>CANTUQ010000132.1:3000000-3510970 GCA_947683425.1 Excoecaria cochinchinensis | reverse complement strand
CCACCGAAGCACACCGTAATCACCGAAAGGAAGCACCGGACATTGGGACTCCTTTATCGGTGCTAACGAGCCAATACGTCGAGCCGTTTGGCTGAAAATGTCATCGGAAGCTCACTGGTTCCTCCACTCCGATCTAACTGCTACCGGCAAGTGAGGATAATTGGATTGTACCAAAAGACTCTTCTCATTCTCCTCTATCATTCGGTGTGGTAATTAGACATCAGAGCTGACCGAGTAAATGATAAAGTACATTCGGCTCATCTCTCTCCAAAATGAGGTAGGAATGGCGAAGGTTAGTGATAGAATGGAGGACAAAGACGACGGGATGGCCCTTGCATCGGAGGGTGCAGTCATCATTGGCGTAAGGCTTCCATTGCCATGCTCTTTCTCTCTCTCTCTCTCTCTCTCTCTCTCTATTTTTCTTCCTCTCAGTTTGCTCTCCCCATGTTCTTCCTCGTGTTTCTGTCTTTCCCGTTTCTCTTTCTCTTTTTATTTTCTTTATTCAGTCTCTTTATTTTTCTCCCTCTTTCTTAATTGTTCTAGATGAATCTAGGCTTATAAAATTATGCATTATGTATTATGTATTATTATTATTTACTTACTCAATTATAATTATATGTACATATTAACTTATATTTTTTCATTTAATTAAAATTATTTATCTATTTATTTGACTATATTTATTTCAACATTTAATTACATAGATTTTGAGAAAAATTACAATCTTTTTGGGTCAAAAGTTGACTTTCCTTAAATTATTGGCCTGCTAAATTACTATTCATGATGCCGAAATGTTTGGGGCGTTACAACTGGCATATGGAACTTTCCTCATAAGCTCCATTTCTTTTGGCATCTTAGGACACATACTTTTGCTAAGAAACTTATTCTTGGCTATATGGTTATTTATAGGTTTGCAGTTTGCAAATTAAATCATTCAAAGACTTTATTGATAAATGTCTCTTGAGAAGAGACAACATCCTTCTTGAACAATCTCGTGAAATCTTAACTACAATGGTATAATCTACTTAACCCACATCTTTCATCTCAAAGTTGGATGAAAACCAATCTTTGATTTCATTTATGTACCCTTTGTCATTTTCAGATATGAGTATGTCATCTACATATAATGTTAAAATGACAAATCTACTTTCAATGCTTTTACTATAAACACAATGGTCTTCATCAATCATGTTGAACCTATTCGATATGATTGTATCATTAAATCTTAAATACCATTGTCTTAAAGACTATTTAAGGCCATATGTTGATCTCATCAATTGACAAAACTTATTGTAAGCACCGTGTCCCGAGGTAGTCCGGATCAGAGATTACCCGATGAAGAAATCGATGCTCAAGTCCGAATGAACGGTTGAGATTCAAAGATTTTGGCCCTCTAGATTCACGAGAAATATATTTTCTGTATTCCCGACAAAGAGGAAAAGAGAATTGGGAGTTTTAGGGTAAAAAAAGAAAGTTTACCTCCACAGGCGGCCAGCCCGTCTGTCACGGAATGACCGTCTCTTGATGGAGAGCCCCGACGCCTGTCTGTAGTGCTCCGACGCCCGCCGGTTAAATCCGATTTCCTAATGGGAAATGGATTTGACCGACGCTCGTCTGTGGCTTCAGACGTCCATCGGTATGGCTCAAACGGCCATCGGTGGTTCAAAGCCTATAAAAACCTGTTTTTCACCCGTTTAGGGGGTTGGCCAGTTGTTTTGCCGGCTAGTTGGACTATTTTGCATACGATTCTACCTAAAAACACATTTTCCAGCATTCCTTTTTATCTCAAGATTTCTCCATTTTATTTTTGGATTTTGTGAATCAAAATTAATTCGAAGGAGCTAAAACCGATTAGTTTCTAAGAATTTTGATTCCAACATTTGTGCATTTCGTGAAAATCAAGAAAGAAAAATCCAAACCCTTCTTTTCTTGATTTTTACCCATTTTTCGTGAAGCGTGCGAGACTCGAATCATCAAGAATCCAACCTAAAAGGTAAAATCCGAGGGTAAATATTCTTGACACATATTTCATTTAGTTCATTTTAATTATTTTGTTTTTTTTTTTGGATTTTTTTGTTGGAAAACTATTCTGTTTGAGGAAAATTTGGTTCTTACTGTTTTTTCTTGAAGAACAGTAGCGACCGACGGGTCATAAGGACACCGATGCTAGTCGCTCGTTTGAGCGATGGCGCGTATATGACGCGTTACTGCCCGTCGGTCACCCCGGGATATGCCCGTCTCTCGGATGAACGACGGTATGCAATCCGTCGGTCGCTTCCAGCAACGCTCGTCTGTCATTCGTTAGAGGCCGTCCCTGGGATCTTTTTGCAATTCTCAAAACCTTTTTCTTCATCTTCTTTCTATTTTTTTTTATTTCTATTTCTTTCTAAATCTTCTCTCTTCTGTCTTTTATAAATAGTTTTATTCTTATTATTTTAGTTCATAATTTTAATCCTTATTTTCGTTAATATTTATTAATGTTTGTTCTTTTTTATATTAACATTATTGATTATTTTTGTGAGATTATATCTATGCCTTTGGGATAATTTAGAGCTTAAGAGGAGTTTTGCCACAGAAGACTCCATTTGGTTTACCTCTCTACCCTTTATTTATTTATTTATTTATTTATCTATTTATTTGCTTATTTAATAATTTATTTATTCATTTTTATTGATTATTTTGTGCTCACAATGAATTGTCTTATTCCGTACTAAATAAAAATGGATAAATATTTTATAGTAAATAAAATTGGGATTTTCTTTTTTAACTCAAGGATCCAACATCCTAATTTCCATCCAATAAAAGCATCACAATAAAAAAATTAGTTTCTTTTATAATAAATACATGTGAGGACCAAAGTCCTCAAAATAAATGGATTCCCCGTTTTATGTATGCATCGCACTTTTACAATGGGAGCTGTATTCCACTCCTAGTATTATTGTAATTTATTTTAGAATGTTTATTTTTATTTTTATTTTTGTTTTATTTATTTATTAACGCTTTTGACGTGAATAAGTGCGCTTTTAATTAAATTGCATCGTGTGGAGAGAGAGCGAATTAATAAACTCAAAATCTAATCGTAAAGTTAATCAAGGTAGAAATAGATGAGAAGTCCCCGAACCCAGCTCTGGTCTTTGGGCTCAACGAGGCGAGAGGTCTTTCCGATCACTCATTGGAACCTCCAAGATACCTCTCGTGTCCTTTTTAAAGACTTAATCTGTAACACCCCCATCACCGCCCCCCCTTGGAAGGACGCCGACGGGCGCGCTACCCGACGCTTACTCACACAGATATGTACATGCACAATGCGGAAGTATACATTCTTACATAACATACATACAAAAATACGGGTTAATTAAAAACTTGACTTAACATGCGGCACAGATTGATCATGCAATAGCTCACACACACGCAGACACTAAACGGAAGCAAAAAGCAAATAATAAAACAAAGGAATAACTTAACATGAAAACATACTAACGAGTACATTACCTAAAAGAAATCTCAAGATCCTTACATATGATTACATATACAATAATACAGAAATACAAAAGTGAAGTACAGAAGCTGAACAAAATACAGAACTTCAACTTCAACGTGGCCGACCTTGTAGATGCATGACTCGAACAGAACCAGACCTGCCACCTGCACGGAAGGGAAATCCGTGCTAAGCGATAATCGCTTAGTGGGGAGAACACACAAGAGTATGAGCGGCCATTCACAATGGTCGCCAATGCATAAAACATTCACAAAGGTAGATGCGACATTCAAAATACATAATAATCAGGCTTGCATAGTAACAGCATTAATCCGGAAACTCATAACCATAACCATATGCTTATATCAAGAATAGGTCAAAATAGACATAATACAATACACGATACAAGTATCATCACGCAGAACTACATACAATATCACATGCATAAGCCTACAATGGTATCAAATAATAGTACCTTACCGGGCAAAGTCATATGAGATTTACACATACAATAGTCATAATCAATTACCCATGCATGAACTGACAATCCAATCAAATGCGACCCAATTACCGTATGATAACGCACCCAATTATCATGTTAACAAAACGAGCATCTAACATACTTTACATGCCATACACACACTAGCCAAAATCCAAGGGAAGACATCCAAAGCACCACATTACCGCTGCGCAACTCAAAAATATAGAATATCATGCTGAGACACTCTAATAGCGGAGACCGAAGACATAATCACATAACATCACATTCATATCATCACCATGCAGAAAGTACAGTTAAATCTTACATACTGTCACATCTGCTTCGGTTTGCATGCTTATATATATAACAAAACCATGCTAAGGGACATATACATAGATACATTAGTCGATTCATATTCAAAGCATTCTGAAACTTGTAACACAGCACATGACAAGTGCGGATAATAGTGATAGGTATCCAATCATGCTTACAATATAAAGACATACATTTCGAAGTTCAAATCCACATTCATATACTTATAAACTGATTTCCCAAATCATTAACGGGCTAATTCTGATATCACATTCTTATAGATATTTTGAAGCAAAACCAAACAACAAATCACCTGCTGACTCACAATAGTGGATAACGAGTGAACTGATTAGTACCTTACGGGTACAAGTCGGCCAAAGGGTACCTTACAGGTACGAATCGAAAACCATTTTATTTTATCACAAAACATTTCACTGAAGGGGGATCTTAAACAAGATCCAATCACATTAAAAAGGATCGCGAAGATCCGCACATATAAAGGGTTCGCGAGGAACCATACGGGGGACCTGATCAGGGTCCAAACGTCCAAAGGGCTGCAGCTAACTGAACTCTATTAGGCATGCCTAACTATCCACTAGACTGACTCTCGCAGGTCATGCATAAAACATTTCACGTTTCGAATCGCACAACGCATATATATATATATATGCGTCGTGCATAATCCAGAGTACGATAGGCATATAAATACGCTCATAAGGTCGATCATATATCATACAATTCTATTGCAAAACATAATACACTAAACACACTTGAACATTAAACAATATTCTAAAGCATGTCAAGAATCAGGTATAGGAGCACTACCATGCCAATGATTAACAATACAAAATCCTAATCATGCATTAGGTGAGGATAACTAAGAATAAATCATGCATAATCCAAATTACATATAAGCATAACACATTGAGTTCAAAGGCTAAAGCATAATAATGCATTCAGACATCAACCATATTATTCAAATAAATTTGGCATAGCATACTAAAAATCATACCTCCTACAATTCATATTCTGAAGCATGCAATAGTTCAATCAATCACATTTTAGCACTACTCAATATACTAAAGCATGTCAGGAACACATATGGAATCATATTATGCCAATGACTAATAACGCATAATCTTGGTCGTGGAATGACACAATGTACTCATAAGCATGGCAGAATAATTCTTAGAGGAAGTTCTGATCAAGGACATGCATAACATATTTTACATATTAATAAGACATGCTAGGGACAAAACAATCAGAAAGTTAGTCTACAAAATTCTTTCGCTTTCAAAATCTGACATGCAAAACAAATCACAACGATAAGCATATAAAAGTATGACATGAATCATACAGTAGTATAAATCCCTACAAAAGAAATCAGAAATTCATTTTGGTTGAAACTGGGCAAAATCGAAAAATGGGGCTGAAGGGAGGTCGGTCACGAGCCATGTCACGACTCGTGACTGGCCTCAAAGGAGGGTCACGAGTCGTGACTCTATGTCACGTCTCGTGACATGCCTCCAAGGGAGTCACAGGACATGACTCTAAGTCATGCCTCCCTCAAGGGAGTCACGAGTCGTGACTCTAAGTCACGTCTCGTGACTTGCCTCTCACAGGCAGTCACGCATCGTGACTGGTCACGCCTCGCACAAGGGAGTCACGGGATGTGACTCAAAGTCACGAGTCGTGACTTGCCTCACACAAGGCAGTCATGCTTCGCGACTGACAGTCACGCCTCGCGACTGCTTCCAGCCCGCCGAGAAGTCACACGTCGTGACTGGGAGGTAGAGTCACGTGGCGTGACTGGGAGTCACGTCTCGTGACTTGTCTCTCTCAGGGAAGTCACGACACACACGCACACTGAAAACGGGAATTCCACCAGAATCGCGATTTCCCGTTCCCAGCAAGCCCAGAATTTAAAGAAAACGATAAAATCAGTTTCAATTTGATTCAAAACACTACCAATCTCATCTTACCTTCCAATCGATGTCCCATATAGCATAAACAAGATAATTGCAACTTAATTCAACAATCAAAACAAACAAAATCATGCATAAACACATTCAATTCCCTCAAGAACATAAACCCTAAAATTTACAGTAAGTTCAAAATCCAAGCTCAGAAGCTTTAATCCAATCATTATCATGCATTACTAATACATCTACTCACATAATCATGCATATACACATTCCCAAAACACACCAAATTCCAGAAGTTAAACCATGCAAATACATTTACAACCCTAGGTGAGAATTAGGGCAAAAACACAGAAGCTCAAATACAAGAATCACAGCTCCCAAACCTGGAAGCGAAGATCCAAAATCACACTTTAAGCTTCAATCCTAATCCTCTACTTGTCCTTAAACTTCTTCTTGCAATCCAAAGCTTGCACAAATAAGAAACCCACAAAAAATCCTTAGCCAAACCTTAACTAAAGAAAAACCAGTAGAAGGAGGAGAAGAAGAAACATAGCACGTTAAACTCCAACTTACCTCTTCAAGCAAAGTACACTTCAAACCAAACACAACTCCTAGCCAAAGAGAACGAAAGGAAAAACAGAGAAGAGGAAGAGGAAGCGTGAGAGGAGAGAACGGGAATGCAATATGTGTTCCCTCTCTCTTCCTCTTTCCTTTCTTCTTTTTCTTCTTTCAATGCCCACCTAACAAGCCCACATGGCAGCTCCTAATAGGACCACAAAACCCACTTAAACCTTTCCAAACCAAAGCACCATACCCTCACATGCACCCAATCCTTTCCTTAATTAAATATCTCATGCCAAGGTACCAAACTCACACTTCACTAAATAACTGCCACAACCAAAACACCCTACAACCGTATACCACAAGCACACACTAACACTTCTCTTCTTAACATACTTAATCAATTACTTATCATAAAATCCTTATTATCCAAACTTCCTCACGCACAAAATTATCGAAATACCCTTACTTAACCCGACTTAGCATGCACATTTTGACCAGGGCTATTTTGGGGTGTGACAACTCTTCCCTCCTAAAAGAATTTCGTCCTCGAAATTCATTTACAACCCGAAGAATTCTCGACACTACGTTTCAAGTGACTGCCAAACTCATACACTTCACTGCCAAACCACTCACATGCTTACACTTAAAGCCATCATTAAACTCTTAAATCATTTTCTTACATTCGAACCAAACACGTTCCGCAAAAACAATCCTTACTCCACTGCACCCTAGAAACCAACCACAAACACTTCACGTAGAGACCCCCTTGAATTTCACCAAAAGCTGCACAAATCATCTAATACTTCAAAGATGTCCGTCCTACAAGCCGTTCCCCTTTATGTACAATACCTCTGTCAAACTCCAAAATCACATCACCTTCGCTCGTACAAGATTTCGAAACACTCTTTCTACTTAACTTTAACCAAACACAGAACACTTTCCTTAATAGCTGCGACGGTTACCAACACCACTCTTAACCTTAATACCAAATACTCCAAGTACACCCTGTCAGCTTTTCCCTCAGTCAAAACACATATGCAATGTTTCTCATGTATGGTCAAAAGGGGTGATAATGATGCAATGAAAGTGCAATGAAAGTGTATGCAGAGTGATGTAATTGATGCTATAATGATGCACTTTATCCCGTCCCCATGATTCAATATGCTTTCATTCAAAAATTTTTTCTGGAGATAGCTGACGGGTATACAGAGTACTACAATGTCCTTACAAAATCCAAAGACCCTTGCATAAACATTCTATCATCGGAAGCAGGATCGGGATTTCCAACCAACGGATGCTCTAAAACATTCTGATTAGCGCCAACTGGGTTCACACTTTCCATTGTCTCACCCACATTCTCACTAGGATCAGACTCCATCTAGACACGACACAAAACAAGACACATCTGCAATAGGCCACGACACAAAATCGACTCTCATGCAAAGACTTAACACATAACAAACAACATACCCAGAACCATCAAACCTGGCTCTGATACCACTAACTGTAACACCCCTATCGCCGCCCCCGTTGGAAGGACGCCGACGGGCGCGCTACCCGACGCTTACTCACACAGATATGTACATGCACAATGCGGAAGTATACATTCTTACATAACATACATACAAAAATACGGGTTAATTAAAAACTTGACTTAACATGCGGCACAGACTGATCATGCAATAACTCACACACACGCAGACACTAAATGAAAGCATAAAGCAAATAATAAAACAAAGGAATAACTTAACATGAAAACATACTAACGAGTACATTACCCAAAAGAAATCTCAAGATCCTTACATATGATTACATATACAATAATACAGAAATACAAAAGTGAAGTACAGAAGCTGAACAAAATACAGAACTTCAACTTCAACGTGGCCGACCTTGCAGATGCACGACTCGAACAGAACCAGACCTGCCACCTGCACGGAAGGGAAATCCGTGCTAAGCGATAATCGCTTAGTGGGGAGAACACACAAGAGTATGAGCGGCCATTCACAATGGTCACCAATGCATAAAACATTCACAAAGGCAGATGCGACATTCAAAATACATAATAATCAGGCTTGCATAGTAACAGCATTAATCCGGAAACTCATAACCATAACCATATGCTTATATCAAGAATAGGTCAAAATAGACATAATACAATACACGATACAAGTATCATCACGCAGAACTACATACAATATCACATGCATAAGCCTACAATGGTATCAAATAACAGTACCTTACCGGGCAAAGTCACATGAGATTTACACATACAATAGTCATAATCAATTACCCATGCATGAACTGAAAATCCAATAAAATGCGACCCAATTACCGTATGATAACGCACCCAATTATCATGTTAAGAAAACGAGCATCTAACATACTTTACATGCCATACACACACTAGCTAAAATCCAAGGGACGACATCCAAAGCACCACATTACCGCTGCGCAACTCAAAAATATAGAATATCATGCTGAGACACTCTAATAGCGGAGACCGAAGACATAATCACATAACATCACATTCATATCATCACCATACAGAAAGTACAGTTAAATCTTACATACTGTCACAACTACTTCGGTTTGCATGCTTATATATATAACAAAACCATGCTAAGGACATATACATAGATACATTAGTCGATTCATATTAAAAGAATTCTGAAACTTGTAACACAACACATGACAAGTGCGGATAATAGTGATAGGTATCCAATCATGCTTACAATATAAAGACATACATTCCGAAGTTCAAATCCACATTCATATACTTATAAACTGATTTCCCAAATCATTATCGGGCTCATTCTGATATCACATTCTTATAGATATTTCGAAGCAAAACCAAACAACAAAGCACCTGCTAACTCACAATAGTGGATAACGAGTGAACTGATTAGTACCTTACGGGTACAAGTCGGCCAAAGGGTACCTTACGGGTACGAATCGAAAACCATTTTATTTTGTCATAAAACATTTCACTGAAGGGGGATCTTAAACAAGATCCAAACACATTAAAAAGGATCGCGAAGATCCGCACATATAAAGGGTTCGCGAGGAACCAAACGGGGGACCTGATCAGGGTCCAAACGTCCAAAGGGCTGCAGCTAACTGAACTCTATTAGGCATGCCTAACTATCCACTAGACTGACTCTCGCAGGTCATGCATAAAACATTTCACGTTTCGAATCGCACAACGCATATATATATATATATATATACATCATGCATAATCCAGAGTACGATAGACATATAAATATGCTCATACGGTCGATCATATATCATACAATTCTATTGCAAAACATAATACACTAAACACACTTGAACATTAAACAATATTCTAAAGCATGTCAAGAATCAGGTATAGGAGCACTACCATGCCAATGATTAACAATACAAAATCCTAATCATGCATTAGGTGAGGATAATTAAGAATAAATCATGCATAATCCAAATTACATATAAGCATAACACATTGAGTTCAAAGGCTAAAGCATAATAATGCATTCAGACATCAACCATATTATTCAAATAAATTTGGCATAGCATACTAAAAATCATACCTCCTACAATTCATATTCTGAAGCATGCAATAGTTCAATCAATCACATTTTAGCACTACTCAATATACTAAAGCATGTCAGGAACACATATGGAATCATATTATGCCAATGACTAATAACGCATAATCTTGGTCATGGAATGACACAATGTACTCATAAGCATGGCAGAATTATTCTTAGAGGAAGTTCTGATCAAGGACATGCATAACATATTTTACATATTAATAAGACATGCTAGGGAAGAAATAATCAGAAAGTTAGTCTACAAAATTCCTTCGCTTTCAAAATCTGACATGCAAAACAAATCACAATGATAAGCATATAAAAGTATGACATGAATCATACAGTAGTATAAATCCCTACAGAAGAAATCAGAAATTCATTTTGGTTGAAACTGGGCAAAATCGAAAAATGGGGCTGAAGGGAGGTCGGTCACGAGCCATGTCACGACTCGTGACTGGCCTCAAAGGAGGGTCACGAGTAGTGACTTTATGTCACGTCTCGTGACATGCCTCCAAGGGAGTCACAGGACGTGACTCTAAGTCACGCCTCCCTCAAGGGAGTCACGAGTCGTGACTCTAAGTCACGTCTCGTGACTTGCCTCTCACAGGCAGTCACGCATCGTGACTGGTCACGCCTCGCACAAGGGAGTCACGGGACGTGACTCAAAGTCATGAGTCGTGACTTGCCTCACACAAGGAAGTCACGCTTCGCGACTGACAGTCACGCCTCGCGACTGCTTCCAGCCCGCCGAGAAGTCACGCGTCGTGACTGGGAGGCAGAGTCACGTGGCGTGACTGGGAGTCACGTCTCGTGACTTGTCTCTCTCAGGGAAGTCACGACACACACGCACACTGGAAACGGGAATTCCACCAGAATCGCGATTTCCCGTTCCCAGTAAGCCCAGAATTTAAAGAAAATGATAAAATCAGTTTCAATTTGATTCAAAACACTACCAATCTCATCTTACCTTCCAATCGATGTCCCATATAGCATAAATAAGATAATTGCAACTTAATTCAACAATCAAAACGACCAAAATCATGCATAAACACATTCAATTCCCTCAAGAACATAAACCCTAAAATTTACAGTAAGTTCAAAATCCAAGTTCAGAAGCTTTAATCCAATCATTATCATGCATTACTAATACATCTACTCACATAATCATGCATATACACATTCCCAAAACACACCAAATTCCAGAAGTTAAACCATGCAAATACATTTACAACCCTAGGTGAGAATTAGGGCAAAAACACAGAAGCTCAAATACAAGAATCACAGCTCCCAAACCTAGAATCGAAGATCCAAAAATCACACTTTAAGCTTCAATCCTAATCCTCTACTTGTCCTTAAACTTCTTCTTGCAATCCAAAGCTTGCACAAACAAGAAACCCACAAAAAATCCTTAGCCAAACCTTAACTAAAGAAAAACCAGTAGAAGGAGAAGAAGAAGAAACACAACACGTTAAACTCCAACTTACCTCTTCAAGCAAAGTACACTTCAAACCAAACACAACTCCAAGCCAAAGAGAATGAAAGGAAAAGCAGAGAAGGAGAAGAGAAGAGGAAGAGGAAGCGTGAGAGGAGAGAACGGGAATGCAATATGTGTTCCCTCTCTCTTCCTCTTTCCTTTCTTCTTTTTCTTCTTTCAATGCCCACCTAACAAGCCCACATGGCAGCTCCTAATAGGACCACAAAACCCACTTAAACCTTTCCAAACCAAAGCACTATACACTCACATGCACCCAATCCTTTCCTTAATTAAATATCTCATGCCAAGGTACCAAACTCACACTTCACTAAATAACTGCCACAACCAAAACACCCTACAACCGTATACCACAAGCACACACTAACACTTCTCTTCTTAACATACTTAATCAATTACTTATCATAAAATCCTTATTATCCAAACTTCCTCACGCACAAAATTATCGAAATACCCTTACTTAACCCGACTTAGCATGCACATTCTGACTAGGGCTATTTTGGGGTGTGACATAATCAATAAATCCTAGGCTCCAAGGGAGAGAGGTTCATCCTCCAAGACCCCTTTTAGTTGGCCCAAAATGGATACATGCGCTGTCTTAGGCTCTCTGAGGCGAGAGAAACTTTCCCAATGTTTTATTGGGTGGTGACTCCATGAAACCTCCTTGTTGCCCGAAATAGACGCACTTGTAAATACCTTTACAAGTTGCCAACGGATCCTCAATTGCCCGATCACCCTAAAGCGGGCGGTCAAGGGGCGGCATTCGGGGTCCGGCGCGCGTCACAGTGGCGACTCCACTGGGGACTCTGGTTCGAGACTTTGATTTGAAAATATCATTGATTAAGATTTATGATTAAATTTTAGTTTATAAATTCGCTTTCTTTCAAATTTGCATTTACATCCCATTATAGCCTTAGACTATGCTAGATTGGTCCTTTCTAAACCTCGGTGCATTCCCGAAGAACAACCTTATGTTCACTCTATATAGGGAAGTGTTAAGGATAATCACCAGCCCAAGCCTCGTACCATTTGGTATATAAAATGGAGACACAATTGGTCATTATGCTCATGACGAGCTAGACCCGCTGGCAGGGACCATGCTTGGGTAAACCTAAAGTAACACCACCCTTGACAAAAACTCACATAATGGCCGTAGATACTTCCCCTAGGTAATATGAACCGTAATACCTTTCCTACTGTATGGGTCCTTATGTATTGGGTGAGTCCAAATGTCTTGCTTGGTTACCTAGCCAAAGGCTTTCATGCCCCGGTAGGGCCATGTCGATATATTTGGATTACGTAAATATGTAATGACCATTTCCCACTCGCTTGTGCATTAGTTTAGGAGTGTTATGCTGTCGGTTTTTTGCCGCACACTATGCGTGTCCATCTGGTTCCCTGTTGACCCATGGGTTAATCCTGCCTAGGGAAGAGACTATGACCACTTGTGCGGAAGTAATAAGGGTGGAAGGACTTATCTGCTTGTATGTGACTTGCGGGTGTTGCATATCACGATCATGCATTTCATTTGCATTCATGCATCATTCTAACTCCTTATTTCTACAGCCATCATAGATCTGCCCAGGTGGACGAGAGGACCCACGGGGAAATTGATCCAAACTTCCGTGTCTGAATCACCAGAAAGGGAGAGCTTCTTAGAGAATTGTCCAGAGACCAGCTGTACCGCATCAAAGATGGCTAACTCGCCAAGGGGAAATGATGCCACGAGGGCTTTGATTGCTGAAGAGGTTGGGAGAAGATTTGAGGAATTTGAGGTATGAGCACAACCAAGCATAATGGCAACAAGAGAGATGAACTAGCACTTCCTCAAGGACCAATCACAAGAGCAAGGTCAAAGAAGCTTAAAGAAGTCCTACAAGCATTCATGAGGCCTTATGTAGAGAAGATACAAGTTCAAGAGGGGAAAGAAGCTGAATTGGGCTATGAAGACAAGTTGGGGCCGAATGGTCAAATGGGCCTTCAAGCTATTTTGTTTAGTTTCTATTCTTGTAATGACATATAAATAAATGTATTTGGGCAGCCTAGTACCTTAGAAAACGTTTTGGGCTTATTTAATTAGGTTTGTTTTATTTTTGGGTTTATTTGAGTATTTTGGGTAGTTTAAGTGGGTAGGCTAAAGTTGGGCTTATCTCTTCTAAAGAGTTGGGCCTAAATAACTAATTGAGGCTTAGAAAACATGAGGGGGCCGGATTTTAAAGGGGAGAGCTGAATTTGGATGGGTTTGAGTCAAATTTAGCTTTATGCTTACATTAGTGAACTTGGGGTCCTAAATTTTAGGAATGGCTTTTCTTTGATAAATACTTATTATTTTGGGATATTATTGAATAGAGTTTGATGGAGAAACAATAAGATGAATTTATCTTGAGTGAGTTAGCCAAATTCCACTTATAGCCAAAATTGAGTCTACATTCATTTTCCTTAGGATAATCACTAGCTTTTAGGATTATTTTCAGATTGTATTTATCTTTATTTATTCATGTACTTAGTCCATATTATGGCCAAATACATGTAGATAAAGGTTAGGAATTATCTTTGTATTTATTTTATTAATTATCTCTTAGAGTTAGTGTTTGATTATAACTTCTCTAGGGAGGGGTGGCTGCCTAGCCTATATAAAGGGCTGAACTTCTTCATTTGTACTTTACATTTTGCATATCTTATGATTAATGAATTTTCATTGACTGAATTTGTGAGAGTTAATTTCTATTGATTCTTGCTATTGTATGAAGAATTAGACTTAGGCAATTTGCATGGTTAATGTATGCTTGATTCTTATTCTTCTTACTTTCTAAATCAATCTATTATAAGCGTTTCCATTCAATCTTGTTTGGGGGTTCTTTAGATTGGGGGTTTATTCACTTGTTTATGATCAATATTCATGGTATGTTGGTGTTCTAGTTTGCATATAGGCTGGGGTTCCGCATCAATTGGTATCAGAGCTTAGGCTAAGTGATAAATTCTTAACTATCCTTTAATTTTGTCTTCTTGAAATTCTTTCTTTGTTTTGGCCGAATAGGACTTTGCATCTAGTTCCTTATTTGGTTGTTGCTCAATTGTGTTAAATCACCTATCTCAAGTATTTGATCATTAGTTGTGTGATTTATGTTTTGAAAAAAAAAAGAGAAGAAAAAAAGAAAGCTTATATACATATCGAAAAAAAAAAATTTCTGAAAGTTACCTTGTGTTCAATTCAGGTCCTATTATCTTGTTAAGTTCAAATTTGATCAATTAAGCTAGAACTTCCATAATTTGTTTGATTTCTTCAAAGGGCAGGTTAAGTACTCGTTGCTTTTAGATTTTGGGTTATATTCTTGCATGCTTTCTTTGATTTTATTTTTGTTGAGTCTATATAAAATCTGTTTAAACTAATCATTAGGTTTAGTTAAACATCGCATTTAAGTGCATCCGTCTTGTCTATTCTTTTCATTCTAAGTTATCAATTTGTGTGTCTAAACTGTTTTTGGTTCCAACTACACTAGTTTAACATATTGCACATTATTGAATATCTTTATACACTAAAGCGCACGAAATTTATCTCTTGTGTGCTAATTTCTAAGTTTGTTCAATTTGGTCAATTTGCCTCTAGAATTGGTACTTTTTGCTGTTCTTGTTAAGTACTCATTGTTTCCAAATCAAACTACTCAATTGTGCATATTTGTTTGAGTTTGTTTCTGAAGTACAATTGTGAGAAATCAATTTGTGAGTTGAGAGACAAACACGTGAGGTTGAGTGGATCTTTTCTTTACTTGTTTACTTAAGTTTAAAGATGTCTGGAAACAATAGTAAAGATGAGACTGAGATTCCCCATGATACTAAACTTATGATTAAAGCTTTTATGGATAGTTTGCAAAAGCTAAATCTCAGGATGGATAGCATGGAGAGTGACCTTAAAGCTTCCAAGGGCAAATATACAAGGGAGGAAGAAGTAGACCAATTATACAATGATGATGGAGAAGAGGAGGCTCATTCCTTCCCAATGAGAGCAAGGAGGTATGACAATCGAATGGAAAGTAAAGACAATAATTTGAGTGCTATCAAGATGAAGATTCCCCCATTCAAAGGCAAAAATGACGTGGATGCCTATCTCGATTGGGAAAGAAAGGTAGAGATGATCTTTTCATGCCACCACTATTCAGATGAGAAAAAGGTAAAACTCGCAGCCATTGAATTTTCTGATTATGCACTAATTTGGTGGGATGAGTTATTGAAAAGTAGGAGGAGAAATGGGGAACTCCCTATCACTTCTTGGGAGGAAATGAAAAGAATCATGAGAAAGAAGTATGTGCCTAGTTATTATCATAAGGAACTCCACAATCAGTTACAAAGACTTACACAAGGATCTAGTTCAGTGGAGGATTACTACAAGGAGATGGAGATGCTCATGATTAAAGCAAGCATTGTGGAGGATGAATATCAAACGATGTCTCGCTTTTTGGGAGGTATGAATAGAGAACTTGTTGATATTGTTGAATTGCAGCATTATGTGGATATGGATGATTTGGTGAACATTGCAATTAAAGTGGAGAGACAAAGAAGTAGACGTGGGACAACCAAATCCTATACAAATTCCAATAACAATAAATGGAATTCAAAGTGGAACAAGGGTGACACAAAGAAAGAATCCACTTCCAAGTACCAGTCAAATTCCAAAGAGAAAACGGTTACTGCACAAAAAGGTACTTCTGAAACAACCCCTAAACCTAATAGACATAGGGACATTCAGTGTTTCAAATGTAAGGGTCGTGGTCATTACGCTAATGAATGTGGGAATAAAAAGACCATGATAATAAGGGGGGATGAAATTATTTCTGATTCTGAATCTGATAATGACTGTGATGATATGCCACCTTTGGAGGATTGTTCTGATGTAGATGAAAATTTAGAGTATCCTGTTCAGGGAGAGTCCTTAGTGGTGTTGCGTGCATTGAATGTAAATGTAAAAGAAGAAGGACTAGAACAGAGGGAAAACATATTTCATACTAGATGCCTAATAGGTGGGAAAGTCTGTAGCATGATAATTGATGGGGGTAGTTGCGTTAATGTTGCTAGTACAGTCTTAGTTGATAAATTAGGACTTAAAACTAAGAAACACCCTAACCCATACAGACTTCAGTGGTTGAATGATAGTGGGGAAGTTAAGGTGACCAAACGTGTAACTATATTATTTTCCATTGGTAAATATGAAGATGAAGTCACTTGTGATGTTGTACCTATGCATGCTGGTCATATTTTGCTAGGAAGGCCTTGGCAATTTGATAGGCGCGTATTACATGATGGGTTTAGAAATAGGTACACTTTTGAATTTAAAGGATGTAAACACACACTTGCCCCTTTGGCACCTAAAGATGTATATGCAGATCAAGTGAAGATACATCAATCTGCAAAAGAGGTAAAGGGAAGTGAGAAAGAAAAGAAAAATGAGAGAGAAGAGGCCAGTAGTGAAAAGAATAAAAGTAAAGGCCCAATGGTGAGTGACTGCACTAGTGAGAGAAAGAATGAGAGAAGTGCAGGAGAGAAGAAGTTAATGTGTGTTGAGGTAAAAGGAGAGCAGAGTGAGTTGAGTGAAAAATTCAGTAAATATTCCTTTTATGCAAAAGAGAGAGAGTTGAAGAGTGCTTACTTAGGCATGAGAACTTTAGTACTTTTGAGGTTTAAGGACAATTATTTTTCTGAAACTAACCTTAACCCAAATTTGCCTAGTTCTTTTTCTGACTTATTGCAGGATTATAAAGATGTCTTCCCTGAGGAGATACCACCTGGGTTGCCACCAATTAGAGGGATTGAACATCAAATTGATTTTGTTCCTGGTGCACAAATTCCAAACCGTCCAGCTTATCGAAGCAATCCGGAAGAAACAAAGGAGTTGCAAAGACAAGTGGAGGAACTTTTAGCAAAGGGACACGTGAGAGAAAGCCTAAGTCCTTGTGCCGTACCTGTTCTTTTGGTACCTAAAAAGGATGGAACCATGCGCATGTGTGTTGATTGTCGAGCAGTTAACAAAATCACTGTAAAGTATCGCCATCCCATTCCTAGGTTAGATGATATGCTTGAAGAGTTAAATGGTGCTGTAATATTCACTAAAATTGACTTAAAAAGTGGTTATCATCAAATCAGGATGAAGTTAGGTGATGAATGGAAAACTGCCTTTAAAACAAAATATGGTTTGTATGAATGGTTGGTTATGCCTTTTGGTTTAACTAATGCGCCTAGCACATTTATGAGACTCATGAACCATGTTTTGCGTGAATTTTTAGGTAAATTTGTTGTTGTATACTTTGATGATATCTTAATTTATAGCAAAAACCTAGAAGAACATTTAAGGCATGTTGCACTTGTGTTAGCTGTTTTGAGAGAACAACAATTGTATGCTAATTTGAAGAAATGCACTTTTTATGTTGATAGTGTTGTTTTCCTAGGATTTATTGTTAGTGCACGTGGTGTTGAAGTTGATAATGAAAAGGTTAAGGCTATCCAAGAATGGCCAACACCTAAGAATGCAAGTGAGGTAAGGAGCTTTCATGGTTTAGCAAGTTTCTATAGGAGATTTGTTAAAGATTTTTCCACCATTGCTGCACCTTTAAATGAAATCATTAAAAAGTCTGTTGGTTTTAAATGGGGTAAAGAACAGGAAGATGCTTTTAATGCTTTGAAAGATAAATTGTGTACTGCTCCTATTTTGAAATTACCTGATTTTTCTAAGACTTTTGAGATTGAATGTGATGCCTCTGGGATTGGTATAGGTGCTGTTTTGATGCAGGAAAACCGCCCAATAGCATACTTTAGTGAGAAGTTGAGTGGAGCACAGCTGAATTACTCTACCTATGATAAAGAGTTCTATGCGTTGGTGAGAGCTCTTGAGGTTTGGGAACACTACCTTTTGCCTAAAGAATTCGTGATACACACAGATCACCAGTCTCTCAAATATCTAAAGGGACAAGGTAAGTTGAATAGAAGGCATGGTAAGTGGGTAGAGTACCTTGATACTTTTCCATATGTAATTAAATACAAGCAAGGTAAAGAGAATGTTGTTGCCGATGCGCTTTCTAGGAGATATGCACTGATTTCTATGCTTAGTTCCAAATTGTTAGGTTTTGAGCATTTGAAAGAAATGTATGAGCATGATTCTGATTTTGGTGAAGTGTATAAGGCATGTGAACATTATGCATTTAATAAGTTCTATAGACATGATGGGTTTCTTTTTAGGGGAAAACAACTGTGTATACCTGCATGTTCTATTAGAGAGTTGCTTGTGAAAGAATCGCATAGCGGGGGATTGATGGGACACTTTGGTGTGCAAAAGACTTTAGACATGCTTAATGAACATTTTTATTGGCCTAATATGCGAAAATATGTTGAAAAAGTGTGTGCCCAATGTTTTGCATGTAAACAGGCTAAGTCTAAGTCTTTAAATCAAGGTTTGTATACTCCTTTGCCTGTTCCCACTGAACCTTGGACTGACATTTCCATGGACTTCATTGTAGGTTTACCTAGGACAAAAAGGGGAAGGGATAGTGTGTTTGTTGTAGTGGACCGATTTAGTAAAATGGCGCATTTCATTGCTTGTCATAAAACTGATGATGCAACAAACATAGCTGATTTGTTTTTTAGGGAAGTAGTTCGATTGCATGGTATACCTAGAACTATTGTCTCTGATAGAGATTCTAAGTTCCTAAGTCACTTTTGGCGTGTTTTGTGGGGTAAACTTGGTACTAAACTTGTGTTTTCGACTACTTGTCATCCACAAACTGATGGCCAAACTGAGGTTGTTAATAGAACTTTAGGAACTATGTTGCGTGCTATAGTTGGTAAGAATTTTAAAACTTGGGAAGAATGTTTGCCATTTGTTGAGTTTGCTTATAATCGTGCAATTCATACTTCCACAGGGTTTTCACCTTTTGAAATTGTGTATGGTTTTAATCCATTGACTGTGTTGGATTTGATGCCTTTACCTTTGAATGAACTTTCTAATTTAGATGGCAAGGCTAAGGCTGATTTGGTTAAGACAATACATAATAAAGCACGTGAGCACATTGAGAAGAAGAACAAGATGTATGCAAAGCAGGCTAACAAGGGCCGTAGACAAGTGATATTCGAACCAGGAGATTGGGTTTGGATCCATATGCGTAAAGAGAGGTTTCCTAACCAAAGGAAGTCTAAACTTGATGCAAGAGGAGATGGACCATTTCAAGTGCTAAAACGAATCAATGACAATGCATACAAGATTGATTTGCCAGGTGAGTATGGTGTAAGTGCAACTTTTAATGTTTCTGACTTATCTCCATTTGACTGTGATTCAGATTCGAGGACGAATCCTTTCGAAGGGGGAGGGGATGATATGAGCACAACCAAGCATAATGGCAACAAGAGAGATGAACTAGCACTTCCTCAAGGACCAATCACAAGAGCAAGGTCAAAGAAGCTTAAAGAAGTCCTACAAGCATTCATGAGGCCTTATGTAGAGAAGATACAAGTTCAAGAGGGGAAAGAAGCTGAATTGGGCTATGAAGACAAGTTGGGGCCGAATGGTCAAATGGGCCTTCAAGCTATTTTGTTTAGCTTCTATTCTTGTAATGACATATAAATAAATGTATTTGGGCAGCCTAGTACCTTAGAAAACGTTTTGGGCTTATTTAATTAGGTTTATTTTATTTTTGGGTTTATTTGAGTATTTTGGGTAGTTTAAGTGGGTAGGCTAAAGTTGGGCTTATCTCTTCTAAAGAGTTGGGCCTAAATAACTAATTGAGGCTTAGAAAACATGAGGGGCCGGATTTTAAAGGGGAGAGCTGAATTTGGATGGGTTTGAGTCAAATTTAGCTTTATGCTTACATTAGTGAACTTGGGGTCCTAAATTTTAGGAATGACTTTTCTTTGATAAATACTTATTATTTTGGGATATTATTGAATAGAGTTTGATGGAGAAACAATAAGATGAATTTATCTTGAGTGAGTTAGCCAAATTCCACTTATAGCCAAAATTGAGTCTACATTCATTTTCCTTAGGATAATCACTAGCTTTTAGGATTATTTTCAGATTGTATTTATCTTTATTTATTCATGTACTTAGTCCATATTATGGCCAAATACATGTAGATAAAGGTTAGGAATTATCTTTGTATTTATTTTATTAATTATCTCTTAGAGTTAGTGTTTGATTATAACTTCTCTAGGGAGGGGTGGCTGCCTAGCCTATATAAAGGGCTGAACTTCTTCATTTGTACTTTACATTTTGCATATCTTATGATTAATGAATTTTCATTGACTGAATTTGTGAGAGTTAATTTCTATTGATTCTTGCTATTGTATGAAGAATTAGACTTAGGCAATTTGCATGGTTAATGTATGCTTGATTCTTATTCTTCTTACTTTCTAAATCAATCTATTATAAGCGTTTCCATTCAATCTTGTTTGGGGGTTCTTTAGATTGGGGGTTTATTCACTTGTTTATGATCAATATTCATGGTATGTTGGTGTTCTAGTTTGCATATAGGCTGGGGTTCCGCATCAAATATATTGGCCGCGTTAACCCAGCGTACTGCTCCACAAGACCCACTTCCTCCTCCCATGATATAAAATGAGCGAGGGGAGGATAGAGAAGAAAGGCAGGAAGAGATCCAACCACTGCCGGTGGATTTGAGGTCAGTAGCATCGGGGGTTCAGAGGTTAGAGGATGACCGCATGGATGAGAATTATGAAGAGAGTGTTGTGTCGAAAAAGGGGAAAGCGCACCAGTCAGAAGAGACCATGTGGAAGAAAGTGGAAGAGAAGTTCGAGGTGATGGCTCGAATGCTGAGTAGGGGTCAAGGAATGAATCCTAAGGATAAGGAGCTGGAAGGAGAGGATCCGATCCCATACAATTTCAAAATGCCAGATGTTCCTAAATTCGATGGTACCTCCGACCCAACCGCCCATGTGAAGCAATACTCATTGATCATGAAGGGGACCACCTTGATGAAGAGACAAAAGGTGGAATATTTTTGCTTAAGTCTGACTGGTCCGGCTATAGATTGGTGCCATGGTCTTGACCGTAGAACCAAAGAAGACTGGGATTCGCTGACGGAAGAGTTCTTAAGGCAATACGATTATAATACGAGGATGGATGTGACCCTCAAAGATCTAGAATTGTTGTAGCAAAAGGTTGGAGAATCTTTCCATGAGTACTTGACTCACTGGAGGAACAGAGTGATGGAAATGAGAAGGAAGCCGGAGACTCATGACCAGATTAGATTATTCATCAAGAACGCAAGCCCATACTTGAGAGAAGGGTTGAAGATGAAGGGATTAAAAGATTGGGAGTCCTTAAAGGATATAGCCATTGAAGCGGAAGGAGAGTACCTAGGTCGAAGAGCGAACAGTGATAGCTATGCCAAGAAGGGGAACGGTAGCCAGGGGGCAAGTAGGCCGGTGGGCCCCAGAAGACCGGTTGAGGTGTCTGCTACTGACGCAACCACGAGATGTTTTTCAAACTTGGGGAGATCCTTATCATGGGTTCTGAGGAGACTGATGAAGGAAGGAAAATTACAGCCATTGCCTCCTAGACCTGCCATGACACAAGGAATGCCGGGTCACAAGGAGAATGAGTACTGTGGTTACCATCAGCACACGGGTCATGTGACAGACAACTGTAGGGCTGTAACACCCCGCCATCCCCGTTGGAAGGATACCGGAGTGCCACGCGGGCAAACACATATAATCAAATAAAATATAAAGAAACTTTTAATCATTTAATAGTAAAATCCTGTTTACATATAACATATATCAATATCGTTTTACAAAAAGGGCTCGTAAGCAAATATACATAAACAAACGAATACTATACTTGTTCCTTTACAAAAGATTCATTTTGCTATACACGAGCCATATACAAAACTACAGCGGAAGACATCAAAAATATAACAACTTCATCCAAAAAGACTCCTAGTGGCCGACCTGCAGATATCTGACTCCAAGCTACACTCGCCACCTGCACGGGAAAAGAGCCCGTGCTAAGCGATAACGCTTAGTGGGGAGGAACAAAACAAAATAACAATATACATATACAATATAGTATCTCATCACCTTTATGATCATTACAATATAAGCAATTAACAAATACAAACATACTTTTCTGATTACACCGATACAGGATATACAAGAATTCATGTGCAACATATACTTTTAATCATGTCAATAAACATCTCAACATATATATCACATATAAACATATAGCCTGATTAGTCTGGTATAAACCTAAGAAGTGGATACGGTCATTTGGATACTGATAGAACACAATATCCCAAGCATATAGAGACATGAGTCTCAAACATGTACTTTTCATATAGAGACCGAGGTCTCGCTTTATTTCCATATAGACCAAACATGGTCGAAACAAGGATCCAAACGGACCCGCATATATCATTTTATCATATAGCAGCTGCACACACACTCTGACCTAAGTAAGCGCTTACTTATCCACTACTATGACTTATTCAGGCTTAAATGATACAACTCAATAATTCATATATTATATCATGTGGATTGCATTTAATACTAGGTTATAATTCATGTACACATGTATATAGATCAAATTTCAGAACATTTAAACATATAAATATCAATACTGAAGGTAAAAAGAACATATAGCTCACATTGAATTAATCCATGTTAAATAAATTATAAAATGTGTAAATCATGTACATTAATTATTAATCAAGAATTTAAAACCCAATATTATTCAATTACTAAATACAAACCAGATTTTTAAACTAATTAGTTGTCATGCAGTATAAAACTTTTGAAATCAGAAGTTTTAAACCTTGCTTTTAAGAAAACAGGCAGCTGAAGGAAGACTGGTCACGTCGTGACCTCCAGTCACGTCTCGTGACACAGCTTCATGCAAGTGTCAAGCAAAAGAGCAAGCAAGAACAGGCGGTCACGGCGTGACCATCAGTCACGTCTCATGACGCCTGTGAGGAGAGGAAGAAAAGTCACGATCTCGTGACACACAGGGAGGCAGGCGAGGTCGCGAGGCGTGATGCTCCATCACGTCGCGACTTCGCCAAGAGAGGCAGGTCACGGCGTGATGCTTCATCACGCCACGTGACTTCCCAAAGGAGGGAGGTCACGGCGTGATGCCCCATCACGTCACGTGATCTTCCTCTCACAGCTTCTTCTCCTTCTTCCAACTTCTCAGAATTTCCAGAAAAACACAGAAACCAGAAAAACGTGAAAAACCAGAAAGTCCAGAAAACAGAGCACTCTCCAAATTCAAAACCCCATTTATCTAAAACCATTTTTCATGCAAAAATCATTCACACATGTACCTTTAAGTCATCAGAGCATAATTATAAGACTCATAATACAAGTCACGTATTATCACAATTCAAACAGAGGCAAAAACCAGGAAGTCATCATCCTAGAATTTCACATCCTAATTCATGCATAAACATCTCATTTGCATACTTTTCTACAGGAATCATTTACACACATTGCATTTCTCATATATTATGATAAACATACACACACAACTGATATTCATAATAGAACAGTAACTAGGATCCAAAAATGAGGAAGGACTGACACACTCCCAAACCTGAATGAAGTCCAAAAAGAACGACCACTGCACTTCTCAATCCACAATTTTGCCCTTTCCCTTCTCTTTTCTTTTATCTTCAGAAGCTTGCAACAAATGAAACCATAATCAAACCCAAGAACAGAATCTCTAAATAACTCAAATGAGAAGAAGAACCACACGAAACCAATAGGCACTTACCTTCTGTAACTTCTTTTCCAATCTCAAACCCTAGTTCCACAATGACAGAACACACATGCAAATGGGAAAAAGCAGCAAATGGAGAGGGAAGGGATGGCTAACGTGAGAGAGAGCAAAAGAGAGAGAACCTCCTGAGTTTAGTTTTCCAGGAACCAAAGAAATTCAAACCTCTCTTTTCCCTCACCCACGTACACACACCCACTCTCCACCTGGCACACATGCACAGTTACACAATTCCACTAAACCCATTTTACCAAAATAAAATCTACCATATAAAATACTTTTAATTCTTGCAATTTAATCCACTTACCTCTTGCAAATTACCCAATTACCCTTAATTGTCCAATTAAAAATTGCTTAATCCAATTAGGCCACTTATGGGGTGTGACAAGGGCTTTGAGGCATGCAATCCAAGGCTTGATCGATACAAAGCAGATTATAGACCCTGAGAAGAGGGAAGACCAGAAAAAAGCCGGACATAACAAGGTGCCCCCACCTGTGTTCATGATCGGATCCAGTTTACCAGAGGAGTTTGTCTTGAATGAATTATACGGCATTGATGTAAACACTGCTGTCGCGAGCCTCTATGAGGTGAGTAAAAAAGGGATGCCCGCTGTAGTGATCGATTGCTGGTCCACTAGTGAGAGTGGAAGTGATGATGATGAAACTGCTGAGTTTCCTAACCCGTGCAGAGGAGGAGGAAGCGGAAGAGCGCAAAGGAAAAATGAAGGTAGGAGCGGTGACCCGCAGTGGGAGAGTAATGCCGGAAGTGGTAGAGCCTCAAGAACCGGTGGAAGGTCAGAAAGAGAAGGGAAAGGAGCCCGAAGGAGATCAGATAGTCAAACAGTTGAAGAAGACACCAGCCAAGATTTCCATCTGGGATTTATTGAGACAGTCCCCTCTCATAGGCAACGACCGGTAGAGGCTCTATGCATGACGACTGTGGCTACAATGATTTCGCCCACTGAGCTGCTGGAAGTGGTGAAAGGAGGTGTTGGAGAGAGTGTGGTGTTCACGAATGCTTATTTACCCGCAGAAGGCCGTAACCACAATCGCCCTTTATACATTAGGGCTCAAATCAATGAGAAGTACACTTCTTGCGTCATGGTGGATGATGGATCGTCAATTAATGTATGCCCTCAAGTAGCCATGGCAGCCTTTGGAGTGACGGGGGACATGCTAGCCAAATCAGATTTGATGATCACAGCCTATGACAATTCTCGTCGGCATGCTTCAGGGACTTTCAAGGCATTGGTCAAGACGGGGCCAGTGGAGACTGAGGTAGAATTCGTAGTATTGCCCATTCCTGCTAATTTTTCAGCATTACTGGGGAGACCGTGGTTTCACAAGTTGGGCGGTGTTCCCTCTACTCTCCACCAAATGGTCAAGATACCACACGAAGGACAAGTGGTGACCATCAATGCTGCAAGAGAGAATCAAGTGTCGATACTCGAGATAGTAAGGTAGCCTTTTAGTGGATTCCACGTGGCCATGATCAAGGAGGAAGGGATAATAGGAGGGAGCCCACAAGTGCTAGCTATGATGAAGAAGATGTCGTTCCTTCTGAGTGCTGGATTGGGTAAGAACTCCCAAGGCATGCCAGAGGCCATCGCTACTAAAGGTCAGAAGGATAGAAAGGGTCTGGGCTATAAAGGAGGAGTGCAGAGAGGAGTGAAGCCAGCAGAGGGACTTCCCCACCTTTGGGAAAGTTTTGTGCCCGCAACAGCACTTTGCGCTTACACCGGGGAGGCCAAGCCTCAGTTAGTTGATGGGAGGATTGTGCCAGGTTTTGAGGTATTCAGTGATGTTTATGACTGGGACATCGGGATGATCAAGCCAGCTGATGACTTCTGGGATGAAGAGGTCTTGACCTACAGAGCTATTTGGGACAGGGAAGAGCCTGAGGAAGTGGTGACAGAAGCTATACTGACTGCTCATGTTAAAGGGAAGGCAAAGATGGAAGAAGCTGCTCAAGAGGTGGATGAAGTGCCTCTGGTCAACCCTGATGATACAGGACCGTCGGCTTTGGCAGATCCAGCGGGAGATGAGGAAGAGACCGGTTGAAATTGTATTTTCATTCCTGAACTTTTTAATGATGTAAATGACAATTATAATTTTATTAATGAAATGAATGATTTTGCTTACTTGTGCGATATTTCTGATAATTTCAACATGCACGATCATGATCACATCCCATCCATATTTGGTATTGATTCTACTAATACTACCCCATTTAATCTTGGAACCTCAAAAAATTCGAAAGAAATCTTGATAGTATCAAATATAACTCCTGAGGAAAGAGAAAAATTTGAGAGAATAATTAAAAAATATGAAAAAGTCTTTGCCTGGACCTATGAGGACATGCCAGGAATCGATCGGAACGTCACGGAGCACGCCATTCCAACTTATCCACACCATAAGCCTGTGAAACAGAAGCTAAGAAGACTTAGGCCGGAATGGGCAGATAAGGTGAAAGAAGAGATTCGGCAACAAATCGAAGCTAAGTTTCTGGTAGAAGTACAGTACCCCACATGGTTAGCCAATGTAGTCCCTGTGGCCAAAAAGAACGGAAAGGTGAGGGTATGCATGGATTATCGAGATCTGAATAAGGCTTATCCGAAGGATAATTTCCCGCTGCCCCATATTGATGTATTGATAGACAGCGCCGCCAATTGCGCAATGTATAGCTTTGGGGATGGTTATGTGGGCTACAACCAGATCCTCAATAAGATAATTGATCGGATCAAAACGGCTTTTATCATAGAATGGGGGACATATGCTTATAGAGTGATGCCTTTTGGTTTGAAGAACGTAGGGGCTACCTACCAGAGGATGGCGACAAAGATCTTGAGTGACTTGATCCATAAAGAGGTGGAAGTATACGTAGATGACATGATGGTCAAGTCAGCCACCAGGGAGGGCCACTTTGAAGCATTAGAGAAGTTTTTTGCCAGAATAGATAAGTACAACCTGCGGCTAAATCCCAAAAAGTGTATCTTCGGAGTAACTTCAGGAAAGTTGCTAGGTCATGTGGTCAGCCAAAGAGGGATCGAAATCGACCCGGATAAGGTGAAAGCAATTAGGGAAATGCCAGTGCCGCAAAAGGAAAAGGATGTGAGAAGTTTCTTGGGCAAGTTACAATATGTCAGCCGATTCATTGCAAAGCTCACCTCGATATGCGAGCCAATTTTCAAGCTGTTTAGAAAGAATCAGCCTGTGGTATAGAACGAGGACTGCCAGAAGGCCTTTGATAGCATCAAATAGTATTTGCTGAACCCACCAGTATTGAGGCCGCCATAACCAGTCAAGCCGCTCATTTTGTATTTGGCAGTGGAAGATGGCTCTGTAGGTGCCATGATGGCTCAGGAAGATGAATTCGGAGCGGAATTCACAGTCTATTATCTCAGCAAGAAATTCCTCGCTTATGAGGTGAAATATGCAAAAGTAAAAAAGATCTGCCTCGTCGTGATTTGGGTATCCAAGAAGCTGAGACACTATTTCCATTCATACAAAGTACAGGAAGTGGCAAAGCAGAACCCTCTAAGGTATTTACAAGAAGCGCCGTCTTTGCTTGGGAAAATGGGAAGGCGGTTGCTATTGCTACAGGAGTTCGATATCGAGTATGTCACTCGAAAGACTATCAAAGGGCGGGCAGTAGGCGAGTTTCTAGCCGATCATCCCATCCAGGGCGATTCACTTGAGTTCAATTTTTTGGATGAAAGCATAGCGGCAATCTCTGTTCAAGGTTGGCAACTGCACTTTGACGGGGCTGTTAACAGTAAGGGAGCGGAGTCAGAATCATCTTGACAACCCCGGATGACAAAAAACTCCCTTTGGCCAAAAAGTTGAGATACAGGGCCACTAACAATGAAGCTAAGTATGAGGCATGCACTTTCGGACTGGAAGCTTTAATTGCCCTGGGGGCAAAGGATGTGGAGGTGTATGGAGATTCATTCTTAGTAATCAACCAGATTTGGGGAGAGTGGGCTATTAAGGAAGAGCGTTTAATGCCGTACGTCGAATATATGAGGGAGCTATGTAGCCGATTTGAGACTTGCATGTTCCATTTTGTGCCAAGGGATGAAAACCGGTTGGCAGATGCGCTGGCAACCCTAGTGTCAATGTGGGACAATCCGAAAGGAGTAGCCATGAAACTAGCTCTAATCTGGAGTTCTTAGAGGCCTAGCTTTGAGGTTAAACCGATAATGGAAATAGAGATAGAGGACGGAAAGCCGTGGTATTTTGATATCATGAATTATTTGGAAAGCACGAAATTTCTGAAAGAAGCTACTGAAAAAGACCAAAGAATGATCCGCAAACTGTCCACTCAATTCATATGCATAAACAGAGCATTGTACAAGAGGCAGGCCGACGGTATTCAGCTTAGATGCCTGGATGAAAGGGAGGCCCGAAAGGTGATGGAAGAAACTCATGCAGGTGTATGTGTAGCTCAGATGAATGGTTTGACACTAGCCAAGAAAATCATGAGACAAGGATTCTACTGGATCACTATGGATAATGATTGTTCAAAGTATGTGAAGCAGTGCCAGCTATGCCAGCAGTATGCGGATTTGCGACACCTGCCTGTGTCAGAACTACATAGCTTAACGTCGCCTTAGCCGTTTGTAGCCTAGGGAATAGATATTATTGGGGAGATCCATCCTACAGCATCTAATGGGCACAGATATACCATAGTCGCCATTGACTACATCACCAAATGGGTAGAGGCGGAGTCCTTTAAGAAGATTGATTCACGGGATATGGCAATGTTTATTGAGAGGAATTTGATTTGCAGATATGGCCTCTCGCATCATGTAGTGTCTGATAACGGGGTCCAATTTATGGGATAAACGAGGAAGCTGCTTGAGATGTAACACCCCTCACCCACGTATAGCATACTGTATGGTAACATAGACAGTATGCGATGATGGGTGAGGAATGCTACGGGCAAAGCAAGCCGGGAGCACTAATATAAGCAGAGTTATAAAAAATTTTCTCAAAACATACAAACATCCACATAATACAAAAGACCTTCATATACTTATCATTACAATGCTCATTAACATCTTATTAAATCCCAATCACTTAATACAATACTAATTAAGAATTACATTACAAAGATGGACTATAATTCCTAAACACTAGCTACTAGTACGGACTGGATGGCCCGACTGATGCGGATTATCCTCGGCGACACGACTAACTTCAAACCTGTATGGATAAAAACCCATGCTAAGCACAAAGCTTAGTGGGGAAAACACATAGCATGGACGACCATTCACAATGGCTGTCAGTCACAACATACAATAAATAACCAACATCAAATCATTTAACACATATATACATAGTTGGTCATAATTAGAATATTTTAATCATAATCATTTATAAGATTAAACAGGGTGACAGTCTTGCTTGATACATGCTTTTCATGTTTTATTAATCATATATCGCATGTCATAAACATTATTTTATTTAGCCTATAATCAGATCTCTAATTACAATAATTCTCACATGTCAAGGAGGTCATGATTAAGCCGCTATTAATCTAACTTCATATTCAAAGCATATAAATGTATCTCATAAATATAATCACTTTCGTTTAATTACTTCCTTCAAATTGTTGCATTACTATCGTGTCATTAACTCATGTTAATATTACAAAGAAAATAATCAAAGCTGAAGCATATGAACTTTTAAAGACGTTACCACATTTACGCATAGGGATCCCACAGGATCGAAAACACATAGGTGCGCAAAGCGCAACTCATGCCAAAATAAAAGTCACATCGTACAAGGTGATATATTCTCATTGGGTGCATAAATTTACACAAAGCTTCACATATATTTATCAATTCACACATATCATTCAGTTCACATTTTTATGCTCGTTTAATGCCTGCTAAGTCAAAAGGGTGGATAACGAGTAACACTAAGATACCCAAAGGTATTAACACTATTCTCATAATTCATAAATACCCGAAGGTATCAACACTATCTTTTCAGTACACAGGGATCACGAAGATCCATTCGGGGACCTGATTGGGGTCCAAATCATACACAGGCTGTAGCAACACTAACTCTATTAGGCATGCCTAACTATCCACGACTCAACTAACGCAGGCTAACACATACTTGTTTCCTTTAATAATGTTCATGCTATATATTTATACCTTTTCCCAAAAGCATATACTTTTATTATAGTCGCATAACAATCCGATACATAAATTATTCACAAATGAAAACAATGGATCATATAAAATATAACAATTCATAACTTTTAATTACAATCACATTTACTTTTAATTCATGCTCCACAAATTATTGCCACTAACTTGCATGGTATAACATGTCTTAAATTATACACAATGTCACACGTAGACCATAAGCAAAAACTCATGTCAAATAGTTCAATCAATTGTATATATATATATATATATAAAAGGCACAGAAAAGAGTTGCGCTCGCGACAGAAAGCTAAATGGTCTCTGTCGCGCTCGCGACAGAGCCAACCATACACCAGGAATCAGGCTCGCGACCTGAGTTGCTACCGCAATAAGAATCAGATGACCTCTATCGTGCTCACGACACCAGTCGTGCTCGCGACAGAGCCAAGCATCACCCTTCTTTCATCTCACACTTATATGCCCTTTGCATAGGAACATACTTACTTTTGTCATGTCCGTAACTAATTTTCATGAACATTATTTTCCCTAAATTCATACGTAGAACCAAAGAATTTCAATACAATTCTCTCAAATTACCCAATTGATTAAGAATCATTTTGTAATTAAGTAGTCGAACTAAAACTATTTGAGATACAGAAGATTCAATTCAATTTCAATTTACGACACGCTTAATACCATCATTTATTTCATTCTTAACATCTCATACCAATTCTAACTATAAACAAGTCCCCTCAGGTCTTGAATCATTAAAGGCTCACAAACTTTTATAGGTCTTACACAATGTACAACAATTATTCTTAGCAGACACCAAGGCACTACTAGGGTTCAATTGATACTCTCTCTTTCATGGCTGATTAAGTTTCCATGCTTTGGTTTGAACTCGAAAGAATATTCTAAACTTCATATGTATCCCGAAGAATTGGGAGTCCAACCCTAAAACTCTACTAGATCAAAATGTAAGTTATAGAATTCCACTTCAAATTGCCTAACATAATATAAATCAGGTTTAAAATGAACATACTCGAAAGTGTTCGATTCATTAAACTTCTAAATAACTAAGTCAATATTCTTATTTATAACCTTAGACATTTATATTCCCAAGTGATAACCATTTATTTGTTCATTTCCAAACTCTAAACATATGATAAATATGTCTCAAGAGGTTCCAAGGATGTTCGGGTGGCTTTCAGAAGACAAAACATTATAAAATACATAACCTAGACATGGGTAAAGAGGGGCAAGGGTTTATACCAACTATAACCTTCAACAAGCTGGTTCTGTTGCGCTCACGGGTCGCGCTCACGACAGAAGCCTCCGCCACTTGCTCTATGAAAACAGATGTACGTGACTGCTTCTCGCCTCGAATTTTTACCGTATAACGACCCAATAAAACTCGTTTTTAGCCAAAACTTTCTTCTTATAAAATTTTTATTAGGATATTAGCTTTCAAATGCAATAAATTGCAGATCAATTGGACATCTAGAGCTCCAGACATGAGCTACAAAACCTACACTGCTCTCATGAACCCGTCTAAGTACAGACACCACAATTTTTACCATTTTCAAGGATCTTAGAGCCATAATTCGATTCCGGTCCTTCAGAGAAAATTTTTTATAAATGAATTATATTTCAAATGGCACTAGTTTCATCTCATTTGGACATCTATATCTTGACTTATAATTAAAACAAACACTAAAGGTCCAGTGAAATCTGGACAGAGTATCCCCAAAAAATTTCAGATTCTCTAAACCCAAGCCAATCCACACAACCACATCAACACAACCAATCCAATTTTTAAATAAAATGCACTTCAAAACAGAAAATCATTCATACACAAATCAATAATTAAGAATTCACACCAAAGCATATAACTTTTCCCAAACCTCAAACTCCTTTGCTCCATTAGCTTCAATGGTTGCTCTTCTTGCTTCCACACTCTTTCTTAAGTTTTATTATTCCAATTTCCTCATCAAAACATAGAATATTACTTAATATTTCTAATTGAACAAAGAGGAATTGCAGAAATCAAAAGTTATAACTTACCCTTCTATCTCTAATCTCTCAAAAAAGCACTTGAGCTACAATCCATTATACACAACTTAGGCTTGCAAGAAGAGAGAGAGGGGCTGGCGTGAGATGAAGAAGAAGAGGAAGGGAAGAGGAGAAAGGCAAAAAGTGAAGAAAGAGAGGGGAATGAGCAGAAATCTGCTCTCACTCTCTCTTAATTAAGTCAAACCTATCTCAAATGCCACATGTCCTCTTCCTATTGTCCCTCAATAGATTTTTTTGATAATTCCCCTTTTTGGTCCCTTAACTCCTTTTTAATCCTTCCTTCACATAATACATAAATACATTGGCCCACAATTAAATCTTATCCCCTTCAATTAAGTCCTAAATTAATACCTTACAAATTTGCAATTGGCCGCACTTGCCGAAACTTTTGCGCTAATACCGAATTCGTCCTTTCGGCACACCTAACACCACAACTTACATACATTCGGCATATAAATGATCCATTCTAAAAATTTAGCCCTCATATTTATTTATTCCACTCAATTAAATCCCTATATGTGAAATTACCGAAATACCCTTGGCTCTCTTTTTCTTCATTCTGATCATATCTTTTCCTACTACTTAATCACTCCGACCATCAAATCACACGGTTTCGAACATCAAAATCCCCAAAAATATACAAATCCTTCTAGGGTACATTTCGGGGTGTTTCAAATCTCCCCTCCTAAAAGAATTTCGTCCTCGAAATTCACAATCACCGGATTCTTCTCATATTGTATTGTTTATCACTACCATATTTACGCGTTAACATTCCACTATCAACTAACTTATACACTTTGGTCAGAATTTATCACTTCTTAATCACTACATCATTCACATATCACATCTCAATATCCGTATGACGGGACATATTCTTAAACAATGTCAATTTGAACTCACCAGAACTATCTTACCAAATCGAGTAAACCCTATCTCCATAAATCGTTACTCCATTCCTGACCCATATCACAATTACAATCATACCATTGGTTAGGATCTAACACAGGGCTTCTTATGTAATCTACTTATATATATACGTAGGATCTTGTTACCGTAATATCTATTACCTTAATTGCCAAATTCCACTCATGGTAACCTACACTTTACACTTCCTCAACATCTCCACTAAACGATCTCGTACTCAAAGCACAGCCTGTCAGCCACTTTTAATTGAGTCAAATCAGAGTGCTTGTCACATACGAATGAGGGATGTGAGTGAAATGAATGTACAATGATTTATGTATGCAAATAGTGCAGATGCAATTTATGCAATGATAATTACTTTCCCATCCCCATGCTGATACATGCTTATGTTCAAATAATCCCAATTAAAATGGCTGACAGATGCACAGAGTTCCACCAAAATCCTCAAATCAAAATCATTTACGTCCTTACTCTACATTCCCCTAAAATAAGAAATTCTTTTCAAACTTCCATCTATACCAGAAGAAACTCCTTAACAAAATTTCTTATGATATTGTTAATGCTAATTTTCATATCTCTCAACTATAAATAATCCAAAACAGACAAAAATGTGATCTATTAACTCTACACTTTCTAACTTTCCACTTAACTAATACAAAACTTAAAGTTTCTAACACCAATACAGAACAAGGAAATCCGCTTTGGCCAACACATAAGATACAAACACACTTTAAACTCCTAGTTGTCCAGAACCGACTAAACCTATGCTCTGATACCGCTAAATGTAACACCCCTCACCCACGTATAGCATACTGTATGGTAACATAGAAAGTATGCGATGATGGGTGAGGAATGCTATGGGCAAAGCAAGCCGGGAACACTAATATAAGCAGAGTTACAAAAATTTTTCTCAAAACATACAAACATCCACATAATACAAAAGACCTTCATATACTTATCATTACAATGCTCATTAACATCTTATTACATCCCAATCACTTAATACAATACTAATTAAGAATTACATTACAAAGATGGACTATAATTTCTAAACACTAGCTACTACTACGGACTGGATGGCCCGACTGATGCGGATTATCCTCGGCGACGCGACTAACTTCAAACCTGCATGGATAAAAACCCATGCTAAGCACAATGCTTAGTGGGGAAAACACATAGCATGGACGACCATTCACAATGGCCGTCAGTCACAACATACAATAAATAACCAACATCAAATCATTTAACATATATATACATAGTTGGTCATAATTAGAATATTTAATCATAATCATTTACAAGATTAAACAGGGTGACAGTCTTGCTTGATACATGCTTTTCATGTTTTATTAATCATATACCGCATGTCATAAACATTATTTTATTTAGCCTATAATCAGATCTCTAATTACAATAATTCTCACATATCAAGGAGGTCATGATTAAGCCACTATTAATCTAACTTCATATTCAAATCATATAAATGTATCTCATAAATATAATCACTTTCGTTTAATTACTTCCTTCAAATTGTTGCATTACTATCATGTCATTAACTCATGTTAATATTACAAAGAAAATAAACAAAGCTGAAGCATATGAACTTTTAAAGACGTTACCACATTTACGCATAAGGATCCCACAGGATCGAAAACACATAGGTGCGCAAAGCGCAACTCATGCAAAAATAAAAGTCACATCGTACAAGGTGATCACATTCTCATTGGGTGCATAAATTTACACAAAGCTTCACATATCTTTATCAATTCACACATATCATTCAGTTCACATTTTTATGCTCGTTTAATGCCTGCTAAGTCAAAAGGGTGGATAACGAGTAACACTAAGATACTCAAAGGTATTAACACTATTCTCATAATTCATAGATACCAGAAGGTATCAACACTATCTTTTCAGTACACAGGGATCACGAAGATCCATTCGGGGACCTGATCGGGGTCCAAATCATACACAGGCTGCAGCAACACTAACTCTATTAGGCATGCCCAACTATCCACCACTCGACTAACGCAGGCTAACACATACTTGTTTCCTTTAATAATGTTCATGCTATAATTTTATACCTTTTCCCAAAAGCATATACTTTTATTATAGTCGCATAACAATCCGATACATAAATTATTCACAAAGGAAAACAATGGATCATATAAAATATAACAATTCATAACTTTTAATTACAATCACATTTACTTTTAATTCATGCTCCACAAATTATTACCACTACCTTGCATGGTATAACATGTCTTAAATTTTACACTATGTCACATGTAGACCACAAGCCAAAACTCATGTCAAATAGTTCAATCAATTGTATATATATATATATATATATATATATAAGGCACATAAAAGAGTCGCGCTCGCGACCCTTGTCGCGATCACGACAGAAAGCTAAATGGTCTCTGTCGCGCTCGCGACAGAGCCAACTATACACTAGGAATCACGTTCGCGACCGCGATAAGAATCAAATGACCTCTGTCGCGCTCGCGACAGAGCCAAGCATCACCCTTCTTTTATCTCGCACTTGTATGCCCTTCGCATAGGAACATACTTACTTTTGTCATGTCCGTAACTAATTTTCATGAACATTATTTTCCCTAAATTCATACGTAGAACCAAAAAATTTCAATGCAATTCTCTCAAATTACCCAATTGATTAAGAATCATTTTGTAATTAAGTAGTTGAACTAAAACTATTTGAGATACAGAAGATTCAATTCAATTTCGATTTATGACATGCTTAATACCATCATTTATTTCATTCTTAACATCTCATACCAATTTTAACTATAAACAAGTCCCCTCAGGTCTTGAATCATTAAAGGCTCACAAACTTTTATAGGTCTTACACAATGTACAACAATTATTCTTAACAGACACCAAGGCACTACAAGGGTTCAATTGATAATCTCTCTTTCATGTCCGATTAAGTTTCCATGCTTTGGTTTGAACTCGAAAGAATATTTTAAACTTCATATGTATCCTGAATAATTGGGAGACCAACCCTGTAACTCTACTAGTTCAAAATGTAAGTTATAGAATTCCACTTCAAATTGCCTAACATAATATAAATCAGGTTTAAAATGAACATACTCGAAAGTGTTCGATTCATTAAACTTCTAAATAACTAAGTCAATATTCTTATTTATAACCTTAGACATTTATATTGCCAAGTGATAACCATTTATTTGTTCATTTCCATACTCTAAACATATGATAAATAAGTCTCAAGAGGTTCCAAGGATGTTCTGGTGGATTTCAGAAGACAAAACATTATAAAATACATAACCTAGACAAGGGTAAAGAGGGGCAAGGGTTTATACCAACTATAAGACTCAAAATAATAGAAAATACCTTTAGCAAGCTGGTTCTATCACGCTCACGATAAGGGTCGCGCTCGCTACAGAAGCCTCCGCCACTTGCCTTACGAAAATAGATGTACGTGACTGCTTCTCGCCCCGACTTTGTACCGTCTAAATGACCCACTAAAACTCGTTTTTAGCCAAAACTTTCTTCTTATCAAATTTTTTATTAGGGTGTTAGCTTTTAAATGCAAAAAATTTTAGATCAATTGGACATTTAGAGCTCCAGATATGAACTACACAACCTACACTGCTCTCATGAACCCGTCTAAGTACAGACACCACAATTTTTACCATTTTCAAGGATCTTAGAGCCAGAATTAGATTCCGGGCCTACAGAGACAATTTTTGATGAGAATTAGCTTTCAAATGTCACTAGTTTCATCTCATTTGGACATTTATAGCTTGACTTATAATTAAAACAAACACTAAAGGTCCAATGAAATCTGGACAGAGTATCCCCAAAAAATTCAGATTCTCTAAACCCAAGCCAATCCACACAACCACATCAGCACAACCAATCCAATTTTTTAATAAAATACACTTAAAAACAGAAAATCATTCATACATAAATCAATAATTAAGAATTCACACCAAAGCATATAACTTTTCCCAAACCTCAAACTCCTTTGCTCCATTAGCTTCAATGGTTGCTCTTCTTGCTTCCACACTCTTTCTTCAGTTTCATTATTCCAATTTCCTCATCAAAAGATAGAATATTACTTAAGATTTCTAATTGAACAAAGAGGAATTGCAGAAATCAAAAGTTATAACTTACCCTTCTATCTCTAATCTCTCATAAAAGTACTTGAGCTACAATCCATTATACACAACTTAGGCTTGCAAGAAGAGAGAGAGGGGCTGGCGTGAGATGAAGAATAAGAGGAAGGGAAGAGGAGAAAGGAAAAACGTGAAGAAAGAGAGGGGAATGAGCAGAAATCTACTCTCACTCTCTCTTAATTAAGTCAAACCTATCTCAAATGCCACATGTCCTCTTCCTATTAGCCCTTAATAGATTTTTTTGATAATTCCCCCTTTTGGTCCCTTAACTCCTTTTTAATCCTTCCTTCACATAATACATAAATATGATTTTACATTGGCCCACAATTAAATCTTATCCCCTTCAATTAAGTCCTAAATTAATACCATACAAATTTGCAATTGGCTGCACTTGCCGAAACTTTTGCGCTAATACCGAATTCGTCCTTTCGACATACCTAACACAACAACTTACATACATTCGGCATATAAATGATCCATTCTCAAAATTTAGCTGTCATATTTATTTATTCCACTCAATTAAATCCCTTTATGTAAAATTACCGAAATACCCTTGGCTCTCTTTTTCTTAATTCTGATCATATTTTTTCGTACTACTTAATCACTCTGACCATCAAATCACACGGTTTCAAACATTAAAATCCCCAAAAATATACAAATCCTTCTAGGGTACATTTCGGGGTGTTACATGAGAAGTATGGGATTGAACACCATAAGTCCTCTCCATACCGACCACAGGCTAACGGGGCAGTAGAGGCCGCTAATAAGAACATCAAGAAGATTCTAGCCAAAATGGTCCAGACCTATAAAGATTGGGCAGAAAAGCTACCTTTCGCGCTGTGGGGTTACAGGACAACGGTTAGAACATCTACGGGTGCTACGTTATTTTCTCTGGTGTATGGGACGGAAGCAGTGCTGCCAGTGGAGGTAGAGCTTAAATCATTTAGGGTGGTCATGGAAGCCCAGATTCCTGAGGCTGAATGGGCACAGCAAAGGTTGCAACATCTGAACCTGCTGGATGAGAGCAGATTGAAAGCCTACTACCACAACTAGGTCTACTAGAAGAGACTCGCCCGGTCCTTTGGGAAGAAGGTTAAGAAGCATCCATTGAAGGAGGGTGACTTGGTATTCAAACAGCTGAGACCTGGGGCACTGGATATCCGAGGGAAGTTCAGACCAACTTGGGAAGGGCTGTTCATCCTCAAGAAGCTGCTGTCTAAAGGCGCTGCAATTCTATCGGATAGCGATGGCAACGAATTTAAGGAACCGATCAATATAGACAGACAGAAAAGGTTCCACGGTTAAAGACTAAAAATAAAAAGAAGAGAATAAAATGCCCTACGGGTCAAAAATTGAAAAAAGGTGGCTTTGCTAAAATTGGGCGCCTCGACAGGGTGAAAACCGAAAAAGGCATCCTATGCAAAAGTTAGAGGCATGAGAGAAAATGTCTGATCGAGAAAACCCAAGAGGGCCGATTGGTAACTGGAGTTGATGTTATCAAGATTTGGTTTCATGAATTAATAGGGCGTACACAGTCGAGTTAATGTCAAAAATTGATCATGTATGCTGAAATTCTATGGAAATGTACACAATTTTGTGAGATGAAACAAGAATTATTCTTTTCATTTCCGTCATTTTCTAGTTCTGTTTTGAAAAGGAACATAGTGCCCAAAGGGGTGTACATGTGTAAGATAAGGTAGGTCCTACCGCTACTCTCACCAGCCAAATGTTTAAGTCCTCGCGTCCTGTTGTCAGACGCCGGGCTGAGGACCCATCTCTTATATTCGCTGGTGGAGGCCATGGAATGAGCTCCGAATCGAGGTATGACTTTCTTAACCGAAAGTTGCCTCCACAACTCATGATAGTGAGAAGCAAAAGCAGCAGAAAAAGCTCCTCCCCAAAAGGATAATGGAACCCTCACCACGTCTTTGGTTATCCCGAGCTGACGAGCACATCGAGCCGCAATGCAGAAGGTGGCCTGATGAAGCCCGCATAGAGGAACACACCCTGATGATCCATCAACGACTGCATAAGATAGAGGGAGCCAGGCAGACATGATGCTAATGTTATCATCTGATAGCTCACCAAATCTAGCGGTGACTTCATCAGGAGTTGTGAAAGAATACAACCGTCGATGCGGGAGGAAGTGTCTTGGCGAGTATTCTGCGATGACTCGGGGAGGTGGCTCTGACAGCATCTTTAGTTTCTCCTGCAACCATATCTAAAAAAAAATGAAGAAGAAGCCGCTGGAGTAAGTTGGGTTTACTTCAGGCAAAAATTAAGCATAGCGTTGTGTGAAAATCCGAAAGGACGCATTTCCCGCTAAGAAAAGCTAGTGCAAAAATCCACAAGGGATGCACTACCTTTTAAAATAATGACGTACCTAGAGTAATAAGGGGCTTCTGGTGAATGAGGTGGTGGATCCAGAGTACGCGTCAAGGCCCAGATTGGTTTCAGCCAGAATAAGGGGAAAGGGGGATAATCCGCAGTGAAAATCATCTAGAACCCCAAACAGGCGGAGGTCGCCAACCAAGTCCCCTAGAGCTACGGTCAAGAGACTCATCATACAGAATAAGAACATAATGCTTACCCGATATGTAGGGACATCAAAAAATCTGTCTAAAGCCTCGATCAATGGCTCCAATGGAAAAGTGGGACCCTGTGAGACCAGCTGAGCGGCCTCGGAAGGAGCTATGCCCAGAGATAGAGCGATATCCCGAATCTGAGTCAGACCATGGTGAGGGATGCAGGGCAGAGCATGGGGAGGATACCATGCTCCAGTGATAGCAGCGAACTCCTCAGGCAGGGGGCACAACTCTTGATAAGTAAACTTGAAAACATGAAAGCAGGGATTCCAAAAATGGGTTGCAGATAGGAGTAAGTTGTGGTCTATTTTGGCTCTCCGTAAGTGTTTTAGCCCAGACAGAGTAGTAAGGACGTTATTTTCCCAGGTGCAAGCGTCATCTAAAATGTGGTACATCTTATGGAAAGGAGGGGAAGTCATCCTTTAAAAGTCAAAGATGGAAGATAGAAAAGGGTCAAAATAAGAAAAAGGCACAAATCCCAAGGAACATTGGTCAAATTTATAGGAACACTCCACAGACGGCCTGCCCGTGCCTCAGTGGCGGTGGCCTACCCGTCGGAAGTCATCCACCTGGCAGATGCATGCATCAGTATTGCATTTATCACGCGCATTAATTATGCATTATATGAGGGAATTTTGAATGACAGACGGGCAGCCCGTCTGTCGCTCCTGGAGGCGCCCAGCCCATCGGTCACGAAAAGCTATATATGCAGGCAGAGACCGATGGACAGGCAGCTTTTGGCCTTTGTCCTTTTGCTTTCCTCCTTCAAAACCGTCCCTCATTACGATTTTTCTCACTTTTCTTCATCTTTCCACATTTTTGTCTTGCATTTTCTTGTTCTTTACGCTACCGGGCACCCAGTGAAGTATATTTTCTCCGTTTTCATCATTTTTCTACCAATTACAGGATAGTAGTTATTTTCTTTTTTTTTTATTATTTATTTTCTTCTACTTATTTTCTTCTTCTTATCTTAATTTCAAGTAAAATAAATTTAATTTTTCATTTTTACTAAGGAGTGTTAGGATGGATATTGTGCCTTAATAATTAGACTTAGGTACTGCTTAAATAATTAATTTTGGTATATATTTTTCCTCAATTACATTGCTAGACAACTTTATATGAAAATTTTGTTGCCTTGAATTCTAATAAAGCATGCTTGCTTAGAAATGGGAAATGCTTACACATATATTAGTTGTGAAACCAATAAATATTGTGCTGCTGTTGGGGCCTGAGGCCTGTGGTTTTCTTGTTTTCATGCAGGGAGTGGGGCCCATCCTTGCCGGGGTGCCACCCAAATTTTTATTTTTATCTATATGATTGATTATTGGGGCCTGAGGCCTATCGTTATTTTGTCTTTCCTAATGCTGGGTTGGGCACATCCCTGCCGGGATGCTGGCCAATTTTTTTTTTTATTATTATTTTATTATTATGTTATTATTGTCTATTTTTATTTTTATTTTTTATGTTTATGTTTATTTTAATTTTAATTTTTTATTTTTCCCTTATTTCTATTTCGGGTTAGACCCTCCTTGTCTGGATGATAACCGATTTGCCTTATACCATAAATCGAGTCTATTTATGGCCGTTATGTTAATTTAATTGCATAACTTATTTCTTGTAGGAAGTCTCCACAACGACGTGTCCCACAGGGCCAGCCTGAGCCGCAGGCTCCGGGTTGGATGGACGCCGAGGCTGCGCAGAGATACAGAGCACTGGTTCAGGTGGAGTTCCGAGCCAGTCGCTTCATTTCTAGGCCATTCCTAGAGGCCTTGGGGATGGCCGAGGAGATCGATATACTTATGGAGGGCGTAGGCTGGACAGAGTTCTTGACACTGGCCTTCCAGACACATCCAAGGCAGTGCGGCAGGTCCTGGCCACATTGCACTACGGAGGGTACCAGAGATCCGACACCGAGCCTGGAGTGATACAGTTCTAGTTTGATGGTCAGCAGTTCAACATCACGCGTCGGTGTTTTGCAGAGGCCATGGGACTCCCACGGGGCGACGGAGTGATGGTACCCCAGCGAGCAGTGAGACGCGCCCATTGGGCGGCCATAGCCCTACCCGTAGTGCTGTATGACCATAATACAGCAAAGAGTACCGTGTTGGTTTCATAGGCGCTCCAGTACTTGCACAGAGTGCTCTCCAGCTCGTACCTCGGATGGGCTGGTAACCCAGGGTCGCTTAATACGGCAGAGATCTGGAGCCTCTGGGCCATGGTGGCAGGCCGGCGTCTCAATATTAGCCATGAGATTTTGGCTAACATGGTTAGGGTTTCCACGGGGATAGCCCCAGTGGTGATTATCGGCGGGGTTATTACCAGATTACTCCTGGGATTGGGAGTCACCCCGGACAGACTTGGGGGTGCCTTAGATGAGGGGATGTACGTAGATGCACCAGCCGCTGTACAGATGGGGATGGTGTTGCAGCTAGTAGGGCAGCCTGAGGCATTTAGACTCCTTACCATACACGAGACTCGGTGAGCCTTTGCACTTCCTCCACTAGCACCAGCGCAGGAGCAGCCAGAGCAGGCACCAGCATAGGAGCAGGCACCGCCACAGCCATAGGAGCAGCAGCCCCTACACCCAGAGTATCCAGGGGAGCAGCCTCCCCAGCACCAGGGCTATCAGGAGGAGCAGCCACAGCTACAGCCAGAGCAGGAGCAGCCCAAGACGCCATCGGACTTTGAGGTGGAGTTCACCCTGGATGACCTGTTTGGCACTCCTACAGCACCGAGGGTGTCGACCCCCACTCCTCCTCCAGCTACGAGAGTGCAGCGAGCCACACTCAGGCCATCAGAGAGGTTCCACCCCTACTCCAGAGGCGACCCAGGGGCATCTAGCTCCATATCTCCACCACCAGAGCAGACTCCAGAGCCAGTTCAGCCTCAGCCATCACAGCCAGACATCTCCCAGCTCATGGTCTCCATGTTTGTAGCATTTGAGCACAGGCAGGACGAGAGGGACAGGGTCCTCCATGAGCAATTTAGGGAGAGGGATAGACTCACTCAGGAGAGGCTGGACCAGCAGCAGGCCATTATTCAGGAGCAGGCGAGTATCATTGAGTGCATGCGCCAGGAGCAGGCCGGCCTTGTTGAGCATATGGTCTGAGAGCAGGCAAGGATTGTGGAGTGTATGAGTCAGGAGCAGGCTAGGCTCATAGAGCACATCACGCAGGAGCAGGAGGGACCCAGAGAGCAGCTCAAGCAGGAGTTGAGGACGTCCCAGGACCAGATAGCTCAGAGGATCGACGTGACTCTTCAGATGATAGATGAGTCACTTGACTCTCTCAGGTCCAGAGTCCAGGGATTGGAGGTGATCGTTCCTCCTGTAGCTCAGTCCATGCAGGAGTTCAGGGGGTAGACAGAGCAGAGACTAGAGAGTATGAGGACCAATTCGGTTGAGCAGACTCGCCAGTTGAGCAGGGCCTTCAAGGAGCTAGGGAGGATGATCACAGACACCTTGGGCTTCATGACAATATGTGCGCAGCCCTTCCTGGACGGGTATGCCCAGGTACAGTTTCAGTCGCAGAGTTTTGAGAGACCATAGCCTCGATCTGTGCCAGTGGCAGTTCCTCCTAGGTTCCAGCCCATGGTTAGAGTATGGGACTCTCAGCGGCCCGACCCAGCAGGTCCTTCTAGCCAGCCTTCTACTTCTGGAGCCGGACCTTCTGCATCTCAGCCTCATCCTCCACCTCAGCTTCAGCCTCAGCCGATCCATGTATCTGATGATGATGATGACCCCGAGGAGGAGCTCACGGAATATCCACCATTGTAGTCATTCAGGGAGTTGGATGGCATTTTTTGTATTTTGTTTCTTTTTATATATACTATTTATTATCAGTGCTCTTGTATATACATTATACAACAATGGAGTTTTAGTGGAAAAAAAAACATTTACTTTTAGATTTACATATTTTTATTTCTTTTCTATCTTTATTCGCAATTTATTTGCATTAAGGATGGTTGTAAACTTTTTTGTTTATGTACTTTAAAACTATACGACCACAAGAAATGATGTGTAGAAAATAATGATAGATAATAAATGGTAATCCAAAATCATTTATGAACATACCAAGCAAGAATCACTTATATATGAATTAACAAAAATTCTTTATATCGCACAGGAACATTGCTTAATATTGATCCAAACACAGACATCAATCACATTGGAGGATGGACACATCAAGCATTATGTCCTCCAAAATCATACTCCAACGAGCATTCACTTTGCAGATCGGATGGGGATTAGCAAGGAAATGCCAACAAGCAGAGACTGTGGTCAGAGAGTACCGCAGCTCAAAATCCACAGTATAATCAGAGAGCACTACACGCCTTGCAGATCGGATGGGGGTTAGCAAGGAATTTCTAACAAAATCTAGATTGCAGTCAGAGAGTGTTGCATCTCATAGTTCACGCGGCAGCCAGAGAGTGCTACGCACCTTGCAGATCGGATGGATGTTAGCAGGGGAACTTCACAACCGGAGTTGCAGTTAGAGAACACTGCTCTCCACTTCGAGATAGTGGTTAGAGAACACCGCATCTCACAATCGAAGTTGCAGTTAGAGAACACTGCTCTTCACACCGGGATTACAGTCAAAGAGTGCTGCATCTCACCTTCCCCGTGCAGGCTGAGACGAGGCTAGCGGAAGACCATGCAGGCCGAGATGAGGTCAGTATGGTACCAGCGATAGAATACATCGCGGCGGGACTGCGATTAGATAACACTGCTTCTTGCAACTGGGATTGCAGTCAGAGAGTGCTGCGTCTCACATCCCCCGTGTAGGCCGAGACGAGGCTAGCGGAAGGCCATGCAGACCGAGATGAGGTCAGTAAGGCAACTGAAGTTGCAGTTAGAGAACACTGCTCTTCACAGCAAGGTTGTAGCTAGAGAATGCTACACCTTATCAACCCCTTGTAGGTCGAGATGAGATCGGCAGGGACATCCATCACTATCCGCTGAGCAGACCGAGACAAGGTTTACCCAGCAAGAAACACGAAAGGTAAGGATTGCTTCAGGTACGCTATTCTTCTTTCTGTTTTCCTTTTGCTCTGAATTTTGGCTCATCTAGGCACTTGTGCGCTAGTTTCCCCAAAATTGGGGGCAACTGTAAGCACCGTGTCCCGAGGTAGTCCGGATCAGAGATTACCCGATGAAGAAATCGATGCCCGAGTCCGAATGAACGGTTGAGATTCAGAGATTTTGGCCCTCTAGATTCACGAGAAATATGTTTTCTATATTCTCGACAAAGAGGAAAAGAGAATTGGGAGTTTTAGGATAAAAAAAGAAAGTTTACCTCCATAGGCGGCCAGCCCGTCTGTCACGGAATGACCATCTCTCAATGGAGAGCCCCGATGCCCGTCTGTACTGCTCCGACACCCGCTGGTTAAATTCGATTTCCTAGTGGGAAATGGATTTGACCGACACCCGTCTGTGGCTTCAGACATCCGTCGGTATGGCTCAGACGGCCGTCAGTGGTTCAAAGCCTATAAAAACCTATTTTTCACCCGTTTAGGGGGTTGGCCAGTTGTTTTGCTGGCTAGTTGGACGATTTTGCATACGATTCTACCTAAAAACACATTTTCCAGCATTCCTTTTTATCTCAAGATTTCTCCATTTTATTTTTGGATTTTGTGAATCAAAATTAATTCGAAGGAGCTAAAACCGATTAGTTTCTAAGAATTTTGATTCCAACATTTGTGCATTTCGTGAAAATCAAGAAAGAAAAATCCAAACTCTTCTTTTCTTGATTTTTACCCATTTCTCGTGAAGCGTGTGGGACTCGAATCATCAAGAATCCAACCTAAAAGGTAAAATCCGAGGGTAAATATTCTGGACACATATTTCATTTAGTTCATTTTAATTATTTTGTTTTTTTGTGGGATTTTTATGTTGGAAAACTATTCTGTTTGAGGAAAATTTGGTTCTTACTATTTTTTCTTGAAGAACAGTAGCGACCGACGGGTCATAAGGCCACCGACGCTCGTCGCTCGTTTGAGCGACGGTCATATGTGACGCGTTACTGCCCGTCGGTCACCCCGAGATATGCCCGTCTCTCGGATGAATGACGGTATGCAATCCGTTGGTCGCTTTCAGCGATGCTCGTCTGTCATTCGTTAGAGGCCTTCCCTGGGATCTGTTTGCAATTCTCAAAACCTTTTTCTTCATCTTCTTTCTATTTTTTTTATTTCTATTTCTTTCTAAATCTTCTCTCTTCTATCTTTTATCAATAGTTTTATTCTTATTATTTTAGTTCAGAATTTTAACCCTTATTTTCGTTAATATTTATTAATGTTTGTTCTTTTTTATATTAACATTATTGATTATTTTTGTGAGATTATTTCTATGCCTTTGGGATAATTTAGAGCTTAAGAGGAGTTTTGCCACAGAAGACTCCATTTGGTTTACCTCTCTACCCTTTATTTATTTGTTATTTATTTATTTATCTATTTATTTGCTTATTTAATAATTTATTTATTAATTTTTATTGATTATTTTGTGCTCACAATGAATTGTCTTATTCCGCGCTAAATAAGAATGGATAAATATTTTATAGTAAATAAAATTGGGATTTTTTTTTTAACTCAAGGATCCAATGTCCTAATTTCCATCAAACAAAAGCATCACAATAAAAAAATTAGTTTCTTTTATAATAAATACATGTGAGGACCAAAGTCCTCAAAATAAATGGATTCCCCGTTTTATGTATGCATTGCACTTTTACAATGGGAGTTGTATTCCGCTCCAAGTATTATTGTAATTTATTTTAGAATGTTTATTTTTATTTTTGTTTTATTTATTTATTAACGCTTTTGACGTGAATAAGTGCACTTTTAATTAAATTGCATCGTGTGGAGAGAGAGCGAATTAATAAACTCAAAATCTAATCGTAAAGTTAATCAAGGTAGAAATAGATGAGAAGTCCCGAACCCAGCTCTGGTCTTTGGGCTCAACGAGGCGAGAGGTCTTTCCGATCACTCATTGGAACCTCCAAGATACCTCTCGTGTCCTTTTCAAAGACTTAATCAATAAATCCTAGGCTCCAAGGGAGAGAGGTTCATCCTCCAAGACCCCTTTTGGTTGGTCTAAAATGGATGCATGCGCTGTCTTAGGCTCCCTGAGGTGAGAGAAACTTTCCCAATGTTTTATTGGGTGGCGACTCCATGAAATCTCCTTGTTGCCCGAAATAGACGCACTTGTAAATACCTTTACAAGTTGCCAACGGATCCTCAATTGCCCGATTACCCTAAAGCAGGCGTGTAACACCCCCTACTCATACGTAGGCGATCCCATCCGATAAGGAGTGAGATGCTGTATGGGCAAAGGTGCCACCACGCAGTAATAGGATAAACATACATTCATACATAAACATATATACCGAAATACCGGGTAAATAAAAACTTTACAAAACCTTTCATGAAAGAAGCTGATCATGCATTAATATATCGAAAAACATTACATTACTGTTTGATCAACCCGAAAGTACAAAGAATAATTACATAACCAAAATATGCTTAAACATATGCAGAAGCTATTAAAAAATTGACATAAGAGAGTTCTATACAAAATGAATCATCAAGCTACAAATATTAAGCCCTACACTAAAACCTAGCTGTGTTGGCCTAGCTACGATGACTCTCCCAAGGCAAAACTCCTTCCGCACCTGCGCGGGTAAACACACCGTGCTAAGGGATAAACGCTTAGTGGGGAACACATACACAAGAAATGGACGGCCATTCACAATGGTTGTCAAGCACAATGCATACAAATGGCATAATCAGAAATACTCATTAGATACAATAGGAACATGCGAACACATAGAATCGTACATTTAATATACATAACCGAATTCATATTACCTCATCATTGTACACATTCGGATAATACATTCCCATAATTATCAAAACAATTCAAAATAATTAAGCACCTGCTGACTCAAGGTAGTGGATAATGAGTGAACAGATAGTACTTTACGGGTACGAGCCGATTACAGACAGTACCTTACGGGTACGAATCGCGAACCGTTTTACTTTGTCATTTACAAAACATTTTATTAAGGGACCTTAAACAAGATCCAAACACATTAAGGGTTCGCGAGGAACCAAACGGGGACCTGATCGGGGTCCAAACTGAACTGAGGCTACAGCTAAAGACTCTATTAGGCATGCCTAACTATCCACTAAACTGACTCTTGCAGGCTAAAATCATATAGTTAATATCCACAGTTCAATTATAACCAGTAAAGAATTCACATACTTTGATTAATCAGTACATGCCATTATCATCCATCTTAATAGTATATAGCTCAAATTAAGTGATAATGTGTGCAAAAATCCATAATTTAACATCCATAAATTATATGAAACAAAAGAGATTTTATTGCAAAAACAGGGTAGGTCACGGTGGCAATCAAATTGGTTGTCACTGTGACATACCAAGGATCTCGGCAGAATGCAAGTCTGGGGTACCTCACGGTCACAACAAAAATGGTTGTCACCATGACGTATCCAAAACCCAGAACAGAAGCAAAAGTTTGGGTACCTTACGGTCATAACCAAAATGGTTGTCACCGTGACGTATCCAAAACCCAAAACAGAAGCAAAAGTTTGGGTACCTCATGATCACAACCAAAATGGTTGTCACCGTGACGTATCCAAAACCCAGAACAGAAGCAAAATCTGGGCACCTCACGGTGACAACCAAAATGGTTGTCACCGTAACATGCCCAGATTCACGGCAGAATGCATCTTGTACATACCTCACGGTTACAACCAAAATGGTTGTCACCGTGACCCATGCCCAGATGCGATACCAAGAGCTGATTTCCACTTCATTCAAACCAAAATCCCAAAACTTTCACTTCAACCAAAATATCCTTACTCAAACCATCATAATAAACTAATCAAACATCATTAATTCATGCCATAAATAAACCCTACTCATGAATTCAAGGAACAACATCTATTTACATAATCAATCTCATCACTATTCATACCACATCTCCATCAATCTCACATTCAAGGTTTTATAAACAATAAGAATCAAAACGCATAACACACAAGCTAAATCAAGAACATATCACAACCCAATTTCCAGAAATCACCAAGAACACATACATGAACATATTTACATACAAAAATAGGAAATTCCCAAACCTTGAAATCCTTAGCTCCTATTCACTTAGTTTCGCTTCATGATGCCTTCTCCTTGCCCTTTGGCTCACGGGGAGGCTCAACTAAACCTCAAACCATCAAAGCACACAAACTCAAAATCCTAACTTTAAACCCAAAACCAGAAAAAGCAAGAAAGAAGAAGAAAAAGAACAACAAGGTGGAAAAATGCAGAAACTTACCAAATAAATGCAAGATGTGATCAATTACCACCACTAAGAGCTTGAATCCAAGCTTAGAGCACACAAATGGAAAACAAAGGAAAAGAAAGGCAAAGAGAAGAGGGGGAACGGGAATGAGGAATGAAAAATTCTGATTTCCCAATTCTCTTTCTTCTTCTACTTTTCATTTTCCTAACCTAACCATGTGTCCACTCCTTAGTGGTGGGAATCAACCACACACACACACACAATCATGCATCACATACACCCAAAACTCTCCCAACTAATGCTTACCCTACAAGTGTGTGAGCACACACACACAAGCACAGCCCCAAAACACACTCTACAAACATATGAATAAACACACCCAAGTGTAACCCAACTAATTCACACCCTAACACCACACATGCACCCATATGCTAACAAAACTCTTAAAACATGCATTTCTACCCAAAATGCCCTTAACACATGCCAAAACTCATACAATGCACATGCACAAACATGGCTCATTCTACTAGGGGGCAAACGGGGTGTGATAGGGCGGTCAAGGGGCGGCACGCGGGGTCCGGCGTACGTCACAGTTATGTTCACTGCCGTTTTTTATGAAACCTGTAGGTTGTTCCATATGGATTTCTTTATCCAATTCTCCATTGAGAAATGCAGTCTTCACATCCATTTGATATAACTCTTGGTCCAAACTGGCCACTTTGGCCAAAATCAATCTTATGGATGTAAATCTTACAACGAGTGAGAAAGTCTCCTCTTAGTCAATCCCTTCTTATTATGTGAACCCCTTAATGACTGGCCGAGACTTGTATTTTTTGATACTTCCATCAACCTTTCCCTTCACTTTGAGAATCCATTTTTTCCCAAATTGTTTGCGTCCTTTTGGTACATTAACTAGTTCCTAAACAAGGTTTGATCTCATGGATGCCATTTCTTCTTCCATTACTTTAATCCATTTTTTCTTAGTTAGGCTCATCTACATCTTATGGGGTAACCAAAAGGGTTTCATTCAAGCCTTCAATTTCAAATCATCGGCATGAAACACTTATCCTTTTAGATTTTCACATTTTTGAATCTTCATATACATATCTCATATATACATCATAATTCAGAATGCTCCCACTGGGATCAATTTTTATAATCCAACTAGAGTTAGAAATGCTCCTACTGAAATAAGGGTCTCAAACATCCAAATTGTTTGGTGGAGGAAGGTCTTGACCTTCTTCCTCTAACTCCCTCCCACTCAAATGGAGTGATCTTAATGATTCATTTTCTTGAGTTTCATAGAAAGTGAAATCTTGATTCACTTTCCCAACTTTGGAAATTCATTCTCTAATAATGTGATGCCTTGTTATTCAAATTCTATCACTGTGTCATTCTCCTGCTCACCCACGTAAATGTATCCTTTTGATAATTTATGATATCTCATAAAGATACTTTTTCTTTTACCTCTAGGTCCCAATTTATCAAATTTACTAGAGGTATCATGGATGTAAGTAGCACAACCACAAGGTCGTAAATGGCTTAGGAAAGTCCTATTTCACCTTTTCGCAACACAATTTTGTTGTGGAGTTCTTATTAGGTTTTAACACAATAATTCAAAATTAAATGTAAAGAAAATGAAATAAAACCCACAAGGATCCATGAGATCCAATTGATTCAAAACAAGGATAAATGATTACCAACCTGTTGGTGCATATAATAATTGATTAATGTCTTAATTGGATCGGTTCTACTTTCTTTCTCTACGCAAATGCACAATTTCTCCAAGTCGAAATGAACTCCAGGTGCTGCTCAAAGAAATGACCACCCTCTACCGATATCCACACATGAACAACGATGAATGGATCTGCAAGGGGTGCTAGCTCCCTTTTCATACAACTAGGGTTTTATATTGTCACTATCTCCTTTATTTCTCAAAGAATGGCAATGGCAAAAAGGACAAAACCTTTTGTCTTCTCTTTTCACAAAAGATGGCAGGGCTCAACTCTTATATATATATATATATATTAGGTGTGGATATTATCTAAAGAGATTTTAGGAATAAAAATTCCTTATTCAAATAATAAGGAATATTCCTTATCTTTTAAGATATTATTTTGATTTTAATATTTGACATATTTTAAATTGGAAATTTCCAAATAAACCCTAGCTCATTCATTACATTCTTAGTGTGTGACCCAGAAGGTTTATATTATGTTGGTAATGGGCCCAATGCCATTATAAGCCCACAAGTCATGAGTGGCCTCTAGCAAAATATTATGACTACCCAAATAATATGAATATCGATAATCTGATTTTAACCTAACCAATAGAACATGTTATAATCCTTTTTTCACATGATATCTTGTATAAATATAAGTCATAGTTCATGTTAACCTTATATTGTTCAAACATATAATTTCTCGATCACTAAGCAGACTGATAAAATCAAATGACATTGATCACTCTATCAATTCATTTGAGCATATCCATTCATTTCTCTGTCTTACTTATCAAGGGGCCCAATAGGTATCTCTCTCATAACAGAGTGACAAATTCCATCTTAATCATTCATTTTTTTTTTTGCATAATTGTCATCATGCCCAATCATAACCTTTATAATTATCTGATTAAAGATAACATTTGATTATTTCAAAGCATGATGTTCTTTATGTGAGAAACTGTGATAATCTCAGGTCTAAGGATTTTAGTAACATAACTATTATGATATAACTTATGACATTAACCTATAAGTTTGATTTATATCACCATATATAATCATCTCATGATTATCAATTAAACGCATACTAGTCTTAATTTATCATTATGCTCTTTAGTGATAAATGACTAAAGATAATTAGAATAATATTAAATAGTTATTCGTAAACATTGTAATAACGTAACATGCCAATAATATATTAATAAGGAGAAAACCTTTTTATTAAATGAAATCTGACATTACATAAACGTCCAAATATTTGGCCTAGGGCATAATTACTAACAGTTCTGCGAATGGACAACTAATGCTCAATCCTCTTTTCATCACATAAAACTTTAAATTCATGAGAAAGATATTCCCGACCTAAATTAATTCTTAAAGCTTTAATCTTCATGTCTAATTGATTCTCAACCAAGTTACTATAATTCTTGAAACAACTCAATGCTTCATAAGCCCAGATGGAATTTTATCAAGTTATGATGGAAGCAGTGACAAGAATGACGGAGGCTATGCCTTATTACCAGCCTCAGTCACAACATCCTTCATAGAAAGGTAACTACAAAAGAATGAAGAAGTTGGGGGCTACAGATTTCTATGGTGATTATGACGCGCGCTGAACCATATAAACCGCGGACCATTTTTAGGGTGCAATAAGGTTCATTAAACTCGTGAAGATTGGTCGCTTCGCAATAAATAGGGAATCACCCCTATTTTATTATTGGCGATCAACGTACGAGGCCATCTATATGGGCACCAACAGGTAGGTATTATGGAGTCGCCACCCAACAAAATAATGGGAAAGTAAATCTAATCTCATGAAGCCTAAACTAGAGATGGTTCAGGACATCACTTTGCTTATACCTTGGTTAATGTTTATATAAATGGGTTTTTCAAGACTAATTTTCTATCTCTTTTCTCACATGATTTATGCAAATAAATAAAGGCACAATACAAGCACATAAAGAAAGCTGTAACGAAATAAAGTAAAATTATCTTGTAAAGAAATAAGGCAAAATAATCCCAATAAATAGAAAATAAAACATACATAAAATGGGAGATTCATTTAGATGGGAACATTAGTTCCTGGATGCACATTATTTTTAAAAAAAGAAGAGTCCTTGAAACAAAGTTCAAAGAAAGAAGGAATGAGTGATGTAACACCACTTACCCATACATAGCGAACCGTATGATAAAATAGCTGGTATACGACGATGAATGAAGGATGCCACAAGACAAAACATAATAGAAGCAATAACAAAAAATGAAAAGTAGAATTATAAAATTCTTTTCAAACCAAAATACTTTCACATACCTCACTGGTGAGTTACCTCGCACTAATCATATTATATACAAATCATTTACTACAGAAACAGTAGCTAATTACATTACAAATACTGTAACGCCCCGTTACCCCCCGTTGGAAGGATACCGGAGCGCCACTCGCACAAATACAATTGCATACTCAAGCATGCTAGAAACAATTACATATAATTATAAAGATATCAAATCCTTATATAAATAACCATATAGTTTTGCAAAAGGGGATTTGTAAAAGATAAACATTTACATATACAAAATGATTCTAATACAAAAATTACATTTTCCAAAATCAGTCCCCAAATACAAAAAATATAGCGGAAGAAAAAATAACTCCAACTAAAGACTTATAGTGGCCGACCTGCAGATGTCTGACTCCAAAAAGAACCTACCACCTACACGGGAAAAGAGCCCGTGCTAAGCGATAACGCTTAGTGGGGAGGAACAACACAAACAGAACATGCATATACAACAACTACTATAACAACTCATGACTCATATGGCAATAAAACATGTAAGCAATATTCCATTTATAATCATACGAAACATCAATCCTATTGATAAACATGGCATAATATCATCTATCATACCTCATATGTATTCTTATAATATAAAATAAGTAATTAATCAAATCATATTTAACTTCAAGTATTGCAACATAACCAACCATATTTCATATACAACACATATTAACATATAAGCCTGATATTCATTAACTAGTGGATACGGGAATTTGATACTGATAGGACACAGTATCCAAGCATATGGAGACATGGGTCTCAAACATCTTATGTGACCCAAACGGGGCCGAATCAAAGACCCAAACGGGGCCTAATCAAGACCCAAAGGGGGCCTGCATATGGTAGCTACACTCACACATATTACTCAACCCTAGATAAGCGCTTATCTTATTGTGACGCTTGCCGAACCCCTTGGGCACCCCTTGACCGCTCGCTTGAGGGCGATCGGGCAAATGAGGTTCGTTGACAACTTGCGACGAATTGCAAGTGCGTCTATTTTGGGCAACAAAGAGGTTTCATGGAGTCGCCACCCAATAAAACATTGGGAAAGTTCCTCTCACCTCGGAGAGCCTAAGATAGCGCATGTATCCATTTTGGGCAAACCAAAAGGGGTCTTGGAGGATGAACCTCTCTCCCTTGGAGGCTAGGATTTTTAATTAGGTCTTTTGGCGGGACACAAGAGGTGTCTTGGAGATCCCATTGGAATGGGTCTCTCGCCTCGTTGAGCCCAAAGACCAAAAATGGGTTCGGGATTTCTCATCTATTTCTGTCACACCCCATTTGCCCCCTAGTAGAATGAGCCTGTCTGTCTGTCTATCTGTCTGTCTGTATGTGTAAGCATTCGCATGTGTACGGTATTTCATAGGGGTATTTTAGTAAAATGCATGGTTTTGGGGTTTTATTATTATGTGGGTGCATACATGGCATTAGTGTGTGAATTAATTAAGTTACATTTGTGTGCACTTGAACATACCATATTAGGGTGTTATTAGTTGGGAATCATTTGTGTGCACTTACATATACCATGGTAGGGTAAGCATAAGTGAAGAGGGTTTTAGGTGTGTGTAGTGTAGGTTATTTTAGTGTGAGTGATTAGTGTCACCAATAGGGGTTTGATACATATTTAGAATAAAGAAAAGAAAAAGAAAAGGGAATGAGGAAAAAGAAACTTACAGATTCATGTTTTTCTCACTCACTCTCTTCTTCTTCACTTTCTTTATTCCCAAGTACTGTGTATTTTGATTCAAGGTTCTATTGGTGAAATTAATCCTCCCCTTGCATTCCTTAGCTTGGTAAGTGCAAGATCTAGTCTTTGTTTTACTGTAAATTGCATCTTCATCTTCTTCCTTGAGTTTAGGTTTAACCTAGGGTTGAATTTACTGTGTTTGTGTTCTAGTTGAGGCTCCACGTGATCCAAAGGGGAAAGAGGTTGCTGGACCAAGTGGAGCTAAGTGATAGAAGTTAGAATCCAGGTTTGGGAATTTATGATTGTGATTTGTGCAATTTTGATGTTTACTGGAAATTTCTAGGGTTTATATGTTATTGAACGATTTGAATGCAAATACCTTGATTAGGTTGATTGAATTCTGATTTGAGTTGCTTATATGATGTTTGAATTGTTTGGGATCTTCCTTGAAAGGTATGAATGGATTTATATGGTTTAAAATCGAATTGGGATTGAAATTGTGTTCTGTAAATTCTGGAAATTCTGGGAAAAACGATTTACTGTTGAAACTCCCTCTGTCGCGCGACTTGCTACGAAGGAAGGCAGGTCACATCGCGTGACTCTCGGTCACGACGTGACATGCCTGCTGAGAAGCCAGTCGCGTGACCAGCTGAAGGGCAAGCAAGTCACGCGACGTGATCTTCGGTCACGTCGTGTGACCTGCGAAGAAGAGGCAGATCACGCAACGTGATCTGCGAGGGAGAGCAGCGTCACGTCGCATGACCCTCGGTCACGCCGTGACCTGCATAAGCATTGCGTGATCCGCGAGGATCACGCAACGCGTTAGGCGAGAAGCAAGCAGGTCACGAGACGTGACCCTCGGTCACGCCGTGACCTGCCTGTTGAGTCGCCAGTTTTCTCCGTTCAGCCCATTTTTTCGAAATTCCTTAGTTTTTAACTCAGAACTGAATTTGTTATTACTTCAGAATGGACTTTACTGCTGTATGAAGCATGTCTTACTGTTTGATGCTTTGATATGCGTGATAGCATGATTTTCTGATGAATTATACTCTATATCCTGAAATGTGATCAGTTTGACACTTAACCTGCTAGAGTCAAGTAAGTGGATAGTTAGGCATGCCTAATAGAGTCTTTTAGCTGCAGCCCTCAGTTCAGTTTGGACCCCGATCAGGTCCCCGTTTGGTTCCTCGCGAACCCTTCAGTATAGAATCTTGTTTAAGATTCCCTCAGTATATAAATAACATGTTTTGATAAATGATATAATATTTGACTTGTACCTGTGAGGTACCCTCAGTATTCGATTCGTACCCGTAAGGTACCCTCAGTACACTCGTTATCCACTGTCTAGAGTCAGCAGGTATTCTTTAAATGTTAATGGAAATGTTCTGATCTGATATGGCTTTGAATGGAATATCTGAATGAGTTTAATGATGAAATACATGTTGGTTTATTCTGTAATGCATATGATGATGAGATTCTGAAAGTATGGTATTTAAATGCGGGCATGTTTATATGAGTTATGCAACAGTCCTTGCATTCTGTCATTGTGAATGTGTTATGCCTTGACGACCACTGTGAGTGGCCGTCCATAAATTATGTGTGTTTCCCCACTAAGCATTTTATCGCTTAGCACGGTGTTTTTACCCGTGCAGGTGCGGAAGACGTTTTGCTTTGAGAGAGTCGCCGTCATCAAGCCAACACAGAAGGGATTAGTGTAGGGCTCAGTTTTGTATCAGTTATTGATTCTTTTTGTATAGAACTCTCTGTATCAGCTTCCGCTTTTGTATCTATATTTTGTATATGTAATATTATTATATCAGCTAGTTGATCAGATCATTATTGTAATAGTTTAGTTATAGTAATGCATGATCAGCTTTTGCTTTCTGCATGTAAAGTTTTTGATTATTCTGTATTTCTGAATGTATGTTATGAATGGATGTATACTTTACTTTGTATCTGTTTGGTGATACCTTGTCTCATACGGCTTCTCACTCCTTATCGGATGGGAACGCCTACGTATGGGAAGGGGGTGTTACAGTTAGTGGTATCAGAGCCTAGGTTTAGGCGTTTCTGGGTGTTGTTATGATTGTTCTGAGTTTCTTAGATGCGTATGTGTCTAGATCTATGTTGGCTGATACGGTTGTTTCTTGTTTGTTTAGATGGCTTCTAATTCTGCTCATGGTGCGCGTGAGGAATCCGCTGAGAGTGTGAATCCTCCAGTTGTAGATCAGTCTGTTTCTGTTAATGTGTCGGCTCAGCATGCTAGGGTTCAGCCCGAGGCCGCAGCCATGCCCTTAGAGGCTATGTTTAGACTGCATCAGGACATGGCTAGGGTTCTGGAGAGAGTGACTGCTCCTAGAGCACCTATGGAGAATCTGAGGAGAGCAGGAGTTGAGGATTTCTATGGTACTGGGTTGAATGAGTCTGAGACTGCAGAGAGATGGTTAGATAAAGTGAAGCGTGCTTTGAGAGAGATTCGGTGTCCTCCCGACCAGCAGACAGAGTGTGCTTTAGCTCTTCTTTAGGGGTCTGCTTTTGAGTGGTGGGAGTTGGTTTGCAGGCATCCTCAGCTACCGGATCTGATTACCTGGGAGTTCTTTGAGGGTGAGTTCATAAAGAAGTACATTACTCAGACCTATAGAGATTCGAGATGGGCGCAGTTTTTGGGTTTGAGACAGAGAGCATTGTCAGTAGCTGATTATGAGAAAGAGTTCAACAGGTTATCGCGCTATGCCCCACGAGGAGTTATGACGGCTCCATCTACTCCCTGTATCATGGATCTGAGGGCATCCAACGACTCCTGTATCATCTGGAGAGTCGTATCTATCCCCTGGGCTGCCTCATCCTGAGAGGCCCTCACCTCCTATCTCAACTGATCCATTAGCCTCTCCTGCTGCTGTGCCATCTGCTCAAGTAGCCCTGTATGCTCCTGCCTCAACTGATCTATGATCCTGGCCTGCTCCTGGATCACCCCCTGCTGCTGCTCAAGCCTCTCCATCATAGCTCTATCTCGCTCTCTAACCTGAGCAAGGAGGGCCCTATCCCTCTCCTCTTGCCTACGCTCGAAAGAAGCAAGCATGGAGGTAATGATCTCTGATATGTCCGGCTGTGGTGCTGCTGGAGGTGGAACTGACTCAGGCATCAGCTCTGGTGGGAGAGCTGTACAAGTAGATGCCCCCGAGTCTCCTCTGACATAGGGATGAAACCTCTCTGAAAATCGGGGAGTAGTCTGTTGTACCCTCGAAGATGGAGGGGGAGTCTGTGCCCTCGGCGCCAAAGGAGTCGCTAACAACTCATCCATGGTAAACTCCATCTCAAAATCGGAGGGCGTCCTGAGCTCCTCCTGCTCTGGCTGTGGTCGCAGCGGCAAAACCTCCTGATGCTGGTACTGGGGAGGCTGACCCTCCTGGTGCAGGTGCTGAGGAGGATGACCCTGCTGAAACTTGTCACACCCCAAATCGGGCCTAGGTGGAATGTGCATGCTAAGTCAGGATGATTAAGGTTATTTTGGTAATTAGTGCATGTGAAATTGGATTATTAAGGACTTAATTGAAGAAATTAAATTAATAAGATGTTGAGTGAGGAAGTGATCTAGTGGTATGTGTGTATAGTACCCTAGATGAAGGATTTTTTTGAGGAGTTATCTAGTGGATTGTGTGTGTGGTGCCTTGGAAAAAAAAAGTCAATAAGTGGAATGTTGGGTCCATTAGTAGCTTGCCACATGGATGGGGTAGATGGAAGTAATTAATGTAAAGAAAAGAGGGAGAGAGAGAAGAAGAAAACTACAGATTTCTGCTTCTCCCTCACGTTTCCTCCCCTCCTTTCCTTTCTTTCCATTTCTTTGCTCTTTCTACTCTCTTGAGTGTGTACTTAACGTGGATTCTCAAGGATTGCAGTTGAATTTCTGAGTTGGAGCTGGAATTGGTAAGGTAAGTGCTTGAGTTGCATGGGTTTTCTCCTTCATCTTTTCTCTGTTTTCTGGGTGTGATTTTCTGGGTTTTGGATGAGGTTTTTCATGGTTGATTTTGTGGTTTTGGCTGGTTCTTGTGCAAAAATCGGAGGAGAGAAGGGGGAGTGAAGGGAAAGAAAAGGTGGGCTTTTAAAGAGAAGATTGAAGCTGCATGTTATCCAGGTTTGGGAGCTGTGTTTTTGAGTGTGTGTGTTTGGGAAACTCTCTATTATGTATATGAATTTTAGTATATTCATGTGTGATATAAGTTTCTTGAATGTGTTGTTGATGATATATGATGATGGTAGTGAGTGTTGGTTTAAATTGTTCACTTGTGCATGTGAAAAGGATTTTGGGTGAAAAACTGGGTTAGAATGCACTTGACCTTTCTTCGGTTATTAAGCTGTATTGGGAGTTATAGAACTCCAAATGGTATGAACCCAGTACTGTTGGAAAGCTACGATATATCCCTACAAATGTGTTAGAAATAAGTTTGAGATAATTTTAACTCTAAGTGTCCCAAAAGTGGTCTTGAAGTAGAGCTATCTTCTCTAGCCGGGTTTAGGGGAGCAGTATAGGTTATTTTGATCATATCCAGAGAATTACTTGTCCAAATGACCTGAAATTTGTTCTATATGAAAGCCAACATCCTAAGCATCATTTTTTAAGAGGACGTTTTGCCTAGAAATGAGGTTTAGAGGTCGGTTTAAGCGATTAAAGTTGGAAGTGGAAAGCAGACCTGACTTTTTGCTTCTGTTTTACCATTTTTGGGTATGTCACGGTGGCAACCAAAATGGTTACCACCGTGACCAATGCCCATAGAAGGCACAATGCTTAGTTTTGGACCTCACGGTCACAACAAATTCATTACCACCGTGACCCCTTCTGTTTTGACCATTTTATGTGTTTTTCTTCCCGAATTGAACCCGCATTACACCGAAACTTTCTAGAATCCGTCCGATGCATGTTTAGGACTATAAATGAGTTTAAGAATAGTTATCCCTTGGAAAATGTACATGAATAGGATTAAGTATAATGACATTATTGAGTATTATAACACTTTAATCTATATAAACCTGTATGATATGAATAAGTATGTGTCGCACCCCAAACCGGGCCTAGTCGGAATATGCTTGCTCAGTCGGAGTGAGTGAGGGTAATTCAGTAATTGGTACATGAGTAATATGGATAATAAGGAATTATTTGCTAAGAAATTAATTAAATAAGTTAAGTGAAGGAATTATTATGGTGTGCTTGTAGTGTATGGTAGTAGGATGTATGTGGGCTAAGAGATTTTTATTGTGTGGTTTATGAGCATGGTGCCTTGGATGAAAAGTGGGTTATAAGGAAATGTTAGGGTGTGACTTAAGTTTGGTACCATGAAGATATTATTGTAAGCGGTGTTTGTGTGTGTTTGGTGTATGGTGCATGTATGAGAAAGTTAAGTGGACTTGTAATATTATGACATGTGAGCCTATAGGAAGTGGACATGTGGATTTGGTAGGTGTGCATTTAGTGTGAAAGAAAGACAAAGTGAGAGTGAGTCCACATTTTTGCCCTCTCTTCCTCCCTATTCTCCATTTTCTTTTCCTTTCCTTCCCATCCCTTTCTCAATCTTTTGGTTTTGAGTGAGTTAGAGTTGATTTGGTCGAGCTTGGGAAGCATGATTGAAGAGGTAAGTGGTTAGGGTTTAGTTATTTATGCTTTGATCTTCTTCTCCTTTTAGGTTTGCTTTTGATTTGGGATCCAGGGTGTGGATTAAGAATAATTTTCTGGGTTTTGTTGGTGCAAGTGATTGGTGATAAGAAGAAGCAAAGTAAAGGAAAAGATTGAGGATTAATGCTTGAAGAGGATAGTGGGTTATGCTTCATAGAGGTTTAGGAAACTTTCTTTTATATATATGAATTTTTGTATATTCATGTATGATATAAGCTTCTTGAATGTGTTGTTGATTATTTATGATGATGGTAGTGAGTGTTGGTTTAAATTGTTCATTTGTGCATGTGAATAGGTTTTTGGGTGAAAACTCGGTTAGAATGCACTTGATCTTTCTTCGGTTATTAGGCCATATTGTGAGTTTTAGAACTCCAATGAATATGAGATTAGTGCCGTTTGAAAGCTAGGACATATTCCTACAAATGTCTTAGAAATATGTTTGAGATAATTTTACCTATAAGGGTCTCAAAAGTGGTCATGAAGCAGAGCTATCTTCTCTGGCCGGGTTCAGGGGAGCAGTATAGGTTATTTTGCTTATATCTGGAGATTTAGGTGTCCAAATGATCTGAAGTTTGTTTTATATGACATTTAACATCCTAGGGAACAGTTTTTAAGAGTACGTCTAAAAATGAGGTCTAGACTTTGATATAGGTTGTACAAGATCATGGTATGAACCAGTCCCGATATTTTGATTCTGTTTTGCAGCATTTTGGTATGTCACGGTGACAACCAAAATGGTTACCACCGTGACATATGAAAATGCTGGGCATAATGCTTGTTTTTGGACCTCACGGTGACAACCAATTGGTTACCACCGTGACCCCCCCCCCTAATATGCATATTTTGAGTGTTTTTCTTCCCGAAATGCACCCGAACTTCATGGTAAGTTCCTATAGCATGTCCAACTCATTTCTAACCTTATGAAATGAGTATGTGGGTGGTTGTCAATCCAAATTATAAGTGATTAAAGCTATAGCATAAGAGTTTAATAATGAAATTAAATGTATATATGCTTTTTAATTATCAAACAGGATATGCTTGTGATATTGATCATGTATGATATGAACAAGTATGCATAATTATGAATTGAGTTTGCTTAATGGAAAATGTATATAGGGCATATGAACAATGAATGCGTGATTATAGTAATTGCCTAACAATATTATATGATGCATGCATTGATAATAAATGTTATTAGAATGTATTAGTATGCAAAATATCTATGATGCTATTATGGTTCATATGGATATTTGAGTGATTATATATTATGATAATGGTAAATGTGCTTTAATGCTTTTAGCTTATGAATTCCTCTTTTTAATGGAGACCCATAATGCGGCAAACTGGGTAAGTAAGTATTTATGTAAATGTATAAATAGTTTGTATGAATGATATGATAAAGTGTGAGGGATAGCTTGCTGTTTTAAGTTGTGGGTATGTCACGGTGACAACCCGATGGGTTACCACCGTGAGGTACCCCAAAAGTACATTCCATTTTAGGTTCTGGGTATGTCACGGTGACATCCTAATGGGTTACCACCGTGAGGTACCCTAAGATTGCATTCTGCCGAGAGTTTGGTATGTCACGGTAACAACCAATTTAGTTGTGACCGTGACCTACCCTATTTTTGTAAAGAGTGTTTAGTTGTTAAAGGTAAAGTTTGAGTGTTAAGTTAATGATTGGCATGATAATGTCTCCATATTTGACTCTGATAAGTTTTCGAACATTAAATAGTGCTAAAGTATGTTGATGGAATTATATTGTATGCTTCGTAATATGAATAATATGATGCATAGTTGATGTTGTGAATTTCTGTATATGTCTACTATACTCTGGATTATGTATGAGGATATTTATATACTGTCTGATTTGACATATGATTTGAATGATGCATGACCTGCTAGAGTCAAGTAAGTGGATAGTTAGGCATGCCAAATAGAGTTATGTGTAGCTGCAGCGTTCTTTGAACGAATGGACCCCGATCAGGTCCCTGGATGGTTCCTCGTGAACCCTTATGTGTATGGATCTTGTTTAAGATCCTTTACGTGAAATGTTTTTTGTAAGTGGAAAATGATATTGCTTTTCGATTCGTACCCGTAAGGCACCTTATGCGTTCGGTTCGTACCCGTATGGTACAGTTTATTCACTCGATATCCACTATTGTGAATCAGTAGGTGTGTTGTTTGTTATTCTGTGTTTACAAGCATGCGAATCTGATTAGTTACGAACATAAGAATGTGATATCTGTATGAGTATGATTTTGGGATATGTGAATGTGATTACAAGTCTCTGAACAGGCTAAATGTAACTCTGACCGGTATATTGTACCTTTGTTTTTATCTGTATATGGTCTTGTTTATAGTATGTGTATGTGAAGTCGGTGTGTCACATAATGTGGACACTACATTTCTGTATAGTAATGTGATAAATTAATATGTATATGAATGCGGATTTGAATTACTGAATGTCGTGGTTAAAGTATATGTATGTTAATGTGAATATGTATTGATAGTTATTAAGATTAAGTATACCGATTTGCATACTTATGAACATGATCTTGAACTAGCATATGTAACAAATTTAATACGATGCTATATAGCTCCTTGTTGTTAGCTATCGTACCAATTTTGGTATGTTATTATGTGTTTACGTTTCATGGCATGATAATTTATGTAATAGGCTTGCGCGGTGGAAATGTGGTGTTTTGGACGTCGTCTCTTGGGTTTGGGCTGATATATATCTTTTGGCATAAAAAAAGTATGTTTGGATATATATAATGATTTTGCATGATAATTGGGTGTGTTAATCATATAGTGTATGAACGTGGTTAAGGACATTCGAGTGCATGGCTATATTATGCAAGCATGTATATTTATCTGTTAGGATTTTATGCATTCACCATTGTGTATGTGTTATGCCTTGGCGACCGTTGTGAATGGCCATCTATATTTTCGTGTATTCTCCCCACTAAGCGTTATCGCGTAGCACGGGTTCTTTTCCCCGTGCAGGTGGCAGGTTTGCTTCTGTTCGAGTCGCGCATCTGCAGAGTCGACCACATTAGAGCTAGAAGTTTTGTATTTTGATTAGTTTCTGTAGTTGGATTTTGTATTACTGTATAATACGTATTTGTAATAATATGTAAAGAGACTGATGTAATATTTTGGGCGATGTAAATATTAATTTTTTTATTTTATTTATGTCTTAAGTATTTCCTCTGTCCGACCTTTCGTCTGAGGCTTCTATTGTATGATTGTAAATTTGTATGTGTGTATGCTTTCGCTTAATATATGTGCGTTTGTGAATTATGTATGTTCAATTTTTGCTCCTTAAAGATTTAAATTCTTTCGTACTTATATATGCTTTGTATCGCTTCTGTTCGGTAACACACCTACTCGTACGACTTCCTACTCCCTTGCGGATGGGTTCGCCTACGTATGGGTTGGGGTGTTACAGTATGCATAGTTATGAATTGAGATTTAAGTTATATACACATGAAAGACATCAAATGATATGAGTTTGATTAATGAAATATATATATATATGGGATATAAACAGTGAATATGTGATTGAAGTAATTGTCTAACAATATTATATGATGCATGCATTGATAATAAATGTTATTAGAATGTATTAGTATGCAAGATATCTATGATGCTATTATGGCTCATGTAGATATTTGAGTGAGGATATTTTGGTTGAAGTGAGAAGTTTTGGGATTTTGGCTTGAATGTTCTGGAAATCTGCTCTTGGGTTTCGTACCTGGGCATGGGTCACTGTCACACCCCGTTTGCCCCCTAGTAGTATGAGCATGTCTGTGTGAGCATGCATGTGCATGTGTTCGGCATATCATAAGGGTATTTCGGTAAAATGCATGTTTTTGGGGTTTATTAGCATATGGTTATATGTATGACATTAGTGTGTGAATTAATTGGGAAATTATTGTGTGCATTTGAGCATATCATATTAGGGTGTTATAAGTTGGGAATGCATAGTGTGTGTGTTCATACCATTGTAGGGTGTGCATTAGTTGGGAGTACATTGTGTGTGAGTAGTGTTTGCTTGTTGGGTGCGAGTGGTTAGTTTCACCAATAAGAATTTGACACATGCTTAGGGAAAGAAAAGAAAAATAAAAAGGAAAGAAAGAAGGGAAAAGGGCAGATTCACGTTCCCTTCTTCCCCTCATCTTCTTCTTCTTCCTTTTCTTTTCTCCAAGAACCCTAGAGTGGATTCAAGTCTTGTTGGTGGAATTAATCATCTCTTTGCATTTTTGTGGTAAGTCATTGCATTCCTCACTCTGTTTTCCATTTGTTTTCATCATCTTCTTCTTCTTTGGGTTTAGATTTAACTTAGGGTTTGTATTTTTGGGTGTGCTTTGATGTGTTGTGTTTAGCTGAAGCTCCTCGCGATCCTAAGGGCAAGGATATTGCTGGGACTAGCGGAGCTAAGTGATTGAAGCTTTGAATTTCAGGTCTGGGATTTTGCTTGAGATAATTGTTTGAATTTGAACTTACTGTAATTTAGGGTTTATGTTCTTGAGAAGTTTTAATGCATTTATGCTTGATTTGATTGTTTTAATTTCTGAATTAAGTTGCAATTATCTTGTTTATGCTGTATGAGATGTCTTCTGGAAGGTAAGAACAGATTTGTGTGGTTTTGATTCAAGTTTTGGAATTGATATTGAGTTCTGGGAATTCTGGAAATGGGAAATTGCGTTACTGTTGAAATTCCCATTTCCAGGTATGTCTGTCGAGTGACAAGCCAGAGAAACCAGTCAGGAGGCATGACTTCCAGTCACGACTCGTAACCAGCCAGAGAGGCCAGTCACGACCCGTGACCAGCCCAAAGAAAGAAGCCAGTCACGAGACGTGACTCCAAGTCACGACTCGTGACCAGCAAGAGGAAAGGGCAAGTCACGACGTGACCAGAAGCTAGTCACGAGGCGTGACTCCCAGTCACGACTCATGACCAGTCACGAGTTGTGATGCCAGTCACGACTCGTGACCAGCCCACCTTGTGGTCACCCCCGTTTGGCCTATTTTCCGAAATTTCCCGGTTTTAACTCAAAAATAAATTTTGTATTTCTTCCGAATGGACTTATACTACTGTATGATGCATGTCATACTTTTATATGCTTTGATATGAGTGATATCATGATTCTTCAGATGAATTGTATGCGGTACTTTGAAATATGATTTGAATGACGCTTAACCTGCTAGAGTCAAGTAAGTGGGTAGTTAGGCATGCCTAATAGAGTCTTTTAGCTGTAGCCCTCAGTTCAGTTTGGACCCCGATCAGGTCCCCCGTTAGGTTCCTCGCGAACCCCTCAGTACTAGGATCTTGTTTAAGATCCCCTCAGTAAAAATATTGTGTTTTGATAAAAATGAAATGACTTTTGATTTGTACCTGTTAGGTACCCTCAGTATTCGATTCGTACCCGTAAGGTACCTTCAGTACACTCGTTATCCACTACCTCGAGTCAGCAGGTGTTCGAATGGTTTGCTCTGTTCTATTTTGGCTATATATGAATGTGATATCCGAATGAGTATGATGATGAGATGCATGTTTGATTAATTTGGATTATGTTATAAGCTATTGCATTTTGCCATTGTGAATGCGTTATGCCTTGACGACCATTGTGAATGGCCGTTCATATCATAAGTGTGTTTCCCCACTAAGCGTTTATCGCTTAGCACGGTGTTTTTACCCGTGCAGGTGCGGAAGGAGTCTTGCTTTGAGAGAGTCGCCACCGTCAAGCCAACACAGAAGGTTTTAGTGTAGGGCTCAGTTTTTTGTAATCTGTGATGATTCTTTTTGTATAGAACTCTCCTGTATCAGTTTTGTTATAGCTTCCGCTTTTGTACTTATATTTTAGTTATGTAATATCTTTTATTTCAACTGGTTTGATCATAACATTATTGTAATGGTTTGTTATATTAATGCATGATCAGCTATTGCTTTCTCTTCCTTTAAAGTTTTTAATTATCCCGTATTTCTGTATGCATGTTATGTATGAATGTATGTGTAGACACCGGGTCCTGAGTCAGCCTAGATCGAAGTTACCCAATGATGATAATTGCCTTCACAGGCTTAAAAGGTTAAAAGTGATGATTTTCTCGTCAAATTTGCATTTTAGAGTGAAAAATTAGAAAATAATAAAAAATATTTAAAAAATTAATTTTGAAAAATGGGGGCTTAAAATTATAGTGTTTTTAGTCAATTCAAAATTTAAAAACAAAAAAAATAATAAAAAAAAAAAATTTCGGACCGCGAGTGTCGGGCGCGGCAGCGCGCAGGCGCGCTGGCGCCCAGCTCGCAGGCGCCCATCGCGCAGCGAGCGCAAAGGCGACGCTCAGCGTCGCCGATGCTGCGCGTCGCTAAAGGCGCGCGCAGCATCGCGCACGCTGAGCGCCGCACGGAGCGCTCGTACGCGAGCGCCAGCGCCAGCGCGCGGATTTCGCGCGATTCTTGCCTGGTTGCCGCTCCGACGCCCGCCCCTCTATAGCGACGGGAATGATGGCCGTCGGTACAGGGTCTGATGCCCTATTTCCACTTTTTCAGCCTTTTTTCCGATTTTTTCACCCAAAATTCCGTTTTTTATCCCATTTTTTGGGATTTTTGACTTCAAATAAAATTCCAAAATATTTTTTATAGATTATTAATTAATAAAACTTGATTTTATCCCCAAAAATAAAGGAATTTGAATAAAATTAGGTTTGTTTTCCTTAATTAAATTAGGGCAATATTTCCTATCTTTTAAATAGTTTAGGATGAAATCAAAAAGGGAGAGGCTACACACATTTTTTAGACCTAAAAATTTATCTTCATCTTCTTCTTCTTCCACTAAAATTCCAGATTTTTTCCCCAACCAAAAATCAAAAAGAAAAATCAAGTGTTTCATTCTTTTTCCAACATAATTTCTTCTAAACATATTTTTAGAGGAAGTTTTGTTATTGGATTTAATTTTTGAGACAAATAGAATAATTATTTGTTCTCAAAATTGTTTTTCTTCTTTTATTTTGGGTTCAATAAAACTCTTTTCATTGATTTTGTTTTGAATATCTTTTTGATAAAAAATTGATTTTGAGACAAATAAAATAATTGTTTGTCATCAAAATCTAATTTTTATTTGATAAAAATTCAATCAATTTTTCTTTATTTTAATCAATAAAACTTTTTTTTATCAAAATCATTTCTTTAGGCAAAGGTATCAATTCTTTGTTCTTAAAGAATTTTTGATCATTTTTATTTTCATGTTTCTTGGAATAAAATTCCAACATTTTCATAATATTTCACTCTAATATTGTGAATCATCAAACAAAGAAATCAACCATCACTTTTCCTTCATCAAATCCAATATTCTGAGGGTAAATATTCTAGGCTCAATTTCAATTCCTATTCTATTTTATTTCATTTTATTTATTCATGTATATTTTATTGTTTTTATTGATTTATTTATTGTTTTAATTTATTCATTTGTTGTATTGATTTTATATTCGTTCTATTTAATTGTTTATACATGATATGATTTTTATTCACATAAATATTGATTGTTTATTAATTCCTAACATGTAAATAATCTATTTTGATTCCTCATTATTTTTAACATGCAAATAATTAATTAATTTAAATTAATCTTTTTGCCATGTAAATAGTTTGTATTAATCATAAACACATCAATTAACCTTGTTATATATCATTATTATTTTCATCATTCCTTTGTTTACTAATTTTATCATTGTTACATGATTTTATTATCATTTGTTTATTTATTCATTCAGTATTTTTCACATATCATCATTATTTTCATCATGTGTATATTTTCATGTACTAATTAATTAACATGTTTTATTTTATTTTCATCACATCATTCAATCATTTATCATATATAATCCATGTTTCTCATTTTATTTTGGTTTGTTAATATTTTTGATTCCATTATCATTTTTTTTTCATATCACCTTATTTTATTTTAATTTTATTCATTATTTTGTATGTTTAATTGATTGAATTGATTTAATCACTAACATTATTTTATTTGTATTTTGTTTTTATGTCTAAACTCATTTTTTCGCTTGGGCGTTTTTACGAGCACATCGGGAGGTCCAAAAAAGGCTCGTTTGGTTTATTTATTTTCTTTATTTGTAATATTTTATTTAATTTTGTCATATAATTTTCTTGTAAAATTCTTTATTTAGGCGCGCTAAAAAGAAAATCACAAAAACGTTTCTATTAATTAACTTGACATTTTTTTCTAAATAAAATGGGACCAATGTCCTAGTTTTTCATACCCAAATAAATCATCACATCAAAACTGTTTCATAATAAATATGCATGCGAGGACCAATGTTCTCACTATTAATGAATAACCCGTTTTATGCATGCATTTCACTTTTATAAATGGGAGTTGTATTCCGCTCCTAGTGTTATTGTAATTTGTTTTTAAATGCTTTATTTTGGATTTTGCTTACATTTACCGCTTTTGATATGAATGATTGCGCCTTTAAATTAAAATTGCATTGTGTAGAAAGTTGATGAAACAATGAATTCAAAACTTAATTATGATATTAATCAAGGTATAAATAAATGAGAAGTCCCGAACCAGCTCTGGTCTTTGGGCTCAAGAGGTTAGAGGTTATCCTCCAAGATACTTCTTGTGTCACGAGGCTTTAGCGTTAATCCTAGGCTCCTTTGGCTGGCCCAAAATGGATACTAAGCACAGTCTTAGGCTCTCCGAGGCGAGAGAAACTTTCTCAATGTTCTATTGGGTGGCAACTCCATGAAACCTCCTTGTTGCCCAACATAGACGCACTTGCGATTTATTGCAAGCTATCAACGGACCCACAAATGCCCCGATCGCCCACGTGCGGGCGGTCGAAGGGGCGGCCGCGGGGATCCGGCGCGCGTCACAGTGGCGACTCCGCTGGGGACATACTCGAGACTTCGATTCGAAAGTACCTTAATTAAAAATCATAATTGAGTTTTAATTTAAAAATTTCATCTTCTTTCAAAACTGCATTGCATCTCATTAGAGCCTTAGATCTATGCTAGTTTGGTCCCTCTTTTAGCCCCGGTGCGTTCCTGAAGCACGACCTCATTTTCACTCAATTTGGGGAAGTGTTAAGGATAATCACCAGCCCAAGCCTAGTACCATCATGGTATATTAAATGGTGACCCGATCGGTCGTTACGCTCATGATGAGCTAGACCCGTCGGCAGGGATCATGCTTGGGTAGCCCTAAAGTAACACCACCCTTTGACCAAAGCTCATGTAATGGCAATAGATACTTCCCTTAGGTGATATGAACCGTAATACCTTGCTTGCTATATGGATCATTTTATATTGGACAAACCCAAATAATTTGACTGGTCACCTAATCAAAGGCTTTCATGCCCCGATAGGCCCATGTCAACTTGTTCGGGCTGCCTAAATACATAATGATCATAACCCATGTGCTTGCACATTAGATAAGAGATGTTATGATGCCGGTTTTCCACTGAGCACCATACGCATCCATTGGGTTCCCTGCTAACCCATGGATTAAGCCCACCTAGGAAAGAGACCGCATTACCTCGTGTGTGGGAGTAATATGGTTGGAAGGCTTTACTTGCTTGCATGTGATTGTAAATGTTGCATAGCTCACTATCATGCATTGTATATGTCATTCATGCATCATCCTAACAATCTAATTTTTTCAGCCATCATAGATTCATCTAAGTGGACTAGAGGTTCCGACGGTCGGCTAGTGAGGACAAAGTTGCTCTTTGAGTTGCTAGAATTTGTGTCTGACGGGGATTCTGAGCTACTCTCATCCCGTGAGTCCTCTCTAAAATTATCAATGGCAGAATTACCACAAGAGACTGGTGCGTTGACAATATAGGACCTAAATAAGAGGCTCGGCGATTTTGAAAGGAAGATGTTAACCATGATGGAAAATATCGCCTCTCAAGTAGCATCAAATTTCAAGCAACTGCCTACAGCCCCTTCTGTTAAACCATTTGAATCGCCTGTCAAGGAAGAGACTCCTATAGTATTCACTACAGCACAACAGCCAGATTTTGAGCTCAGAGCAATGACACTTTTTGAGCACAAGAAGACCCTTGATGTGAAGGGTGATATCATGGGAGAGGAAGAGGATGAACCAATAATTCCATGGACTATCATGAATGAAGTACCCAAGGGAGAGGATGGTGCAGTAAAGGAGATAGAACGAGGGGTTAAAAACCGTAAAACTCAGACCATGGCTATTATGGAGAATTTAGTTGTGGTGCCACCTACTGGACAACAGTCTGCTGCTCTTACCGAATTGCAAGAAGAGTATGATTCGCCTAAGGAAGTGCACCTACCACCAAATGGACCTGGAGGAGAGTCACTCGTTGCTATATCACCCGAGCGAAAAGGCAAAGGGCATGTTTCAGAGAATGACCTTCTAGCAGTGACACGGGGCCTGAAGAGAAGGATGGATGTCCTCGAAGAAGAAATTTCAAAGTCTAAACTTGCAATTACCCTGGCCGCCCGGGAGGAAGTCTCTATGGACCTAAAGAATGGGAGTCAACCGGATAGGTGTGACATCTGTGCCGGCACTCAAGGGATAAAAGAAGCATCAACTGTTAGAACAACTCAGAAAGGTCATCTCAGCATGGACGAATCTTTTCCTCAAGTAGGGGATGGGGACCTGCGCTTATGGTTAGCTAACCCAGCCAGAAATCGAGGGCATAGGAAATATCGTCGGCACGCTAGATATCTGAGGAGTGATGGCCAAACCCCAAAGTTTCATGTACAGGATCTTGGCAAGCAACCGGTCGCCCTTGAAGGAGGGGGCAACGTCATTGAGGGTAATAATCAGGAAAGCTCAAGTCTCGACGATAACAGCGTGGGGGGTGTTGGGACTACTAAGGTTCCGAACATAGGAACTACTCAGCTCTTATACCATTTGTGAAAAGCCTTTATCTGAGCTCCTTTTCTATTTCATCGATAAAGGGAAACTACAACCGAAACCTGCAAGACCCGCCAAGAGCCAAGGATTCCCTAGTCACCGATCGAATTTGTATTGTGCCTACCATCAGCATACTGGGCATAAGATTGATAGATGCCGAATTCTAAAAAAGCTTATTCAAGGTCTCATTGATGAGGAAAGGATGGGGCAAGAGAATGGTTCCCGGGGGTGATAGACTGTCGGCTACAGCATCCATGTTGGCGAGAAAGAAAATATGTTAGCTATTTAGATGCTCTATTTATTTTTTAACTATCTAATGATGATGTTTTAACTCTACTTTTATGAAATAAAAGGAATGCTTTTGTGTTTTTGTTTATTTGTGTGATGTTTCTTGTGATTTCACTGTGCATAATCATGATTGACATTTATTCAATTAATGCTATTCCGTTTAATCCCAGAACTTGGGAGAACCCAAGGAAAATCTTGATAGCATATGTTATGACTCTTGAAGAGAGATTGAAACTTGAGAGAAATAATAAAAAAAAAAGTCTTTGCCTGGACCAGTGAAGACATGGTAGAAGATGATTATGAAGCCACTAAGCATGCTATGCCAAAATCATGGACAGGTGCCACAGAAGCTCAGAAGACTCAAGCCCAAGTGGGTAGAAATGGTTGAAAGGAGAGATCCGCAAGTAGAAACAAGACCTAATTTCTTTTTGAAACACAACGCCAAACTAGGTTGGCCAATGGCATCCCGATGGTTAAAAAGAAAAGTGCGGGATTTGAGCAAAGCTTGCTAAAAGAAGGAAAAATCGCGGCCAAACTTTATCCAAATCTCGCGGGTATACACATACCTGCACCTTGTCACTCTATTTGGCTACTGAAAGGAACCAGAAGACTGATTCGCAAGTTATCCACCCAGTTAATTCATGTAAAGGATGTGCAGTACGAGAGGAAAGCTAATGACATGCAGTTGAGATGCTAGATAGGAAAAGGCCAAGAAGATTATGAAGGAGACCCATGCAGGGGCTTGCAATAAAAAATCTTTACACGTATCACACTTTATTCCTCGAGGCATGGGGTAAAAGCAATACATGTCAAAGCACTTAAATCTTAAAGGGCAATCATGGGAACGATGCTACAGCGGTTAAACACATCAGACGATATTGGGACAGTCATAGAAAAAGTTTTGCAGCAGCTAAGCACATCAGACTAAAATAGGTTATGGGGTTATTATTGCAATCATATCAATCAGGAAATAATTTACTTAATCATTCGGGAAGAAAGTCAGAAAGCACCTACTGAAAATAGTGAGATTTGGTATTCAGGAAAATAAGACCAAGTATTCCAGATGAACGAAGTAAGTTTAGGCCAGCAAACGAAGACTTGTTTGTTCTTGAAAAGTCATTATCCCAAGGAGCAGCGTTTCGACAAATAGTAAAGGAAGAAAGTTCGATGAAGCAGTCAACCTCAACAAACCCGAGAAGGTCCATGGTAAAGACTAAAAATCAAAAGAAGAGAATAAATGCCCCGCGGGTCGAAAACCAAAAAAAGGCGGCCTTGCTAAAATTGGGCGCCTCGTCAGAGTGAAAACCGAAAAAAAGGCACTCTGGTCAAAAATTAGAGGCTCGAGAGAAAATATCCAATCAGGAAAACCAGAGAGGGCTGATTGGAAACAGGAGTCTAATGCTTTCAAGATCCATTCTGAGATTAAACGTAATTTTGCATTTTGAATCTATGTTAAATGGTGATCATGTACGGAAAAATCATACCAAAATGCACACAATCTTTGCAAATGCATAAAGCAGAAGTAGTTTTAACTCATCATTTCCTAGTTCTTTTATAAAAAGAAAGATGTCATTCATTATTGAGTGTATAAAATCTAACTGGCTATAATTTGCTTCTACTCTCGCCGACCAGATACCCAAGCCGTTGAGTTTTATTATCTACCGCAAGGTTATGTGTCCTTTTTTTCGAGGGCACTTATGGAAGCAAGGATGTAGTCTCTGACCCACAATATGACAATTTTGGGAAAGCAATTGTGTCCAGGGGCTGTGGTACTCAGGAGTGAAAGCCGAAGACAAGATACTGAGGAAACCTTGACAATAGTTCTAATTTTTCAAGTCGTCTAAAAAAAAAAAAAAAAAAAAAAAAAGCCATTAGAGTGAAAACCGTAACTGGCGCTCTAAGCAAAAACTAGGCAAAAGGATAGGGTGAAAACCTGAAAACAGGCAGTCTGTCCTTCAAAAAAAAAAAGAAGAAAGAGAAAAGCCGCTGGATTGGGTTGGGTCCATTCCAGGCAAAAAAAAAAAAAGGCACAGGGTTATGTGAAAATCCACAAAGGACGCATCTCCCACCAAGAAAAGCTAGTGTGAAAATCCACAAGGGACGCACTACCTTCAAATAATGACTACAGGTACCAGGTGAGAATCTCACAATCCCAAAGGGCATGAAATTCAAAAGCAGCTCAAAAGGCATCAATTATATCGAAAATTGCAGCTAGCCCGGCTATCATCTCCAAGTCCACATAGATGAATATTTATCCTGCATTCCTAGATTACTCATGCATTTCACTTGCATGCTCACAATTTTTGCATAGTTTAGTTTCTTTATTTTGCAGAAAAAGAGACCTGAGGCGGATACCGACAAAAGCCGAGTGATGACATCGGTCAAAACATATATCCAAGCCTCAAGTCAATCATCAATCCAGACATCGATCAAATCATCAATCCACATACTAGCTTAATCATCAATCCAAGCCTCAACTCATTCATCAATCCAGACATCGATCAAATCATCAATCCACATACCAGCTTAATCATCAATCCAAGCACCATCCGAAGACCTCTTAGGGGGCAAACGATCAATAAACCGAAGACTTCTCAGGGAGCAGTAAACCGAAGATTTCTCAGGGAGCAGCAAACCGAAGACTTCTCAGGGAGCAGTAAACCGAAGACTTCTCAGGGAGCAGAAAATCGAAGACTTCTCAGGGAGCAGGAAATCGAAGACTTCTCAGGGAGCAGCAAATTGAAGACCTCTCAGGGGGCAAACAAACGATCGATGAACCGAAGACCTCTCAGGGGGCAAACAAACGATCAATAAACCGAAGACTTCTCAGGGAGCAGCAAACCGAAGACTTCTCAGGGAGCAGAAAATCGAAGACTTCTCAGGGAGCAGCTAATTGAAGACCTCTCAGGGGGCAAACAAACGATCGATGAACCGAAGACCTCTCAGGGGGCAATCAACCGAAGGGCTCACAGATAGCACCGCTTCAACAAATGAAAACACACCATGGTAATAACCACCATCTCATAATTCTCCAGTTAATAAAGACGGCCGACTCAGGAGAAATCGGCGGGGAACACCAACAAAAGCCGAGTGACGACACCACTCCAAACATCTAAAGGAGCACAGTTCCAAAATTCACAGCGGTTACCACGATGGCGGCACAACCCACAAGAGGTTGGCACGACCACGGCACTACCAATTCACAGCGGTTAGCACGATGGCGGCACAACCCACAAGAGGTTGGCACGACCACGGCACTACCAAAATTCACAGCGGTTAGCACGATGGCGGCACAACCCACAAGAGGTTGGCACGACCACGGCACTACCAATGCACAGCGGTTAGCACGATGGCGGCACAACCCACAAGAGGTTGGCACGACCACGGCACTACCAAAATTCACAGCGGTTAGCACGATGGCGGCACTACCCACAAGAGGTTAGCACGACCACAGCATTACCAGCTACCACCAAAAGACAGCAACAGCTATCATTACAATTCCATCAAGCAGGAAAGACGGCCGACTCAGGTACGCGTCTCTTTCCTTTTCTTCTTTGAGTTTAGGCTCACCTAGACACTAGTGTACTAGATTCCCCTAAACTGGGGGCAACTGTAGACACTGGGTCCTGAGTCAGCCTAGATCGAAGTTACCCAATGATGATAATTGCCTTCACAGGCTTAAAAGGTTAAAAGTGATGATTTTCTCGTCAAATTTGCATTTTAGAATGAAAAATTAGAAAATAATAAAAAATATTTAAAAAATTAATTTTGAAAAATGGGGGCTTAAAATTATAGTGTTTTTAGTCAATTTATAATTTAAAAAAAAAAAAAAAAAAATTTTCGGACTGCGAGTGTCGGGCGCGGCAGCGCGCAGGCGCGCTGGCGCCCAGCTCGCAGGCACCCATCGCGCAGCGAGCGCAAAGGCGACGCTCAGCGTCGCCGATGCTGCGCGTCGCTAAAGGCGCGCGCAGCATCGCGCACGCTGAGCGCCGCACGGAGCGCTCGTGCGCGAGCGCCAGCGCGCGGATTTCGCGCGATTCTCGCCTGGTTGCCGCTCCGACGCCCGCCCCTCTATAGCGACGGGAATGATGGCCGTCGGTACAGGGTCTGATGCCCTATTTCCCCTTTTTCAGCCTTTTTTCCGATTTTTTCACCCAAAATTCCGTTTTTTATCCCATTTTTTGGGGTTTTTGACTTCAAATAAAATTCCAAAATATTTTTTATAGATTATTAATTAATAAAACTTGATTTTATCCCCAAAAATAAAGGAATTTGAATAAAATTAGGTTTGTTTTCCTTAATTAAATTAGGGCAACATTTCCTATCTTTTAAATAGTTTAGGATGAAATCGAAAAGGGAGAGGCTACACACATTTTTTAGACCTAAAAATTTCTCTTCATCTTCTTCTTCTTCCACTAAAATTCCAGATTTTTTCCCCAACCAAAAATCAAAAAGAAAAATCAAGTGTTTCATTCTTTTTCCAACATAATTTCTTCTAAACATATTTTTAGAGGAAGTTTTGTTGTTGGATTTAATTTTTGAGACAAATAGAATAATTATTTGTTCTCAAAATTGTTTTTCTTCTTTTATTTTGGGTTCAATAAAACTCTTTTCATTGATTTTGTTTTGAATATCTTTTTGATAAAAAATTGATTTTGAGATAAATAAAATAATTGTTTGTCATCAAAATCTAATTTTTATTTGATAAAACTTCAATCAATTTTTCTTTATTTTAATCAATAAAACTTTTTTTGATCAAAATCATTTCTTTAGGCAAAGGTATCAATTCTTTGTTCTTAAAGAATTTTTGATCATTTTTATTTTCATGTTTCTTGGAATAAAATTCCAACATTTTCATAATATTTCACTCTAATATTGTGAATCATCAAACAAAGAAATCAACCATCACTTTTCCTTCATCAAATCCAATATTCTGAGGGTAAATATTCTAGGCTCAATTTCAATTCCTATTCTATTTTATTTCATTTTATTTATTCATGTATATTTTATTATTTTTATTGATTTATTTATTGTTTTAATTTATTCATTTGTTGTATTGATTTTATATTCGTTCTATTTAATTGTTTATACATGATATGATTTTTATTCACATAAATATTGATTGTTTATTAATTCCTAACATGTAAATAATCTATTTTGATTCCTCATTATTTTTAACATGCAAATAATTAATTAATTTAAATTAATCTTTTTGCCATGTAAATAGTTTGTATTAATCATGAACACATCAATTAACCTTGTTATATATCATTATTATTTTCATCATTCCTTTGTTTACTAATTTTATCATTGTTACATGATTTTATTATCATTTGTTTATTTATTCATTCAGTATTTTTCACATATCATCATTATTTTCATCATGTGTATATTTTCATGTACTAATTAATTAACATGTTTTATTTTATTTTCATCACATCATTCAATCATTTATCATATATAATCCATGTTTCTCATTTTATTTTGGTTTGTTAATATTTTTGATCCCATTATCATTTTTTTTCATATCACCTTATTTTATTTTAATTTTATTCATTATTTTGTATGTTTAATTGATTGAATTGATTTAATCACTAACATTATTTTATTTGTATTTTGTTTTTATGTCTAAACTCATTTTTTCGCTTGGGTGTTTTTGCGAGCACATCGGGAGGTCCAAAAAAGGCTCGTTTGGTTTATTTATTTTCTTTATTTGTAATATTTTATTTAATTTTTTAATATAATTTTCTTGTAAAATTCTTTATTTAGGCGCGCTAAAAAGAAAATCACAAAAACGTTTCTATTAATTAACTTGACATTTTTTTCTAAATAAAATGGGACCAATGTCCTAGTTTTTCATACCCAAATAAATCATCACATCAAAACTGTTTCATAATAAATATGCATGCGAGGACCAATGTTCTCACTATTAATGAATAACCCGTTTTATGCATGTATTTCACTTTTATAAATGGGAGTTGTATTCCGCTCCTAGTGTTATTGTAATTTGTTTTTAAATGCTTTATTTTGGATTTTGCTTACATTTACCGCTTTTGATATGAATGATTGCGCCTTTAAATTAAAATTGCATTGTGTAGAAAGTTGATGAAACAATGAATTCAAAACTTAATTATGATATTAATCAAGGTATAAATAAATGAGAAGTCCCGAACCAGCTCTGGTCTTTGGGCTCAAGAGGTTAGAGGTTATCCTCCAAGATACTTCTTGTGTCACGAGGCTTTAGCGTTAATCCTAGGCTCCTTTGGCTGGCCCAAAATGGATACTAAGCGCAGTCTTAGGCTCTCCGAGGCGAGAGAAACTTTCCCAATGTTCTATTGGGTGGCGACTCCATGAAACCTCCTTGTTGCCCAACATAGACGCACTTGCGATTTATTGCAAGCTGTCAACGGACCCACAAATGCCCCGATTGCCCACGTGCGGGCTGTCGAAGGGGCGGCCGCGGGGATCCGGCGCGCGTCACAGTATGGTTTGCTTCGTATCTGTTTGGTGGCACCTTGACTCATACGGCATCTCACTCCTTATCGGATGGGATCGCCTACGTATGGGTAGGGGGTGTTACAGTTTTTGGTATCAGAGCCTGGTTTAGGCATTTCCTGGTGTTGTTGTTGTTGTGTTGAGTTGCTTAGATGTGTATGTGTCTAGATCTGTGTTGGCTGATGCGGTTGTTCTTATTTGTTTAGATGGCTTCTAACTCTGCTCGTGGATCACTTGAGGAGTCCGCTGAGAGTGTGAACCCTCAAGCAGTAGATCCATCAATTTTTCTGTCGACTCAACATGCTAGGGTCCAGCCCGAGGCCGCAGCCATGCCTTTTGAGGCTATGTTCAGATTGCATCAGGACATGGCTAGGGTTTTGGAGAGAGTGACTGCTCTTAGAGCCCCTATGGAGAACTTGAGGAGGGCAGGTGTTGAAGACTTTTATGGCACAAGTTTGGATGAGTCTGAATTGGCTGACAAATGGTTAGAAAAAGTGAAGCGTGCTTTGAGAGAGATTCGGTGTCCTCCCGACCAGCAGGCAGAGTGTGCCCTAGTTTTACTGCAAGGGTCCGCTTTTGAATGGTGGGAATTGGTTTGCAGTTATCCTCAACTACTGGATCCGATCACTTGGGAGTTCTTTGAGGGTCAGTTCATAAAGAAGTATGTTACTCAGACTTATAGGGATGCTAGATGGGCAGAGTTTTTGAGTTTGAGGCAGAGGACTATATCAGTTTCAGATTATGAGAAAGAGTTCAATCGGTTGTCTCGCTATGCTCCGCGTGGGGTTATGACAGATGATTTCAGATGCAAGCATTTTGAAGCTGGGTTGAATGAGTCTTTAAAGATTGCTTTGATTTCTTTGATGTGTATGCCTGGGGTAAGTTATTATCAGATTGTGGAGGCTGCTATGAGGGCTGAGAGATCTGAGACTGTGCTGAGAGAGAGGGCTCAGAGGAGGAACCCTTATCGTGGAGGATCTTCTTCATCCTCGGGTAAGAGATCTAGGAACCCGCAGGATGAGTCATCATCTGGCCCGGCTTCTAGGGGTAGAAGATAGGGTTCTGCAGCTGTGTTAGGTTCTGGTAGAGGTGGTAGATCTGAGACTGTATCAGTATGTCCTCATTGCAGTAAGACTCATCGGGGTGAGTGTAGGTGGCTCTCCGGTGCGTGCTTCAGGTGTGGGAGCACTGAGCATCTTTTGGCTAGCTGTCTGAGATTGCATGAGGATTCAGGTTCCCAGAGAGAGGCTAGCAGGGTTGGTTCGAATGCTTCTCTGGCTACCCGTGGTAGAGGCCGTGGTAGAGGTCGAGGTGGTCGACATAGAGAGAGTGCTGCATCAGAGACAGTGGATCGTGAGTTGCCAGTCGCAGCTAGAGCATATGCTGTGCGAGCCAAAGAGGAGCAGGATGCACCTGATGTTATTGCTGGTAAGTTCCTACTCCATGACACTGAATTCTATGCTCTAATTGATCCTGGTTCCACACACTCATACTTATGCACAGATAAAATTATTGATAAGTTGCATGTGGTTGATCAGTTAGATTATGAGATATGTGTGACCAGTCCATTAGGGCATAGTGTCAGTGTGAGTAGAGTCTTTAGGAGTTGTCCTCTGATGGTTGAGGGAGTTGTGCTTCCAGTGGATTTGATTGAGTTACCTTTCAGAGAGTTTGATCTGATTCTGGGTATGGACTGGTTGGGTAAGCATCGGGCTGTTGTTGATTGCCATAGGAAGACAGTTGTGCTTCGGGATAGAGGTCAGTCTCCTGTGTTTATGAAAGGTTTGGGTGCTAGTTCTTTGAATAATGTGATTTCTGCGATGCAAGCCAAGAGGTTTATCAGGAAAGGTTGTGAGGCTTTTCTAGCGGTCGTGTTGGATTCCAAGAGAGATCAAGTTCCGATTGAGGATATTCCTATAGTGCGGGAGTTTAGTGATGTGTTCCCGAGCGAGTTGCCTGGTTTGCCTCCTGAGAGAGAGGTCGAGTTGTCCATTGAGATTATGCCGGGTACCACTCCCATTTCGAAAGCACCTTATCGGATGACTCCTGTAGAGTTGAGGGAACTTAAGACTCAACTACAAGAGCTATTGGATAAGGGGTTTATTCGACCTAGCATATCTCCTTGGGGAGCTCCAGTTCTGTTTGTCAAGAAGAAAGATGGATCTCTACGGATGTGTATCGACTACAGGCAGATCAATAAAGTCACAGTGAAGAATAAGTATCCGTTGCCCAGGATTGAGGATTTGTTTGATCAGCTTCGAGGTGCAGGTGTTTTCTCCAAGATAGATCTTCGGTCAGGGTATTATTAGCTTCGAGTTCAGGACGCAGATGTGGTTAAGACTGCATTTCGGACTAGGTATGGCCACTATGAGTTTCTTGTGATGCCGTTTGGTTTAACCAATGCTCCAGCGACTTTTATGGATTTGATGAACCGTGTGTTTAGGCCATATCTAGATCAATTTGTAGTAGTATTCATTGATGATATCTTGGTGTATTCCAAGGATGAGAGTGAGCATGAGGAGCATCTCAGATTGGTTTTGCAGATGTTGAGAGAGCATCAGTTCTTTGCTAAGCTTAGCAAGTGTGATTTTTGGTTTCTGGAAGTGTCATTCTTGGGTCACATTGTTTCAGCTAGGGGTATTCAGGTTGATCCGGCAAAGGTTGAGGCGATTGTCGATTGGAAAGCGCCTAAAAATGTTCAGGAAGTGAGGAATTTCCTTGGTTTGGCAGGGTACTACCGTCGGTTTGTTAAGGGTTTTTCTTTGATTGCCGCTCCGATGATGAGATTGTTGAGGAAAGGGGTCAGATTTGAGTGGTCAGATAGATGCCAGGCTTGTTTTGATCGGTTAAAGCAGTTGCTAGTTGAGGCTCCTATACTTACTCAACCCATCTCGGGTAAAGAGTTTGTGATTTATAGTGATGCTTCGGGTGCCGGTCTTGGGTGTGTTTTGATGCAAGAAGGTAAGGTCGTGGCTTATGCATCTCGACAGTTAAAGCCACATGAGAAGAACTATCCGACGCATGATCTAGAGTTGGCGGCTGTGATCTTTGCTTTGAAGATTTGGCGTCATTATCTGTATGGGGAAATGTGTAGGATCTTTTCGGACCATAAGAGCTTGAAGTACTTCCTCACACAGAAAGAGTTGAACATGAGACAGCGCCGTTGGCTTGAGTTGTTTAAGGACTACGACTGCATTGTGGATTACCATCCTGGTAAGGCCAATGTAGTCACTGATGCTTTGAGTTGGAAGTCAGTTTTAGCCTTGTTCTTGAGACGGTTTAGATGGAGGTTTGATTCAGATGGGGCTTTGATTGCTCAGTTGCGTGTGAAGCCTACCTTGAGACAGAGGATTGTGGACGCTCAGAGGGATGATCAGAGGCTTCAGCGGATTGTGCAAGAGGTCAGATCGGGTAAGCAGTCAGAGTTCTCAGTTCAAGATGAGGTGCTTATGTTCAGAAATCGCTTGTGTGTGCCAGAGTCGGAGGATTTGAGGAGATAGCTTATGAGTGAGGCGCATAGTACAGTTTTTACTATGCATCCTGGCAGTGAGAAGATGTATCGGGACATGAAACAGTTTTATTGGTGGTCCGGTATGAAGAGAGACATCGTGGATTTTGTGTCCAAGTGTTTGACTTGTCAGCAGGTAAAGGCCGAGCATCAGGTTCCTTCGGGATTGCTTACGCCTTTATCCGTTCCTAAGTGGAAGTGGGATGACATAGCCATGGACTTTGTATCCGGTTTGCCTTTGACTCACAGGAAACATGACTCAGTTTGGGTGATAGTGGATCGGCTTACGAAGTCAGCTCACTTTCTGCCAGTTAGAGTGGACAACTCGATGGATAGATTAGCCAGTATCTATGTGGATGAGATAGTTCGGTTGCATGGAGTGCCTTTGTCCATAGTTTCAGATCGGGATCCGAGGTTTACTTTCAAGTTTTGGAAAGAGCTGCAGAGAGCTTTGGGCACTAAGTTGAACTTCAGTACCGCGTTTCATCCTCAGACAGATGGTCAGTCAGAGCGGGTCATTCAGATTCTGGAGGATATGATGAGGGCTTGTGTTTTGGATTTTCTGGGTAGTTGGGACAGATATGTATTGCTGATGGAGTTTGCCTACAACAATAGTTTTCAGTCGAGCATCGGTATGGCACCATATGAGGCTTTGTATGGTCGATAGTGTAGGACTCCGGTTTGTTGGACCGAACTATCCGAGAGATCCGTGATTGGGCCAGAGTTGGTTAGAGATACCGAAGAAAAGATCAAAGTTGTGCAGCGGAATTTGAAGGCGGCCAAGGATCGACAAAAGTCTTATGCCAACTTGAAGAGGAAAGACGTGCAATTTGAGATCGAGGACAAGGTTTTCCTTAAAGTTTCACCTTGGAGGAAAGTGCTTCGGTTTGGAAAGAAAGGTAAGCTTAGTCCTCGTTTCATAGGTCCTTATGAGATTTTGGGTAAGGTTGGACCTGTAGCCTATAGATTGGCTTTACCGATGGAGTTGGCGAAGTTGCACGATGTGTTCCATGTTTCGATGCTTCGTCGGTACATATCAGATCCTTCGCATGTTCTTTCAGTTCAGGATATTCAGGTTCAGCCAGATTTTTCTTTTGATGAGGAACCGCGAGCCATTCTAGCCCGAGAGGTAAGACAGTTGAGAAGTAAGCAGATCCCTTTGGTAAAAGTGTTATGGAACCATCATGGAGTCGAGGAAGTGACTTGGGAACCGGAAGATTCGATGAGCGCTCAGTATCCGCAGTTGTTCAGTTCAGGTGAAAATTTCGATGACGAAATTCTTATTAGTAGGGGAGAGTTGTCACACCCCATTTTCCCCCTAGTAGTATGAGCCTGTCTGTGTGAGCATGCATGTGCATGTGTTCGGCATATCATAAGGGTATTTCGGTAAAATGCATGTTTTTGGGGTTTATTAGAATATGGTTATATGTATGACATTAGTGTGTGAATTAATTGGGAAATGATTGTGTGCATTTGAGCATATCATATTAGGGTGTTATAAGTTGGGAATGCATAGTGTGTGTGTTCATACCATTGTAGGGTGTGCATTAGTTGGGAGTGCATTGTGTGTGAGTAGTGTTTGCTTATTGGGTGTGAGTGGTTAGTTTCACCAATAGGAAATTGACACATGCTTAGGGAAAGAAAAGAAAAAGAAAAAGGAAAGAAAGAAGGGAAAAGGGCAGATTCACGTTCCCTTCTTCCCCTCATCTTCTTCTTCTTCCTTTTCTTTTCTCCAAGAACCCTAGAGTGGATTCAAGTCTTGTTGGTGGAATTAATCATCTCTTTGCATTTTTGTGGTAAGTCATTGCATTCCTCACTCTGTTTTCCATTTGTTTTCATCTTCTTCTTCTTCTTTGGGTTTAGATTTAACTTAGGGTTTGTATTTTTGGGTGTGTTTTGATGTGTTGTGTTTAGCTGAAGCTCCTCGCGATCCTAAGGGCAAGGATATTGCTGGGACTAGAGGAGCTAAGTGATTGAAGCTTTAAATTTCAGGTCTGGGATTTTGCTTGAGATAATTGTTTGAATTTGAACTTACTGTAATTTAGGGTTTATGTTCTTGAGAAGTTTGAAGGCATTTATGCTTGATTTGGTTGTTTTAATTTCTGAATTAAGTTGCAATTATCTTGTTTATGCTGTATGAGATGTCTTCTGGAAGGTAAGAACAGATTTGTGTGGTTTTGATTCAAGTTTTGGAATTGATTTTGAGTTCTGGGAATTCTGGAAATGGGAAATCGCGTTACTATTGAAATTCCCGTTTCCAGGTATGTCCGTCGCGTGACCAGCCAGAGAAGCCAGTCATGAGGCATGACTTCCAGTCACGACTCGTGACCAGCAAGAGAGGCCAGTCACGAGTTGTGATGCCAGTCACGACCCGTGACCAGCCCAAAGAAAGAAGCCAGTCACGAGATGTGACTCCAAGTCACGACTCGTGACCAGCAAGAGGAAAGGGCAAGTCATGACGTGACCAGAAGCCAGTCACGAGGCGTGACTCCCAGTCACCACTCGTGACCAGCCAGAGGAAGAGGCCAGTCATGAGTTGTGATGCCAGTCAGGACTTGTGACCAGCCCACCTTGTTGGTCACCCCCGTTTGGCCTATTTTCCGAAATTTCCCGGTTTTAACTGAAAAATGAATTTAGTATTTGTTTCGAATGGACTTATACTACTGTATGATGCATGTCATACTTTTATATGCTTTGATATGAGTGATATCATGATTCTTCAGATGAATTGTATGCGGTACTTTGAAATATGATTTGAATGACGCTTAACCTGCTAGAGTCAAGTAAGTGGATAGTTAGGCATGCCTAATAGAGTCTTTTAGCTGCAGCCCTCAGTTCAGTTTGGACCCCGATCAGGTCCCCTGTTAGGTTCCTCGCGAACCCCTCAGTACTAGGATCTTGTTTAAGATCCCCTAAGTAAAAATATTGCGTTTTGATAAAAATGAAATGACTTTTGATTTGTACCTGTGAGGTACCCTCAGTATTCGATTCGTACCCGTAAGGTACCTTCAGTACACTCGTTATCCACTACCTCGAGTCAGCAGGTGTTCGAATTGTTTGCTCTGTTCTGTTTTGGCTATATAGGAATGTGATATCCGAATGAGTATAATGATGAGATGCATGTTTGATTAATTTGGATTATGTTATAAGCTATTGCATTTTGCCATTGTGAATGCGTTATGCCTTGACGACCATTGTGAATGGCCGTCCATATCATAAGTGTGTTTCCCCACTAAGCGTTTATCGCTTAGCATGGTGTTTTTACCCGTGCAGGTGCGGATGGAGTCTTGCTTTGAGAGAGTCGCCGCCGTCAAGCCAACACAGAAGATTTTAGTGTAGGGCTCAGTTTTTGTAATCTGTGATGATTCTTTTTGTATAGAACTCTCCTGTATCAGTTTTGTTATAGCTTCCGCTTTTGTACTTATATTTTGGTTATGTAATATCTTTTATTTCAGCTGGTTTGATCATAATATTATTGTAATGGTTTGTTATATTAATGCATGATCAGCTATTGCTTTCTCTTCCTTTAAAGTTTTTAATTATCCCGTATTTTTGTATGCATGTTATGTATGAATGTATGGTTTGCTTCGTATCTGTTTGGTGGCACCTTGACTCATACGGCATCTCACTCCTTATCGGATGGGATCACCTACGTATGGGTAGGGGGTGTTACAGTCACGGTGGCAACCAATTTGGTTGCGACCGTGAGGCACGCACCAGATGCATTCTGACGTGAGTTTGGATACGTCACAGTGGCAACCAATCTGGTTACCACCGTGAGGTGTCCAGACTTTTGATTCTGTTTTGGGCAGTGGGTATGTCACGGTGGCAACCTAATGAGTTACCACCGTGAGGTACCCCAAAAGTGCATTCTGTTTTGGGGTCTGGGTATGTCACGGTGACAACCTAATGGGTTACCACCGTGAGGTACCCCAGACTTGCATTCTGTTGAGATCCTTGGTATGTCATGGTGGCAACCAATCTGATTACCACCGTGACCTACCCTGTTTTTACAATAGAATCTTATTTATGTCACATGATTTAGAGATGTTAAATTATGGATTTTTGTACACATTGTCACTTAATATGAACTGTATACTAGTAAGATGGATGATATTTGCATGTACTGATTTATCAAAGTATGTGAATTCTTTTTTTATTATAATTGAACTATGGACGTTAACTGTGTAATTTAGCCTGCGAGTCAACTAAGTGGATAGTTAGGCATGCCTAATAGAGTCTCTTAGCTGCAGCCCTCAGTTACGTTTGGACCCTGATTAGGTCCCCTGTTTGGTTTCTCGCGAACCCTTTAATGTATTTGATTCGCACCCGTAAGGTGATGTCAGTATTCGATTCGTACCCGTAAGGTGATGTCAGTATTCGATTCGGACCAGTAAGGTGATGTCAGTATTCGATTTGCACCCCTAAGGTGATGTCAGTATTCGATTCGCACCCGTAAGGTGATGTCAGTATTCGATTCGCACCTGTAAGGTGATGTCAGTATTCGATTCGCACTCGTAAGGTGATGTCAGTATTCGATTAGTACCCATAAGGTACTGTCAATTCACTCGTTATCCACTATTTTGGGTCAGCAGGTATTTCGTTTGTTTGATTAATATGATTAAGAGAATGTGATATCCGAATGATCGTAATTCTGGGCATATGAATCAGTTATGTATTCGAATATGATTATGAATCTCTGAACGGGTTGAATATGACTCAAGCATGTGTATTGTGCATGGTTATCCACATGTATCATTTTGTGAATGTGTTTGTATACAGTCAATTATGGATATAAGTATGTGAACTAAAATGTGTATGACTATGAACATGATCTCTCGAATGCCATGAATGTAGTTATTATGCTATGCTTATGAGAACATGAATCTGACTAGTTAGGTTATAAGCACATGAATTAATATGTATAGAAATGTGATTCTGTACTATTATCTATTATTGTAGCATGTGAATTAGTATATATATAATAAGGCAGTCTGGACTATAGAATGATCACATATGTATTATTTGGGGTGCAACGCATGTGGATCGGCTTCGGTAAGTGTATGTGTGGTATTGGATGATGATGAGGCGAATTAAAGTGTATAAGAATCTGACTTGGAATTAGAGTATACTCTGAATGTAATGGTTTGCTATATGTTCCTTGTCTCGGCTATTGTTGAATATTTGGCATGTTGTCATGTGTCTTCATTCATGACATGATATTTTATGTAATAGAGTTGTGCAGTGGAAGTGTGGTGTTTGATGTATGTTATTATATGGTAATTGTATTGCAAGTGAATGGGTTTATCTGTCAATGCATGGGTACTTTGGCATGATAGTTGCATGCGTAATATCTCTTGTGACTATACACGGTAAAGTTCTGATACTTGATACCTCGGTAAGTATATGGATGTGAGTTTTCGAATGAATGCCTTTACTATGCAAGCCTGACTTTATACGTGTTATGAATGTCCGCATTTACCATTTGCATGTGTTTTGCCTTGACGACCATTGTGAATGGTTGTCCATATTACTTGTGTGTTTTCTCCACTAAGCGTTATCGCTTAGCACGGATTCTTTTCCCGTGCAGGTGGCAGGTTTGGTTCCGTTCAAGTCACGCATCTGCATGGTCGGCCACATAGGAGTTAGAAGTTTTGTATTTTGCTTAACCTCTGTATTTTTGGCTTTTGTTTTTCTCTAGTCTCATGTATATGTAATTATATGTAAGGATCTTATTGTAATTAAGTTTTCAGTTATTTCTCCGTTTTATCTTTTGCCTTATGCTTTCGCTGAATGATTATATGTATGTAAGTGAGTTAATGTATGTTCAGTTATTGTTCCTTAAAGTTTTAATTTCCGCTGTATCTCCGTATGTTTTTATGTAAGAGTGTATGCTTCCGCTTAGTGCATGTTCGCATGTGTGTGAGTGAGCGTCGGTTAGTGCGCCCGCCGGCGCCCTTCCAACGGGGGCGACGGTGGGGGTGTTACAAAACTAGTGCTGAGGAGGCACATCATCCCCGGGCTGATCCTGCTCAGGCTCTAAAGAGGGGAGGCCAAAGGCGCGTCTAGTCTCATGTATAGTGCGAAGCCTATATGCCTCGGCCTGTCCCTGCAGCGGTGATATCATGCCAATCTGAATAGCTACCGGAGCATCTACATATATACTCTCGTTCAAGGCATCCCTAAGCCTGTCTGGAGCAACTCCTAATCTCAGCAGCAGTCTGGTGATGACCCCTCCAATGATCACCACTAGGGTAGTCCCTCTGGAAACCCTCATCATGTTAGCCAGTATCTCATGGCTAACGTTAAGGTGCTGACCCGCCACCATAGCCCATAGGCTCCATATCTCTGTGGCATTGAGCGACCCTGGGTTACTAGCCCGTCCAAGGTATGAGCTGGATAACACCCTGTGTAGGTATCAGAGCGCCTGTGAGATCAGCATAGTACTCTTCGCTGTATCGTGGTCATACAACACTCCCGGTAGGGCTATGGTAGCCCAATGGTCACGTCGGACCGCTCGCTGGGGAACTATCATCCCATCGCCTAATGGAAGGCCCATAGCCTCTGCGAACCGCTGGCGGGTGATGCTGAAGTGATATCCGTCAAACCAAAACTGTACCACCCCGGGCTCTGTGTCTGATCTTTGGAACCCTCCATAATGCAGCGTAGCTAAAACCTGCCGCACTGCCTCAGGGTAAGTCGGGAAGGCATCCGACAGAAACTCCATCCATCCAGCGTTGGCCATCAATGCATTAACCTCATCTGCCATCCCTAAGGCTTCCAGGAATGACCTAGAGACGAAGCGGCTGGCTCGGAACTCCACTTGAGCCAATACTCTGTATCTCTCTTGAGCCTCAGGGCTCATCCACTCAGGGGCCTGCAGCTTAGGCTGACCCTGCGGAACACGTCGACGAGGAGGCATCCTGAGATAATAATAAATAAAACAAACGTAATTAGTTATAAAACAAATTGTATCCTGATAGGGACATGTCCTAGCCCCTTGTATAAGGAGGCGAAAAAATTAGCGTGGGATAGATTTCAAGTCCCTTCGGGCATAAAAGACGAAATAACAAAATCGACATAAAGTCAAATTAAATCGATTAATTAAAAAAAACAAAAATTTGGGCCGCACCTTGGCAAGGGTGTGCCCAACCTCCTGCGTAAAAAAATAAGAGAATAGGCCTCAGGCCCCAACAAGAGCATAAACACTTATCTTCAAATGTTTTAGAGCTAAGCATGCAAAAATCCTATTCTAGGCATATGCACACTAGCCACAAATCATATATAGTTCACTTGAACATCATGCATTGTCCAAAAGATTCAAATTTAACTAATCTTTATCTAGTCAAGAGTGCACCTAATCTAGTCAACAGCGCAATCCAACATTCATGCAAAACTGGCTAATAATCATATTAAAAATGACTATTAGAGCAATGTATATATACATGAAAATAATAATAATAATAATAAGAATAATTAAATAAAGAACAAGCAGCATTTAGGCATTATAACTTATTTGTTGTTTTTATAAAAAAACTAAAAGAAGTAGAAATAAATAAAGAAGTTATCTACTAACCTATAGTATGCAAAAAACAGAAACTAGATAAAAAGAAAAACCCCGGTAGATGCACGGCAACACGAGGATCACAAAAATGTAAATAAAAATGCAAAAAAGTGAAGAAATAAGAGAGAAAACGCCAAAAAAAAGGGCAAAAACCTTCGGTTAGGAAGAGAAGAAGAGGAAAAGAAACTGCTACCCCGTCGGTTACAGCCCCTTATATAATTTTTGTGACCGACGGGCTAGCCGTCTCTAGAGCGAGCGATGGGCTACCCATCTGTCGCTCCAGATTCCCGCACTTAATGTGCACTAAATGCTCGTGACAAATATAATGATGATGCATTTATTCTACCAGGTGTCATCGAGGGACGGGCGTGCCGTCTGTGATGAGGAACGGGCAGGCCGTCTGTGGAGCTTTCCTTCAAATTCCACCATTTTCTTGAGCTTTTCGACTTCTTCATCATTTCTTGCTTGCTTTTTCGAATCTTTAACTTTCAAGAATGACTCCTCCCTCTTTTCAAAGGATGTACCGCATCCTAGACAATACACACACTTGGGAATATAACACTCTCACCCCACTGTCCGGGCTAAAATTCCTACGCAGGGATAAAATAGACTACAATCTCCTCTCAGCTACAGCTCATTTCTGGAACCCCCACTTTCACGTCTTCAAATTTACTTATCAGGAACTCTGCCCCTTGCCTGAAGAATTCGCTGTCATCACTGGAGCATGGTATCCTCCCAATGCTCTACCCTACATTCCTAGCTGTGGTCTGATTCTAACCCAGGACGTTGCCCTCTCTCTTGGCATAACTCCCCTTGAAGCTGCTCGGCTAGTCCCACTAGACTCTATATTTTCCTTGGAACCGCTGATTGAGGCTTTGGACAGATTCTCTGATGTCCCCACGTATCGAGCAAGCATTGTATTTTTATTCTGCATGATGAGATTATTGTTCGTAACCTCAGAGGATTTGGTTGGTGATCTTCACCTGTTCAAGGTTTTGGATAGTTTTCATCGTGGACTGAACCCTTTTCCCCTCATCTTAGCTGAGACCATTCTGGGCTTGGACTCTGTCTGCTCTGGATCCGCTGCTTTACCTATTGGGAGCCCTTTGTTACTCCAGGTACGTCATTATTTTAAAAGGTAGTGCATCCCTTATGGATTTTCACACTAGCTTTTCTTAACGGGAGGTGTGTCCTTTCGGATTTTCACACAACCTAGTGCCTAACTTTTGCCTGAAGTAAACCCAACTTACTCCAGCGACTTCTTTTTTTATTTTTTTTATTATTATTATTTAATTTTTTATTATTTTTTTTTAGATTTTGCTGCAGGAGAAGTTGAACTTGCTGTCGGAACCTCCTCCTTAGGTCATCCCTCAATACTCGCCAAGACATTTTCTCCCACGACAACGACTATATTTATTTGCCACTCCTGACGACGGCATTGTTATACTCAGTGAGATAGCAGATGAAGGCATCAGTTTCACTCATGCTTGGTTTCCCTTAACTCATGCAATCATTGACGGACCTTCAGGATGCGTTCCCCTATGCGGGCTTCGTCAAGCTACCTTTTATGTCGCTGCCCGGTGTGCTCGTCAACTCGGGATAACTCAAGATGTGGTGAAAGTCCCCTTATCCTTCCAAGGAGGGAATCTTTTTGCTACTTTTGTTTCTTGTTACCATGAGTTATGGGGCCGCCTGCCGGCGAAGACTGTCATGCCTTCTCTTGGGACTCATTCTGTGATTTCTACCAGTGAGTATAAGAGGTGGATACTTTATCCAGAGTCTGACAACAGAACACGATAACTCAAGCATTTGGCTGGCGAGAGTAGAAGTAGGATGTAGTTTAACTTAAATCTGTATGTTTTCCGAGCAATATGTATCTTTTCAAAGCAGAACTGGAAAACGATGAGAATGAAAATAATAATTCTACATTTTTCACAAAATTGTGTACATTTCCATGCAATTTCGGCATACATGATCGCTATTTGTCACTAATTCAACTGCGTAAACCATATTAATTCATGAAACCAAATATTAATAGCATCGGGCCCCTATTACCAATCGGCCCTCTCGGGTTTTCTCGATTGGACATTTTCTCTCATGCCTTTAATTTTTTGTACAGGATGCCGTTTTTCGGTTTTCACCCTGTCGAGGCGCCCGATTTTAGCAAGGCCGTCTTTTTTCGGTTTTCGACCCGCGGGGCATTTATTCTCTTCTTTTGATTTTGGTCTTAGCTATGGAACCTTTTCAGCCTGTCAATGTTGACTGGCTCTTTGAACTCATTGCCATCACCGTCTGCTAAAATTGCTGCTCCTTTCGACAACAACTTCTTGAGGATAAAAGGTCCTTCCCAAGTCAGTCTGAACTTTCCTCGGATGTCTGGCGCACCAGGTCTCATTTGTTTGAATACCAAATCTCCCTCCTTTAGTGGGTGCTTCCTGACCTTCTTCCCAAACGTCCTGGCAAGTCTTTTCTTGTAAACCTAATTATGGTAATAGGCTCTTAGTCTACCTTTATCCAACGTGTTCAAATGCAACAACCGATGCTGTATCCACTCAGCTTTTGGGATTTGAGCTTCCATAACTACCCTTAACTATTTTAACTGGCAGGATCGCTTCCGTCCCATACACTAAGGAATACGACGTAGCTCCCGTAGACGTTCTGACTACCGTCCTATAACCCCAAAGCGCGAAAGGCAATTTCTCCGCCCAGTCTTTATAACTCTGCACCATCTTAGCCAGAATCTTTTTGACATTCTTATTAGCGGCTCCGACTGCACCATTAGCCTGAGGGCGATATGGAGATGACTTATGATGCTGGATACCATACTTCTAAAGCAACTTCTTCATTTCTCCCATGAACTAGACCTCGTTATCGGACACCACGTGATGCAGAAGGCCATATCTGCAGATCAAGTTTTTCTCAATGAATTTTGCCATATCCCGTGCATCCACCTTTCTGAAGGATTCTGCTTCTACACACTTGGTGAAGTAGTCAATTGCAACTATAATGTATCTGTGTCCATTGGAGGCTGTAGGTCGGATCTCTCCAATAATATCAATCCCCCAAGCAGCAAATGGCCACGGCGATGTTAAACTGTGTAATTCTGACACAAGCAGGTGCCTCAAATCTTCGTACTGCTGTCACAGCTGGCAGTTCTTCACATACTTCGAGCAATCATTGTCCATAGTGAGCCAGTAAAATCCCTGCCTCATGATTTTCTTGGCTAGCATCAAGCCATTCATATGGGCTTACCTTCTTAGCCTCTTTTTCACCGAGACATCTCAATTGTATCCCATCAGCCTGTCGCTTGTACAACACTCCGTTTATGGATATGAATTGAGTAGACAACCTGCGAATCAATCTCTGGTCTTTCTCTATATCTTCCTCTGTAAAGGTCGCATTTTCTAGATAGTTCATGATATCGTAATACCACAGCTTCCCATCCGCCACATCTATTTCTGTTACTAATTGTGCCTTGAAACTAGGTCTATCCGAGCTAGAAATCAAAATTGGCCTCATAATTACCCCTTTTGGATTGTCCCATATTGATACCGAAGTAGCGAGCGCGTCAGCCAGCTGGTTTTCGTCCCTCGAGATGAAATGAAATGCGCACATTTCAAATTGATCGCTCAGATTCTTCAAGTGTTTGACATAAGGCATCAGTCTTTCTTCTTTAACAGCCCATTCGCCTCGAATTTGATTAATTACCAGGGCAGAGTCCCCGAACACTTCAACGCTCTTTGCCCCCAAGGCTAACAGTGCTTCAAATCTAAACACGCATGCTTCATATTCAGCCTCATTATTGGTAGCCTTGAACCTCAGTTTCTTGGCCAGGGGGAGTTTCTCATTTTTTGGGGTTGTTAGAATAATTCCTACTCCTGCTCCCTTATTGTTTATGGTTCCATCAAAGTGTAACTGCCATCCCTGAACCGCAATCGCCCCAATATCCTCATCTGGGAAATTGAACTCACATGAATCTCCTTGAATCGGGTGCTCTGCCAGAAATTCAGCCACTGCATGCCCCTTGATGGTTTTCCTAGTGATATACTCCACATCAAATTCATGCAATAACAACAACCATCTTCCCATTTTCCCGAGCAATGACGGCGCTTCCTGCAAATAGCTTAGGGGATTCTGCTTTGCCACCGCTTAAACCTTATAAGAATGAAAGTAATGCCTCAAATTATTAAATGCCCAAATGATAGCGAGACATATCTTTTCTACTTCTGCATATTTGATCTCATAGGCGAGGAACTTTTTACTGAGATAATAAATCGCAAACTCCACTCCGAACTCATCCTCCTGAGCCATCATGGCACCTACAGAGCTATCTTCTATGGCTAAGTATAGAATCAAAGGCTTGTTAGGCTGCGGCGGCCTTAGTACAGGCGGATTCAATAGGTATTCCCTGATGGTATCAAAGGCCTTTTGACAATCTTCATTCCATGTCACAGGCTGATTTTTCTTAAGGAGCTTGAAGATTGGTTCACAAATCGAAGTCAACTTGGCAATGAATCTACTGACATACTGTAATTTGCCCAAGAAACTCCTTATGTCTTTCTCCTTCTGAGGCGCTGGCATTTCTCTGATGGCTTTCACTTTATCCGGGTCAATCTCAATCCCTTCTGGCATACTACATGTCCTAACAGCTTTCCTGATGTAACCCCGAAAATACACTTCTTAGGATTTAACCTCAGGTCATATTTATCTATTATGGTGAAGAACTTTTCCAATGCTTCAAAATGGCTCTCCCTGGTGGCTGACTTGATCATCATGTCATCCACGTATACCTCCACTTCTTTATGGATCAAGTCATTTAAAATCTTTGTTACCATCCTTTTGTAGGTAGCCCCTGCATTCTTCAAACCAAAAAGCATCACCCTGTAAGCATATGTCTTCCACTCTGTGATGAAAGCCATTTTGATCCGATCAATTATCTTGTTGAGGATCTGATTGTAACCAGCATAACCGTCCCCAAAGCTATACATCGCGTAATTGGCGGCACTGTCTATCAGCACATCAATATGGGGTAGCGGGAAGTCATCCTTTGGACAGGTCTTGTTCAAATCTTGATAGTCCACGCATACTCTCACCTTTCCATTCTTCTTGGCCACAGGGACAATATTGGCAAACCACGTGGGATACTGCACCTCAATCAGAAACTTGGCTTTGATCTGTTGTCGAATCTCCTCTTTTACTTTATCTGCCCATTCTGGTCTGAGCCTTCTTAGCTTTTGTTTCACAGGTTTATGATCTGGGTATGTCAGAATGGCATGTTCTGCGATGTTTTGATCGATCCCTGGCATGTCTTCGTAGGTCCAGGCAAAGACTTTTTCATATTTTTTTAATATTCTCTCAAATTTTTCCCTTTCCTCAGGAGTCACATTTGATGCTATTAAAATTTCTTTCGGGTTTTCTGATGTTCCAAGATTAAATGGATTTGCATTAGAAGAATCAATATCAAATATAGATGGAATATGATCATGATTATGCATGTCGAAATTGTCAGAAACATCACACAAGTAAGCAAAATCATTCATTTAATTAATAAAATTAAAACTGTCATTTACATAATCAAAAAGTTCGGGACTGAAAAGACAATCTAAACTAGCTTCCTCCTCTTCCCTTGCCGGATCTGCTTTTGCCGACGGTCTTGCATCAGTCGAGTAGAACGGAGGTTCTTCGTCCACCCCTTGAACTGTTTCTTTTATCTTCGCTTTTCCCTTGAAGTGAGCGGCTACCATGGCCTCAGTCACAACCTCCTCAGGCTCTTCTCTGTCCCAGATAGCTTTGCTGGTCAAGACTTCCTCATCCCAAAAGTCCTCAGCTGACTTGATCATCCCAACATCCCAATCATAGACGTCGTTGAATACTTCAAAACCTGGCACAAACTTTCCATTGACCCACTGAGGCTCGGCTTCTCCGGTGTATGCACAGACTGCTGCCGCAGGCACAAAACTTTCCCAAATATGAGGAATCCTCTTCATTGGCTTCGCCCCTCTCTTTATTTCACCTTCATATCCTAGCCCTCTTCTATCTTTCTGACCCTTAGTAGTAATGATTCTTGACAATCCTTGGGAATTCTTGCCTAACCCAGCACCTGGAAGGAAGGACATTTTCTTCATTATTGCTAACACTTGAGGGCTACCATCTATTGACTCTTCCTCATTGATCACAGCCACATGGAACCCATTAAAAGGCTGTCTTGTTATCTCAAGTATAGACACCTGATTCTCCCTCGCAACCTTGATGGTCACCACTTGCCCTTCTTGTGGTATCTTAACCATTTGGTGAAGTGTAGAAGGAACACCTCCCAGTTTATGAAACCACGGCCTTCCCAACAAAATTGAAAAATTGGTGGGGATAGGCAAAACAACAAACTCCACCTCAGTTTCTATTGGCCCCGTTCTGACCACCACTTTGAAAGTTCCCAAAGCATGCCTGCGAGAATTGTCATATGCTATGATGGTCAAATCAGACTTAGCTAACATATCTTCCGTTACGCCAAAAGCTGCCATTGCCACCTATGGGCAAACATTGATTGATGAGCCATCATCCACCATTACCCAAGATTTGTGCTTCTGGTTGACCTGAGCCCGAATATACAAAGGGCGATTGTGGTTGTGACCCTCTACTGGCAGATCCACATTTGTAAACACCACATCCTCTCCGGCCCCTCCTTTCACTACGTCCAGCAGCACGGTGGGCGAGATTGTTGTAGCCACAGTCGTCTGGTATAAGACCTCTACTAATCTCTGCCTATAGGATGGGGACTGCCTTAAAAGATCCCATATAGAAATTTGTGCTGGCATCTTCTGTAGTTGTTTCATTATCTGATCCCCCACTGGCTCTTTCTCTTTTCCTTCTTGGCCTTCCAATGGCTCCTGAAGCCTGGCTACTTCCGGCACTACTCTTCCACTGCGAGTTACAGATCCCATTTTCTTCTTGCCTTTCTTCTCTTCTAACCCTTCCTCATCTGAACCCCACAGGTCTGGAAACTCAACGCCCTTTTCATCATCACTTCCACTCTCACTAGTGGACCAGTAATCAATTGTTGCAGCAGGCATCACTTTTTCACTCCCCTCACGGAGGTTTGTGATAGCAGTGTTTGCATTGTTTCCGTATAACTCTTTCAGAACAAACCCTTCCGACAGGCTAGACCCTATCATGAACACAGGCGGGGGTACATTATTATACCCGGCTTTCTTCTGGCCCTCCCTCTTCTCAGGGTCTGTAATTTGCTTTGAATCGATTAAATCCTGAATGGCATGCCTCAAAGCTTTGCAATTATCAGTCAAATGTCCCGTGTGCTGATGGTAATCACAATATTCATTATCTTTTTGACCTGGCATCCCCTGAGTGCTGGCAGGTCTAGGCGATAATGGCTGCAATTTTCCTTCTTTCATCAACCTCCCTAATACCCATGATAAGGATTTCCCCAAATTCGAAAAACGCCTTGTGGTTGCATTAGCGGTTGACACCTCGACTGTGTTCTTCGCGCTACCACTGGAACCCGCTGGCCTACTTGCCCCCTGAGGGTGGCTCCCTTTCTTAGCATAATTCTCACCACCCACCTTTCGAGCCAGATACTCTCCTTCTGCCTCGATGGCTATATCCTTCAAGGACTCCCAATCTTTCAACCCTTTCATCTTCAATCCGTCTCTCAGATACAGGCTTGCGTTTTTAATGAATAGATGAATATGGTCCTGAGTGTTGGGCTTCCTCTTCATCTCCATTACCCGGTTCCTCCTCGGGTCAAATACTCATGAAAGGACTCACCCGCCTTCTGTTGCAGCAACTCTAAATCCTTCAGGGTCACTTCCATCCTCGTACTGCAATCATACTGCCTCAGGAATTCTTCTGTCAATAAGTCCCAATCCTCCTTAGTCCGGTGATCTAAACCATGGTACCAGTCCATCACTGGACCAGTCAAGCTCAAACAAAAATATTCGACCTTCTGCCTCCATGTCAAAGTGGTACCTTTCATTACTAATGAGTACTGCTTAATATGTGCTGCGGGATCAGAAGTACCACAAAACTTCGGAACATCTGGCATCTTGAAATTCATTGGGATAGGGTCATCTCCAACCAACTCTTTATCTTTCGGGCTCATCCCTTGACCCTTCGTCAGAGTCCTAGCCATTGCCTCAAATCTCTCTTCCAACTTTTTCCATACAGGCTCCTCGGTTTGGGGGGCCGTTTCTTTCTGAGACATGCGCTCTTCGCGATCTTCATCTGAATCCTCATCCAAACCCAGAACTTGCTTTCCTCTCTAAACCCCCGAAGTTGTAGCTCTAATGTGAACTAGTGGAGGGTGGCTTTCTTCTGTTGGATTTACTTTGACCTCTTCCGTCTCATTGCTTCTTATCAGAGGAGGTGGTGGATTCTGCAGGGCCATCCGCTGGGCCATAGCAGCCATCATATTCATCATACGATTCTCAAAATCCTCAAATCGGTGTCCCACTTCTTCCACAATCATTGCCCGTGTGGCATCATTCTCCTTTGGTGAATTCGACATCTCTGAAGTAGTTCTACTACTTTCTGAAGGAATCTTTGAAAGGCTTCGCCTTTCTGGCAGTTCATGCATAGTATTCCGAATCAACCGTCCCCCGGGACCTCTTGCCCACCTAGGCAGATCTATAATGGCTGGAAATATAAAAAAGTTAGAATGATGCATGAATGCAATGAAGTGCATGATCATGAAATGCAACACCCACAAATCACATGCAAGCACATAGGTCCTTCCAACCTTATTGCTCCTACGCACACAGTCATACAGTCTCTTTCCTAGGTGGGATTAGCCCATGGGTCAACAGGGAACCCAATGGACGCGCGTGGTGCGCGGCAAAAAACTGACAGCATAACACTCCTATACTAATTCACAAGCACATGAATAATGATCTTTATGTATTTAGATAGTCCAAATACATTGACATGGCCCTACCGGGGCATGAAAGCCTTTGGCTAGGTAACCAAATAAGATATTTGGACTCATCTCATACATAAGGATCCATACAGCAGGCATGGTATTAGGGTTCATATCGCCTAAGGGAAGTATCTATGGCCATTACATGACCTTTAGTCAAGGGTGGTGTTACTTTAGGGATACCCAAGCATGGTCCTTGCCAATGGGTCTAGCTCATCACGAGCATAATGACCGATCGGGTCACCATTTGATATACCATATGGTACGAGGCTTGGGCTGGTGGTTATCCTTAACACTTCCCTACATTGAGTGAACATAGGGTCGTGCTTCGGGAATGCACCGGGGCTGATAAAGGGATCAAACTAACATAATCTAAAGCTCTAATGGGATGCAATGCAAATTTGAGAGAAAGCGAATTTATAAACTAAAACTTAATTATAAATTTTAATCAAGATATTTTCAAATCAAAGTCTCGAATCCTTCCCCAGTGGAGTCGCCACTGTGACGCACGCCGAACCCCTTGAGCGCCCCTTGACCGCCCGCTTGAGGGTGATCGGGCAAATGAGGTTCGTTGACAACTTGCGACGAATTGCAAGTGCGTCTATTTTGGGCAACAACGAGGTTTCATGGAGTCGCCACCCAATAAAACATTGGGAAAGTTCCTCTCGTCTCGGAGAGCCTAAGACAGCGCATGTATCCATTTTGGGCAAAGCAAAAGGGGTCTTGGAGGATGAACCTCTCTCCCTTGGAGCCTAGGATTTTTAATTAGGTCCTTTGGCAGGACACAAGAGGTGTCTTGGGGATCCCATTAGAATGGGTCTCTCACCTCGTTGAGCCCAAAGACCAGAGATGGGTTAGGGACTTCTCATCTATTTCTACCTTGATTAATTTTACAATTAAATTTTGAGTTTATTAATTAGCTTTCTCTCCACACAATGCGATTTAACTAAGGTGCAATTATCCATGTTTGAAAGCGATAAATAGATAAAATAAAGAAAAACATTTAAAATGAAATACAATAACACTAGGAGCGGAATACAACTCCCATTTTAGAAGTGCAAATCATACATAAAATCGGGGAATTAGTTATGAGGACATTGGTCATTGACTTTGATTTATTATGAAAACAATTTTCGGTAATGAATTCATTGGATGAGAAAAAAAATAGGACATTGGTCCTTGGCTTTGTTAAAAAAAATCCTAATTCATTACTATAAAACGTTTGTTTATTTTTATTTGCGCGAGATAAAATAATTTATACATAATGAAGACTAAGAATAAACAAATAAATAAATAAATAAATGATAGAATAAAGTTACAGAATTAAACCAAAAGGATTTCTCGCAGGGTGTGAACGGCGACCGTCGTTTCAAGTTCAACTTGCCAAAGAAAAACAAGAAAATGACATTTCACAAAATAATAAATATGTTAGTAAAAGAGGGGTCAAAAATTAACCAAAAATCAAGATAAAGTTATGAGAATAATAAATAATAAAATCAAGTAAGGTTAAAAAAAATATGAAAATAACTAAATAAATTAAATAGAACACATGTCCAGAATATTTACCCTCAGATTTTACCTTTTTGGATGAAAATTCGGTTGGATTTGGTCCCACGCATTTCACGAGAAGAAAACAGAACCAAAGAAAGAGATTTATTGAACCTTTTTGGAGTGAAAATCGGATTCTTCTATATATGGGTAAATGAGAATTTTTCCAACCTCTTAAAAGTGTAAAATTTCCCTTTTTATAGAGAAAACACGACCGACGGGCATCAGAGGCTAACCGACGGGCATCGGTTAAATCCTATTTCCACCGAGAAATAGGATTTAACGGATGGGTGCCTGACCTACCGACGGGCACATGCCAACGGACACGTGTTCGTTAGTTCGGACACGTGGCCGTCGGTAAACTCACAAACGGCCCATCCCTCATGGCTAGTGAGACGGGCTACCGCTATGACCAACGGATTCCCCGCGACCGACAGCCTGACCGTCCGTGGAAGAAAACTCAAAATTTAAGTGAAAATTACCCCGATTTTCCGCTTCGTTCTACCGCAAATAAAAACCTTTAATTCTCGTGAACTCAAAGGACCAACATCTCTGAATTCCATCCATCTATTCGGAACTAGGCATTGGTTTCTTCATCGGTTAATCTCTGATCTGGACACGTGGCCGTCGGTAAACTCACAAACGGCCCATCCCTCATGGCTAGTGAGACGGGCTACCGCTATGACCAACGGATTCCCCGCGACCGACAGCCTGACCGTCCGTGGAAGAAAACTTAAAATTTAAGTGAAAATTCCCCCGATTTTCCGCTTCTTTCTACCGCAAATAAAAACCTTTAATTCTCGTGAACTCAAAGGACCGACATCTCCGAATTCCATCCATCTATTCGGAACTAGGCATTGGTTTCTTCATCGGTTAATCTCTGATCTGGACTGCCTCGGGACACGGTGCTTACACTTATCCACTAACTATGACTGATCAGGCTCAAAATTTAATACAATAATATACACACAACTCATTGTCATATAGTAGTGTATACTACCACTGAAATCATATAACTTATGCATACATGCCATCCTAAACTCATTCACATACAACACTATATATATATATATGATTGCATACTAACTTGTACGTATTATTACATATTAGCACACACATGTTTATATGCATTCACATACATAATTCTTCACGCTTAGGAAACTCATTTCTTAATATTAAACATATAGTTCAACATACAAATATACAATGCATTATTCATTTCCACATCACATATATACATATATTCATATGTTAAATACATTAGAATTCTCAAATAATGTATTTAAACTAGTTTAGATTCCATTTGGCATACATATGTAACATTTGATTCCAAAATAAGCAAAACAGAAGCTAAATTTCAGGACTGCTTCACTTCACAATTTTGTACAGCCTATACCGATGTCTAAACCTCATTTTTAGACAAAGTTTCCTTCTTAAAAATTGTTCCCTAGGATGTTAAGTTTCCAATGGAACAAGTTTCAGGTCGTGTGGACTCCTAAATCAATAGATATGAATCAAACACTACGGACTGTTCCAATGAGCCTACCTGGGTAGAGACACGTCCGGTTTTTGCCATTTTTAAGCCTCTTATTGACAGAATTAATTTATGGTCACTATTATACTTTTAAAGGTACATTAGTTATGGTTCAAATGGCGCAACAAAAACTCACATTGGAGTTTTCAAACTCTAGATATGATCAGAACAATACACAGAGGTCTGGTAAAACATAAACATAATAACTCCAACTAAAGACTTATAGTGGCCGACCTGCAGATGTCTGACTCCAAAAAGAACCTGCCACCTACACGGGAAAAGAGACCATGCTAAGCGATAATGCTTAGTGGGGAGCAGCAACACAAACAGAACATGCATATACAACAACTACTATAACAACTCATGACTCATATGGTAATAAAACATGTAAGCAATATTCCATTTATAATCATACGAAACATCAATCCTATTGATAAACATGGCATAATATCATCTATCATACCTCATATGTATTCTTATAATATAAAACAAGTAATTAATCGAATCATATTTAACTTCAAGTATTGCAACATAACCAATCATATTTCATATACAACACATATTAACATATAAGCCTGATATTCATTAACTAGTGGATACAGGAATTTGATACTGATAGGACACAGTATCCAAGCATATGGAGACATGGGTCTCAAACATCTTATGTGACCCAAACAGGGCCGAATCAAGACCCAAACGGGGCCTGCATATGTTAGCTACACTCACACATATTACTCAACCATAGATAAGCGCTTATCTTATCCACTAACTATGACTGATTAGGCTCAAAATTTAATACAGCAATATACACACAACTCATTGTTATATAGTAGTGTATACTACCAATGAAATCATATAACTTATGCATACATGCCATCCTAAACTCATTCACATACAACACTATATATATATATATATGATTGCATACTAACTTGTACATATTAGTACACACATGTTTATACGCATTCATATACATAATTTTTCACGCTTAGGACACTCATTTCTTAATGTTAAACATATAGTTCAACATACAAATATACAATGCATTATTCATTTCCACATCATATATATACACATATTCATATGTTAAACACATTAGAAATCTCAAATAATGTATTTAAACAAGTTTAGATTCCATTTGGCATACATATGTAACATTTGATGATGTTTAATAAAGGAAAATGCAAGTTGAAGGTAGTGGTTGTGACCATGAGGTCCAAAAATAGGCAATTCTGCCTTCTCTCAGCATTGGTCACGATGGTAACCATTTTGGTTGCCACCGTGACATACATAAATAAGCAAAATAGAAGCTAAACTTCAGGACTGCTTCACTTCACAATTTTGTACAGCCTATACCGATGTCTAAACCTCATTTTTAGACAAAGTTTCCTGCTTAAAAATTGTTCCCTATGATGTTAAGTTTCCAATGGAACAAGTTTCAGGTCGTGTGGACTCCTAAATCAATAGATATGAATTAAACACTACGGATTGTTCCAATGAGCCTACCTGGGTAGAGACACGTCCGGTTTTTGCCATTTTTAAGCCTCTTAATGACAGAATTTATTTATGGTCACTTTAGTCTTTTAAAGGTACATTAGTTATGGTTCGAATGGAGCAACAAAGACTCACATTGGAGTTTTCAAACTCTAGATATGATCAAAACAATACACAGAGGTCTGGTAAAACATAAACATAATTCTCCTTAAACTAGGGTATATACTCAAATTGTAAGCTCAATAATCATTCAATCAGCAATTTAAACACAAGTCAATTAAATATCTCAATTATATCATCTATCAATATTCATATACACAAAGCTATTTTACTCATGCATCTTCATATACCATAAATACACAAATAATATTAATATTTAACTCAAAAACAGGATCCAAAACAAGATGGACAAAACACTCCAAATAAACTCCCAAACCTGGAATGGAGCTCAAAAATTCCACTGACTTCAATATACAACTTTTCCTTTTCCTTTATCCTTCCTCTTCTCTTCAAATGCTTGCAAAGATCCAACAAAACCAATATTCAGATAACCCAAAAACCAAAACCTTATAAAATGCAAACCGAACCATGAGAGGAGAAGAAGAAGAAAACCCAAAGAAAACTTTCAGCCACTTACCTCTTTTCAGCTACTCAAATCTCAAACCCTAGCTCTTAGGTTGAAGAAGAACAAAAGCAAAACTTTAAGAGCAGGAAATGGAGATGAGAAAGAGAGCAAGAAAACGTGAGAGAGATAGAGAAGGGAGAGGGCAAAATCTGATAGCTTGTACATGAAGCTAAAAAAATTCATGCATCTTCTCTCTCTACTCCTCAACATGCACACGCTCACTTATCCACTTGGAACTCATGCATTGGACCCCTTATTCCACTAGCTACACTTTTACCAACAGCTCCTTGCATAACTCTTTAAGTCCTCACTTAATAACCAAATGGTCACTAATAAAAATTATTCTCTTAAAACTTTAATTAACTTTTCAATAAAGCCCTTAATTCTCTTTCATAAATTACCAAAATACCCTTAATGTCCAATTAATCTTGCTATTTCCAACTAGGCCATATTTGGGATGTGAAAAATACCAATTACAAAATCTATTTAAAGTACTCCTACAGACTCATTGGCCTGGATTGTTGTGGAATGCCCTTGGCGACACTTCTCACTTCCAAACCTGCACGGATGGAACACCCGTGCTAAGCTTAAAGCTTAGTGGGGAAATACACATGAAATAGACCACTACTCACAGTAGTCGCCAACATATACATTCATTTGATTAAATACTTACAGCAAATCTATAACTGTACTTCAATCAATCAATAGCATAGATAATTTTTATAGTATACATCTCATAGTTATAACATTTGACAAGTATTTGCATATACAATTAAAACGTATAAATATTTACTTATTTAAATCATTGCACATTTATCCAGTTATATCATTAACCATACCCTTTTAAACATTTCACAATTTTATAACACTTTTTCAATCGACACATATCATCTATTATTATTCTTATACATATGATAGTTTGAATTCATATTTTTATACTTGCGTAATTAACATTTTATTACATTTAGCTCCTAAGTCAGACAATCATTAAAAGACTATTCATCTTAGCAACTAATCACTTCCAAATCATTTATATGAAGTGCCTACTTCATATTAACTTTTAAATCATATATTATATAATTAGCAATACGTCATTCTTAATTAACATTCACTCATTTATTATCTATCTTAGAATACAGTAATATGTAGGGAAGCTCACCCCTCAAGAAGAAGGAAGTACCCCGATAGATAAGGGTTGTAACGCACAACACTAAATAATGCATGCATCAACTTACACACACATCAGAAATAGAATAAATTAAAACTCCTTGAAATTAAAGCAAAACATCGATAGATAGATGAACCCAGAAATATAGAAGCTTTCATTAATATCTCAACATATTCATTACAAAGCTGAATTACAAAATCATACAAAACATAATATACATAACATAAACAGTATCTTATAAGATACAAAACAAAAAGATTTACATCAGAGACTAGTATACACAATACGAAATTTCAAACTACAAAATTATATACAACAAAACTCTCTTGATTGTGTTGGCCCAGCTGATAGCCGATCGATCTGCCCCAAAAACTCTAACTGCATCCACACCTGCACGGATGAAACACCCGTGCTAAGCGATAACGCTTAGTGGGGAAAATAAAAAGAGAAAATGACCACTCACAGTAGACGTCAAATGCAATTTCACATATGCATGGCACATAAGCAGTAATGAAGCATTAAGAAACAATTTAGAAGATAAGTACATAAATTCAGTAACTTCATCAGCACTGCTCACATAATATCATTATATGAAGTGAATCACAATAATACGCATCTTTTCAAAAATTACACATAATACAATAAACCTACCCATTCAAAATAGTGGATAACGAGTAAACGATACCCGAAGGTACCAACAATTTCTTTCTTAACGCATGGATACCCAAAGGTATCAAAAATAATTCTTTTCTTTATATTCCAAAACATTTTCGCATGGGATCTTAAACAAGATCCAAATTCAAAAGGGATCGTGAGGATCCAAACAGGGACCTGATCAGGGTCCAGAACGCATGGCTGCAGCTAACTGAACTCTATAGGCATGCCTATCTATCCACTTATTTTATTTTTTCAGGTTAGGCATCAATACAATATCCCATACTTGTAACACCCCCTACCCACATGCAGGCGAACCCGTCCGGATCAGAGTGAGAAGCCGCATGGGCAGGGCATGTCATCGGACAAAAGCAATACAACTCATACATTCATTCGAAACATACATTTGCAAACACGGGGAAATTAAAAACTTACCTTAAGGGCATAAGCTGGTCATGCATTAGCTCACACACACATAAGCACTAAGAGGAAACATATAACATGCATACATATAATCATTCAATGGAAGCATAAGGCAAAACATAAAACAAAGGAATAACTTAATACATCATCAAAATAATACATCCAAATCCTTACATGTAATTACATATACCAAATGCTACAGAAATACAGAATCCAAAATACAGAGGCTAATAACAAGATACAAAACTTCTAACTCCTATGTGGCCGACCTTGCAGATGCGACTCGAACCGAACCATACCTGCCACCTGCACGGGAAAAGAACCCGTGCTAAGCGATAACGCTTAGTAGGAAAACACACAAGAAATATGGGCGGCCATTCACAATGGTCGCCAAGGCATAACACATGCAAATGGCATATGCGGACATTCATAACACATATAATATTATACTTGCATATAAAAGCCGTGCGTTTAGAGGATCATATCCACATTCATATATAATCATTCAATAGTCAATGTCGCATTTTCACGCAAACTAGTTCACATGATAATCCATAATAGTTAACAGTATAAAATCACATTCGTATACATACTAATTCACATGCTTATAACCACAATTGATTATATTCAAACGCAGTCACAATACGATATGTATGAATAATCGCACACAATTGGCATGTTTGAGTCACATTTAACCCATTTAGAGATTTATAATCACATTCGAATTCATAACTGATTCACATGACTGAAATCTTACACATTCGAATATCATATTCTCATATTTATATCAGACAAAGCAAACAAAATACCTGCTGACTCAAAAAAGTGGATAACGAGTATACGGACATCACCTTACGGGTGCGAATCGAAAATCAATTTCATTTTCACATTCAAAAAAATTGTCATTAGGAACCTTAAACAAGATCCAAACACATTAAAGGGTTCGCGAGAAACCAAACGGGGGACCTGATCAGGGTCCAAACGTCCAAAGTGCTGCAGCTAAAAGACTCTATTAGGCATGCCTAACTATCTACTAGACTGACTCTCGTAGGTCATGCATAAAATAAATCATGTTTCGATTCACATAATATATATATGTATCATTATGCATAAACTAGAGTATGATAGCCATATCCATAATTTCATGCTGTCAACCATACATCATGCAATTCCCATTGTGAAACAAACAATATGATTCAGTCATCACACTCAAACAATATTCAAAGTTCTAAAGCATATTGGGGTCAATATTGGAAACACTATTATGCAAATGATTATCAATACAAAGTCCTAACCATGCTATAATACAATTTACACTTAAGCATAGCATATTATTCTTAGAGAAAGTTCATGAGTAAATTTATATGTATCACTTTTTGCATTTAGTTTAACATGCTCAAAACCACATCAATAATCATATAATCTATTAAGCACACATCCACATGCATATAAACTTTTATTCATCTAGAAGTCATATAAACATAATCTCATTCATAAACTCTTATATCATAGCATCATTTACATGTAACTCAATTGGAAAGACATTCATATACCCATTTTATAATGTTAGACATGAGTTGGATAAGTGGTAAAAACTTCCGGTGAAGTTCAGGATCAATTCGGGATAGAAAAAGTACCTTTTTGGCTGAAAAATGAGGTTACACGGTGGTAAGGCACTTCATACCGCCGTGTGGGACATGAAAATTGGGTAAACGAGGGACAGAATGGTTTTACACGGCGGTATGGAATTCCTTACCCCCGTGTAAACCTATTCTGCCTCACTGGTTCAAGACAGACTGCATGTCTAAAATTGAAATGCATTTTACACATAGTTAGAGACATTTTTAGGCAAAACTTTCTTCATAACGATTGTTCCTTAGGATGTTTAATTTCAAATGGAACAAATTTCAGGTCAATTAGACATCTGAAACTCTAGATATGAGCTAAACAATCTATACTATTCCAGTAACCCGACCCAAACTGAAACACTTCGGTTTTTAATTTTTTTGAGGATGTTAAAGCCAGAACTGGGTTCCGGTCCTTCAGAGACAATTTTAGATATATGTCTTATCTTTATAATTGAACTAGAATCATTAAATTTGGACCTCTAGAACTCTACTTATGACAAAAACATCACACAGAGGTCTGGTAAAAACTGAACAGGATTTTCCCCAAAATCACACTTTACACACAAAAGCTATATGGACACCATCTAACACATCCAAAAATCATGCAAAAAATCATCCAATACATAATCACAATTTCTTGCTTCCTAATTGAATTAGATTTATTCAAATAGCATATTAGGTTTAATGCCTTAATCATAAATTATAAACATGTTATATAATTCTCGTCATGAGTATTTGTTCATATAGCAAATTATGCTTATAGTTTAATTCATGATTAATCATCATATTAATTAATTCTTTGTTATAAGAATTTATTTAATTCACATGTAATTTAATTACATATCCTCATTACCTAATTATAAAATAAGTAACATCAAATTTTTCAGGCGTTTCTAAACACTTTGGGGCTAATTTGGAGGTGTAGAACCAATTCTAGGATGAATTGGTAAAGAGGGAGACATTACTCTAAAAAGCACAGCTGTGCTACTTGCCAAAAACATAGCTGTGTTCTACAAAAAGCACAACTGTGCTTTCTAGCCAGACACCAAAAACTACCAAAATTAAATTCATAGCACAGGGCAGAATTCATTCACTGAATCTATATGCATTTTTGAACTAATAAACGACATTTTTAGACCACCTGATCTGCATAACAATTAATCCCCAAGACGTTATCTTTCTAGTGACAAAATTTCAGATCATTTGGAGCTGAAATCAGGGAGATATACTCAAATGTCTCTACCCTGCTCCACAGACAAACTTGACAAATTTCGCTACTGTAATGGGCGGTTTTGAAATAGTTAGAGTCCGAATTAAATCACAGTTACTTCTACAAAGTTTTAGATACAGATGTTGTGGTTCTAACCCACTTGGAATCATGTATTTTAGAGTTTTAAAACTCAACTTATGCTAAAAAGAAGGGCCAAAGGTCAATCAGACCCACCTAGGCAGATTCACACGTTGGAATTCTATGTGCTTCAAACGACTCATTTGGCACAATCACTTCACCCAATTTAATGCAATTCCACATAGCACATAAAATAACACATCAGAAAATTCAATTCATCAATTAGGAATTATTAACACACAAATTAACACAAAAATTCTCAAACCTCAAACTTCTTTGCTCCATTAGATTCAATGGTTGCTCTTCTTGATTCCATACTCTTTATTCAGTTTTATTACTCCAATTTCCTCATCAAAACATAGAATATTACTCAACATTTTCAATTGAGCAAAGAGGAAATTTCAGAGATTAGGATTCATAACTTACCCTTTCATCCCAAATCTCTCATTAAAACACTTGAGCTGCACTTTCCATTATACACAACTTAGGGCTTGCAAAGAGAGAGAGGGAGTATGGCGTGAGAAGAAGAAGATGATGAAGAGAAAAAGAGAAAGGAAAGTAACGTGAAGGAGGAGAGGGATGAGCAGAAAATCTGCTCTCTCTCTCACACACACACTTCTCTCTTTTCTTTCTTTCACATTTAATGCACACACCCACCACTCCACATGGCAGCTTCCCATTGGACCAATAATTCCACTTATTGAATTAATTCCTCTTTGATCCCTACAAATCCCACTCAAATCCTTGACAAACTTACACTTCACTCACTAACAAAATATTTCCTCACTTAAACTTTAATTATCCTTTTAATTAGGTCCTTAATTACTTAAATTCCACATGCACAAATTACCAATTAGTTCCAATCCCATTAACCAAATTATCGAAATACCCTTGACATCCCGACTCAACATGCACATGCCGACTAGGCCCGACTTGGGGTGTGACAATACTTATCACATAAGGATAAAATACATCTGAAGATAAACGCTACAAACATCATCTACTAGGCAATAATCCAATAGATAAAAAATTAAAAGTAATAACACACTCAAGATAGACAAATAAGATAAAATTTAAAAATTCAATTTTTCAAAACAGGGAGCTTTTACATGGCAGTATGACGAAACCATACCGCCGTGTAAGACATTCCACATGGTAGTCAAGGAAACCTGACCACCGTGTGGCCTACCGAGCCAAAACTCCTTCGAAAATAGAATGCATTTACACGGCGATATGATGAAACCTTACTGTCGTGTAAAAATACACCAAAGCAGTTCATTAAAATAGAATGTATTTACATGGCGGTATGACGAACCCATACCCCCGTGTAAACTAAGAACCACAGCAACTCATCAACAGTAGCCATTTACACATCGGTATAACAAGCCCTTACCACTGTGTAACCCTATGGACAAACAAAACTCAACCCAGAAATTCGATCACACGGTGGTAAGGCATTCCATACCACCGTGTGACTCATCAAAAATGCAGAAAATTCATGTTATACACTTTCCCAAACCTTAAACCCAAAATCCAACTTCAACACCACACTAAAATAATGCCATCAAAACTTTATTCTATCAAGTTAAAACTCCTAATTAGTATCTCAAGCAACTTAATTCACCAATCTAGCCAAAGTCATGCCAAATTCACAAATTCTAATATACTACCACATTATGAATTTTCATCTAAAATCATCATCATTTCTAAATTCAACTCAAAGTTAACTATACTTATGTAAATATACAAATAATCAGGCTCAATTTCATCAATTACCAAAAGTTTGTAACATAAATCAATATTATTCAAAAGTCAAAATTCCCAAACCTTGAGATTCAAAGCTTCACCACAATCACTTGGATGAACTCCCTCCAACCTTCTCTTTACGTTTGGCTTTCTTAGCATGAAATTCTGAACACCAAATCAACCAAACCACAAAACACCAAAACTCAAAACCCATACACACCAAAAGGAATTGGGAAGAAGAGAAAAGAAAAAGAAGACAAGAAAATCACAAACCACAAACCTGGAAATTTGCCAAAACTAACTCAAAACCCACAAATTTGAATAGACAGTCAAAGGATCATGGCTAAGAAGAAGAGAAGAAGAAGAAGAAGAAGAAGAAGAAGAAGAAGACGAAGAAGAAGAAGAAGGAGACGGTGAGGAAGAGGCAGAAACGTGAATTTCTGTCCCTCACTCTCTCTCTCTCTCCATCTTTATCTACTCTTCCTTACTCTCTCTTTCTTACACTTGCCAATTTCTTAGTGGGTATTGGCAAAGTTCCACTTCAACCCTTCTTCTTTTCTCCACCACACAATCAAATCAGTTAATTAACAAAATTTTGCAATTAACTCCTAAATTACCATACCACAATAATACACACAAAAATTGCTCAGACTACTAGGGTGGGAATCGGGGTGTTACAAATCTCCCCTCCTTAAAGGATTTCATCCTAGAAATTCTCACCCGAGTCAAACAACTGAGGGTGCTATGATCTCATAATCTCTTCTGTCTCCCATGTTGCTTTTTCAACCTCGTGATGCTTCCATAACACTTTAACCAAAGGAATTCGCTTGTTCCGAAGTTGTCTCACTTCTCAAGCCAAGATTTCCTTCGGTTCCTCATCAAATGAGTAATCAGGCTGAACCCGCACATCCTGAACCGACAACACATGAGATGCGTCTGATCTATATTGGCGAATCATTGACACATGGAATACATCGTGCAGCTTGGCTAATTCCATCGGTAAGGCTAATCGGTAGGCAACTGGACTGATTCATTCCAAAATCTCATAAGGTCCTATAAACCGTGGACTCAACTTTCCCTTCTTACCGAAACGGAGAACTTTACGCCAAGGTGATACTTTCAAAAACACCTTGTCGCTAATTTCAAATTGAATGTCCCTCCGCTTAAAATTGGCATAGGATCTCTGTCTATCTTTTGCTGCCTTTGAATTTTATTATACTTGTCTGATCTTCTCTTCGGTATCTCTAACAAATTTTGGACCTATAATAGAATGTTTCGATAACTCAGTACAACAAACTGGAGTTCTACACTTCCTTCCATACAAAACCTCAAACGAAGACATCTCAATGCTTACTTGATGACTATTATTGTAGACAAACTTCATCAATGACACATATCTATCCCAACTGCTTGAAAAGTCCAAAGCATAATCCCGAAGCATGTCCTCTAAAATTTAAATAACCCTCTTTGATTGACCATCGGTCTGAGGATGAAATGTGGTACTGAAATTTAGTTGAGTACCTAAAGCTGATTGCAATTCTTTCCAAAACTTCGATGTGATCCTTGGATCTCGATCAGACACAATTGATAATGGAACTCTGTGAAGCCAGACTATCTCATTCACATAAATCTCTGCCAACTTATCCATAGAATAGTCTAGTCGGACCGGTAAGAAATGTGCTGATTTAGAAAGTCGATCGACTATAACCCAAACTGAATTGTGCTTTCGCTGAGTTAATAGTAAAACAGATACAAAATCCATCGTCACATCATCCCACTCCATTGAGGAATGGGTAAGGGATTAAGCAAACCCGACAGGACTTGATTATAAGCTTTTACCTGCTGAAATGTTAGACACTTCGAAGCAAAATCCACTATGTCCTTTTTCATGCCCGGCACCAGTAGAATTGCTTGAGATCACTATACATTTTATCTCCTCCAGGATGCATAGTGAAAATCATAGAATGTGTCTCTTGCAAAAGCTTTCTTTTCAAATCACCGACATTAGGCACACATAAACGGTTCTGATATCTTAGCATCCCTACATCATCCATAGAACTCAGTCTGACTACCACTTCTTGCTACTTGAAAAGCATGCTACAACGTAGGATCGCTTGTCTGAGCATCAACAATCCACAACTTTAGACTTGGCCTAGCTTTAAGCTCGACAATAAGTGCTCCTTCCGAATTAAACCTCCATCTACCTCTCTACAAAGATAGAGCCGAAACTAACTTTCTACTTAAAGCATCTGCCACTATATTAGCTTTACCCGGGTGATAATCAATGATGCAGTCATAATATTTAAACAATTATAACCATCTTTGCTGCCTAAAATTCAATTCTTTCAGAGTAAGCAGATACTTCAAACTCTTGTGATCAGTGAAGATTCTACAGGTTTCCCTATATAGGTAGTTTCGCTAAACCTTGAGAGCAAACACGACTGTTGCTAACTCCAAGTCATATGCCGGGTAGTTTTGTTTATGGGGCTTTAATTGTCTAGATGCATAAGCTATCACCTTACCGTCTTGCATCAAAACACAATTGAGTCCAACACTTGAAGCATCACTGTACATAGTATACTCTTTACTCGGAATGGGTTGAGTAAGTACAGGAGCCTTAATCAACATACTTTTTAACTGATCAAAACTCGATTGGTATTTTTCAAACCACTCAAATTTAACCTCCTTCCAAAGAAGCCTGGTCAAAGGCAAAGCCATTACTAAGAATCCTTTTACAAACCGTTTATAATAACCAGTTAAGCCAAGAAAACTCCTCACCTCTGGCACATTCCGAGGTGGCATCCAATTCACAATTGCTTTAACTTTTGATAGATCCACCCGAATACCCTCAGAAGAACCAATATGCCCGAGAAATAACACCTCTTTTAGCCAAAAGTCACATTTGTTAAGCTTATCAAAAAGCTGATGATCTCTCAGAACTCGCAACACAATCCGAAGGTGTTCCTCGTGTTCATTTTCATTCTTTGAATAAAACAAAATATCATCCATGAACACAACCACAAATCTGTTGAGATATGGGCTGAACACCCTATTCATCAAATCAATAAAAGCTGCTGGTGCATTGGTCAAACCAAACGGCATCACTAAGAACTCATAGTGGCCATATCGCATTCAAAAATTTGTCTTAGCTACATCCGCATCCTTAACTCTCAGTTGATAATAACTCGATCTCAGATCTGTCTTGGAGAACACTCCTGCACCTCTTAACTGATCAAAAAGGTCCTCAATCCTTGGCAATGGATACTTATTCTTTATAGTGACCTTGTTTATTTGCTAATAATCAATACACATTCTTAATCTACCATCTTCTTTCTTGACAAACAAAATCGGAGCACCCCACAGAGATACACTGGGTCTGATAAAGCCTTTAGCCAATAGCTCCTGTAATTGAGTCTTAAGCTCTCTCAATTCTACAGGAGCCATGCGATAAGGTGTTTTAAAAAGCGGAGTAGTACCTGGCATAATCTCTATGGATAGCTCAACCTCCCTCTCTGGAGGCAAACTAGGCAATTCTCCTGGAAACACATCCTCAAACTCTTTAATCACTGGAATATCTTGAATTCTTACTTGACTACGCCTAGAATCCAAGATCAAAGCCAAATACATCCTTTCCTTATAAACTGCCTTGCCTTCATAACCAAAATCATATTATGTAAAGGATCTGAACCCAAACCTCTAATTACCACTGATAACTGGTCACCATCTTTGAGCACAACTGTTTTCCTATGACAATCAACTATAGCCCAATGTTTACACAACCAATCCATACCTAAAATCAAGTCAAACTCATGGAAAGGCAGACTAATCAAATCTACTGGGAATTCTTTACCTTGCACCACCAAAAGACAGTTTATAAACACCCTACTCATGTTAACACTATCCCCTAATAGACTGGTCACACAAATCTCATAATCCAATTGATCATCACTAAATAATTTATTACATAACTTATCAGAACATAAATAGGAGTGTGTGGAACCAGGATCTATCAGAGCATATAATTCGGTGTTAAGGAGTAGAAACTTATCGGCAATCACCTCAGGTGCATCCTGCTCATTCCGAGCTTTCATTGCATAAGCTCTTACTAGCACCATTATAGGGTGATCCACTATCTGGAGGAAGCTCCATCCCTAGGCTGTCCACCACGACCTCGTCCTCTTCCTTTTCCACGACTACCCTGAGGAGCATTAGATCCCGCTCGACTGGCCTCCTGCTGTCCTTGAGTATTCTCATACAAATTTGGGCAATTAGCCAGAAAATGGTCTATGCTTCCACATCTAAGCATCCCCCGGTCAACCAACGACACTCACCCCAATGACACTTGCTAAAATGAGAACATTGTGGTGCTGCATCACCTCTACCACCCGGTGCTCCTCTACCTGCTCTAGATCCTTGAGAAGATCAATGCCTTCTACCTCTTATAGTAGGACTAGCGAAAGATTCATACGGAGAATTCTCTTAGGAATTTCGGGATCTCTTCCCTGATGATGAGCCTCTACAAGGGGAAATTCTCCTCTTAGCTTTTTCCCTCATAATATTCTCAGAACGTTCCGCTCTTATAGTTTCCTGCATAATCTGATAATAACTAACATCCAAAGAAGACATCAAAGAAGTCAGCATAACTTTAAGAGACTCATTCAGACCCGCTTTAAATGCTGACATCTAAACTCCTCGGAAAGAACTCCTGGCGGTGCATACTTGCTGAGTCTATTAAATTCCTTTTCCTAATCCACCACTGACAGGGCTCTCTTCCTAAGACTCAAAAACTGTGTCCACTTAGCCTCTTTATAAGCCTTGGTCACATACTTACTGTGGAATTCTCTCTCAAAGAACTCCCAAATCACTGGATCAGGAATCTGAGGATGCCTCAGCACCAATCTCGACCACTTATAAGCCGAACCCTGCAAAAGTGACACCACACACTCTACTTCTTTATCCAGAGGATAATGGATCTCCCGTAAAACTCTGCCCACTTTTTCAATCCAAATCTTAGCCTTATCAAATTTGTCTAAACTTGTCTTGTAAAGACCACTACCCCAAATTTCCTCATATTCTCAATCGGAGCTCTTGGTGTAGTAACCCTTTCCAGGACTCTAGATGTCACACCCCGTTTGCCCCCTAGTAGAATGAGCCATCTGTATGTGCGTGTATTGTGTGTGTTTTGGCTTTTGATAAGGGCATTTTGGGGAAAATGCATGTTTGAGGGTCTTGTTAGTATGAGAGTGCATGTATGGTGTTTGGGTGTGCTTGAGCATACCATACTAGGATGTGTTTGTGAGGTTGTGCTTGTGTGTGTGTGCTCACACACTTGTACGGTATTATAAGTGGGGATTTCATTGTGTATGTGCAATGTTGGTTGTTAGGGTGTGAGTTTTTAAAACCCACTAACCATGTTGTGCCATGTGGAAAGGTGAATAGTGGAGGGTTGGATAATTGACGAAAGAGAAGGGGAAGAACTGAAAATCTTTCTTCATTCTCATTTTCCCCTTCTCTTCTCTCTTTTGCTTTCCCTTCTACTCCCTCTTCCTCTTCCTTTCTTTGGCTAGTTCCTTGTTGGTTGGAGTTGGTGGATTTTGATAATTCTTAGAAGTAATTGGCGAGTTTTCTGCATTTCCATTGCGTTCTTCTTCTTCTTCTTCAATTTTTGGGTTTGGGTTTATAATCTAGGGTTTGTATTTTTTTGTGTGTTTGTGGGTTTGATGGTTAGCTGAGCCTCCCCGTGCCCCGAAAGGCAAGGAGAAGGCTGGTTCTAGTGGAGCTCATTAGATTTAGAGCTAAGGAGATAAGGTTTGGGAACTTTCTTTTAATTGATGTTCATATATGGGTTTTTGGATATGCATGAATTTCTGAAAAATTGTGGGTTCTTGATGTTCATTGTGGATTTAAATGTTATGGGTTATGATTGTGATGTGTTAAAAAGGTTTAATTGTGGGTTAATGAACTTAATTGTGTTCTTGAGTGAGATGATGATGAATAGTGCTGATATTCCATTTTGTGTAAATTGATGTGGTTATTGGCATAAATTAATTGGAATTCTTGATATAAATGTTGTATTTTATGTTGCTAATTGTTCTTGGGTTGCCAGAATTGAGGTAAGAAGAGGTTTGAGTTGAATGTGTGTGTTTGAGTGTTGTGAAGAGGGAATTTCTGCAGATTTTCTGGGCAAGGGCTGAAATTCACGACCCTATCGCGAGCACGACATCGTCGTGAGGTCGCGACAGAGCTCGGTGAAAGCAGCCCTCGCAAGCGTCCGAACTCTCCACCGAGCCGTGCAGCAGAGCCTCTGTCGCGAGCGCGACAGAGAGCACGGCTGCCGATCTGTTCTGGGCTGGCAGCTCAATGTCGCGAGCGCGACAGCGAGATATCCTTGTTCTGTCGCGAGATCGCGACGAATGTCGAGGTCACGACCTGTGGAAGACTGCCTCTGTCGCGAGCACAACGATGTCGCGATCCTGACAGTGCCTTTTGCCTACCTTGCTTTCTGATTTTGCCTTTTCTGCAATAATGAATTTCAAATGTCTTAACTATGATTCATCCTTACCGTATGCTCTATGAATGTGCTTATATGTCTATTATATTGCGAATTATACATGATGAATTATATGTTGTGCTCAGAAACATGAATTGGTTTATGTATGACCTGCTAGAGTCAAGTAAGTGGATAGTTAGGCATGCCTAATAGAGTCTTTTAGCTATAGCCTCAGTTTCGTTTGGACCCCGATCCGGTCCCCGTTGGGTTCCTCGGAAACCCTCAGTATTTGTCTCTTATTTAAGGTCCCCTCCAAAAATTGTTTGAATGTGATAAGATAAATGGTCTTACGATTCGTACCCGTAAGCTACTATCTGTATTCGATTCATACTCGTAAGGTACTGTCCGTATACTCGTTATCTACTATTGTGAGTCAGCAGGTGCTTTATTTGTTTTGTTCTGCTTTGAAATGGTTATGAGATTATGATATCTGAATGAGTTTGATGATTCTTATGGGCTATCAGTTAACAAGTATATGAATGGGTATATGAGCTTCTGAATGTATGCCTCTATTATGTATTCATGATTATATATTAGACATGGTTATCCACATTTGTCATATTGAATGTGTTATGCCTTCACGACCATTGTGAATGGCCGTCCATAATTGTTATGTGTTTCCCCACTAAGCGTTTATCGCTTAGCACGGTGTTTTTACCCGTGCAGGTGCGGAAGGTGTTTTGCTTTGGGAGAGTAGCCGCCAATCAAGCCAACACAGAAGAGATTAGTGTAGGGCTTAGCTTTTGTAGTCTTTGATGATTCTTTTGTAATAGAACTCCCTGTATCAGTAATTTTGTATAGCTTCCACATTGGTATATTTTGGATATGTAATCATCTTTTGTTTCCGCCTGTTGATCAGAACAGTAATGTAACGGATATTGTTATATTAATGCATGATCAGTCATTTTCTTTATTGCTTCACAAAGTTTTTAATTACCTTGTATTTAAGTATATATGTTTATGGATGAATGTATGAATTGTATTGTATCTGTGTGTTTTTGCATGGTGACACCTTGACTCATACGGCATCTCACACCTTATCGGATGGGATTGCCTACGTATGGGAAGGGGGTATTACACTAGACATATCCTAAGATATCTTAAGCATGGCCTCAAAGGGGACTGCTGGGGCCTTAGGCTGCACCTTAGATGGCTGGGCAGGACCAAAAACTGATGGATCTTGCTCTCAGGGATTCGCACTCTCGTCCATCTAACTACAAAACATACACGCAAATCCGCATCAGGCCAACACAACTCTAAACTCATGCTCTATTATACACTCGCCCAGAAACGCCTAAACCTATGCTCTGATACAAAAAAGTGTAACACCCCTTACCTATACGTAGGGAAGCTCACCCCTCGAGAAGAAGGAAGTGCCCCGATAGATGAGGGTTGTCATGCATAACAATAAATAATGCATGCATCAACTTAAACATACATCAGAAACAGAATAAATTAAAACTCCTCGAAATTAAAGCAAAACATCGATAGATAGATGAACCCAGAAATATAGAAGCTTTCATTAATATCTCAACATATTCATTACAAAGCTGAATTACAAAATCATCTAATACAAAACATAATATACATAACGGAAATAGTATCTTATAAGATACAAAACAAAATGATTTACATCAGAGACTAGTATACACAATAGAAAATTTCAAACTACAAAATTCTATACAATAAAACTCTCTCGTATGTGTTGGCCCAGCTGATAGCAGATCGATCTGCCCTAAAAACTCTAACTGCATCCACACCTGCACGGATGAAACACCCGTGCTAAGCGATAACATAAAAATTGCTCAGACTACTAGGGTGGGAATCGGGGTGTTATAAGGAATGCCTATCTATCCACGACTTGGCTGACGTAGGCTATATACATAATTATTTCATTTTATAATACCCATATTACTTTTACATTTTCTTATATGTACATACTCTTATTGTGATCATATAACGATCTCACACTTATTTCATTCGCATAATATTCATGCTCATCATAATCATCGTATTAAGAAATAATTATTATAACCATACACTGATCATATATATATTTGTACCCTTACATATAAGCTTCACATATTGCATCACATAACTATACCAATCACATTATCATACATGTATGGACCACATACATACTTATATATATATTCACTGAAACCATAATTGCATATTCATACAATTCAACTACCATGAAATTTCACATTAATTACTTACTTTCCATATAATAATCACTTAAATACACATTAGAGGAAACTTAGAAGGTTCCAAAAAAGTTTTGGTTCAATTTAAAATGAAAACAAATAACATATGCAAAACAGGGGGTGACCGACGGCCGTGACTCTGACCAGCAGCCGTTGCTCACTCACACATGCCCGTCCCTAGCTACATCACACTTGAGGGATGGCCGTGGCTTATTACTGATGGGTGCCTCTAAAGGACTGGCAAGCATCCATGGACAGACGGGCAATGATAGATGGATGGGTATGACATGTGGCAATTATGCCTAATCGACGGCTTGACTTCAATCGACGGCTATAAATAGACGGGTGAAATCCTTGAGCGACCGGTGTCGCCGATCATGCACGGACATCTCTGGGCAGAATGGCTTCCCAAACAAAAAACACTACCACCAAAATATAATTTAAACCTAACTTGTTCAGTCTGAAACATCATGCAAACAGTATTTTTAGCCAAAATGGTATTCTTAACAAATGATCCCCAAGATGTTAATGGCACAAATTTCAGGTCATTTGGAGTTGTGACCGAGGAGATACAACCTTATAAACACAGGCTGTAACACTCTAATACCTTACATTCTATTAATTAACTATTTATTCTATGCCAGTTAACCTAATTAAGTAACCAAATTATTAAAATAGCCAATTAATTAAAACCGATACATTTTTTTTAAATTTCGGTGGCAACAATATTACAATTACCTAAGTCTATTAACAATATTCAATTAATCAATAAACTTAATAATCCAATTTAAACTCATTATCAATTTTGCCGATTGACCTATAACTGTCTAAGTTACTATTCATTTGGTCAATTTTCTTTTAACTTGTAAACACACACTTTACTTTACCAATTGTATTTATTTAATTTATACCAATTATTAGGCATGTCAAACACACAATCAGAGACATTCAAATACAAACAATAAAACTACCACACACACATTAACTAGGGACAGTTATAACGGTCTATTACAAACCAAAACCCAAAACTATAATATAGGTCATATACATGCCCAAATGTCTTAACATACTTAATATTCCAAAATATAATCTTCTCATCGCTCCCAAAATATATGTGAGGTGTGCACTGCTCCGCGTTCTAAGGAGTACCTACACACAGTCAAATAAAACTAATTGCTGAGCATTAAATATGTCCAGTGGTGATTGCAATTCCAGGTATTTATACTAACTAAGGCATCATTCATAATATATAATATAAATATAATAAAATAATCATAATTAAACATTATTTATTTATTTACCTTTTATCCATGCAATATTACATTTGATTACACTTAAATCACATAATTAAAGGCAATAACACAATTAATACACATAAAGAACCATATTTACCATTTTAAGCTTAACTTATGGCAAAATTACATTTATACCCTTAAACTTTTCCATAATGACAAAAATGCCCTTAGTTCATTTTATTTCACAAAAATTACAATTATGCCATTAGTTCATTTATATTAACTAATTAACCATTAATTAACATGCAAATTACCATTATATCCTCCAATTATAAATTTCATGCCAAATTACATTTTAGTCCCTAAAAGTGACCCATTTTCATATTTAACCATTTATTACATTTTTACCCTTATTAACCATCATTAACATACATATGCACAAAATTACCATTTTGGCCTCAAACTTTTCATATAATTCCATTTATGTCCCTTTTTTACATAAATATTATTTTAATAACATTTTAGCCATTTTATGCTAGTTTTTACCATTTTTCCACTGTAAAACACTGGTAAACTCTATGAACAGGATAAATGAGACGTGAATCCCAAGGATTCACAGAAATACCAAAGGGATCCTGTGGGACCACCTCTGCCTTTGAATATAATACAAAAATTAAAAACTTTTAGATACAATGAGGTAGGACCGTCATTGGCCTACAATAAGTGAGACATCATGCTCACACCCGTGGTCTTATGTTCCTATGGATAAGCAATATATCCTGAACTAAACTTGACTACCAGAACATCACATAGGGCAATATTATTCTATTTTTCACATTTTTAAGCTATCATGCATACTTTTTTATGGATATCATCATGCTATCACATCATTACACATGTAATTTACATCAATTTACCATAACATACTATAATTCTCATGTTATCATCATGGTACACATGTAAACACACATGTACACCATTCGGGCAACATGTAAATTTTTCACCATTAATTATTTTCATCAACTTTAACATTTATTTGTGTCTTTTACATGTTGAATAACATAGCCATGCCATTAATTTCCATTAAAACTCATGAAAATCATACCTTTACATATGATAACCATTCGGCCACATACATACATCATACATCATGACATTTTCACATGCTCTAACATATATAATTAGATAGATCACATGCCAAATACCATGTATACATCATAAACATGCCATAAACATGATCAAAACACATAAAAATCCCATGATATACCATTCAGCCTACATAAGAATTCTTTATACAATTTTTTTTTCTCATTTTAAGCAGTCATATCATCATTATTAACATCCGTAAGCATGAATATGATGTTATTTTTAATTAAAAATGCCCTAATCACATAATTAGTTAACAAACATAACCTAAATTGTAACACCCCCATCCGAAACCCCCGTTGGAAGGGCACAGACAGGTGCGCTACCCGCCGCACGCGCATATACAAGACAATACTAACGTACATTCATGCATCATAAGCATACAAAAACACGGGTATATTTAAAACTTACCCTGAGGGCAGAAGTTGATCATGCAATAACTTATACACACGCAGGCACTAAGCGGCAGCATACACACATACATACATACATATAACTGTTCAGCGGAAGCATAATACGGAAGGTGCAACCCCTAACTTGATACATATATATAATAACATGTACTTAGCCCAAAATATTACATCCGGATCCTTACTTATAAATACATATGCAAAAGCTGTGAAAACAAATAAAAAATCCAAAATATAAAAATTGATAACAAAAATAACACAACTTCTAACTCCTATGTGGCCGACCTTACAGATGCTCGACTCGAACCGAACTAAACCTGCCACCTGCACGAAAAAGAATCCGTGCTAAGCGATAAACGCTTAGTGGGGAGGACACACAAGCAAAATGGATGGCCATTCACAATGGTCGCCAAGGCAAGTCACATACACAAATGGCATATGCAAATAATCATAGCAGATAGATATACATGCTTGTATATAAAACCATGAACTCAAAAACTCACATCCACATGCATATATATATATATACAATACTTGGTTGTTCATGTCACTGTCATATACATACGGTTACCACATTTTATAATCATATTAAGCAAATCAAGCAGATAGAATATCATATAAGATACATATATTATCATGCAGAAATACTTACCATCCCACATGCATATACTTACTGAGATATCAGATATCAGAATTGCGTCATGCATAAACACAAACCTTTAAAAATGCAATTATCATACCAGAATATCTAGGTACTCAATAAAAGCCAATTCACATGAGTTGCAATTAGTATATACATCCAGCATGCAGATTCATAGAAATCTCAACATGTCCATATCATACCATAATACACCCACACTAGCCGAGAATCAAGGGACGTCGTCTAAACACTACTCTTCCACTGCGTAACTCTAATACATAGAGTATCATGCCATTGAATGCGACACATGACAACATACTGAAGACGCTATAATAACTGAGTCCAAAGAGACATATAACATAACATTCCGTTATGGCACATGCACTTACCGAAAGCTGATCCACATACCTAGCATCACAATAATATATATATAATCAAATAATGAGATGAAACGCATGCCAACATGCCGAGACTACTACCATAACAAAACTAGAGAAACAACAATCCATAGTCCAGAATGCATTCATACTTATACTAATTCACATAATTCACCATAATGGTCAAAAGTACAAAATCACATTCATGTACATACTAATTAGCCCAAGCACTTAATAATTCAAGCTTATATTCAACCCATTTAGAGATTCATAATCACATTCAGATACATAACTGTTCCACATGTCTGAAATAATGCTCATCCGGATATCACATTCATTTACTCATATCAGACAAAATAAATAGAATACCTGCTGACTCAAAATCGTGGATAACAAGTGAACTGACAGTACCTTACTGGTACGGACTTAACGGTAGTGAACTGACAGTACCTTGCTGGTACGAACTGAACGGTAGCGTACCTTACGGGTACGAGTCGATAAGCAACATCATTTTCCACATTCAAAAATATTTTATAAAAGGGGGACCTTAAACAAGATCCATACACATTAAAAAGGATCGCGAGGATCTGAACACATTAAAAGGGGTTCGCAAGGAACCAAACGGGGGAACTAATCAGGGTCCAAACGTCCAAAGGGCACTGTAACTATAGGGCTCTATTAGGCATGCCTAACTATCCACTGACTTGACTCTAGCAGGTCACGCATAAATGATTCACGATTCAAATCACATAGTACATATATATATATCATCATACGTAGACCAGAGTATGATAGGCATATCAATATGTTCATAATGCCAGACATGCATTGAACAATTTACATTGCAATCCATTCACACACTTAAACTTTATTCATTACTCTAAGGCATATCAAAATCAAATATAAGAAACCATATTATACCAGTAAATGACATCAATAAACTAAGTCATACATCAACATGCAGAATCATAAAACATTTACTTACTTAAACATAGGGTTCAAACACCCGAAATCACCTTCAAAACCATTTATAATAATTATCATGCATAAATAAAATTATAGATAAGCATAACACATTGAGCTCTTGAGCTAAGGCATAATTTTGCATTCTGACGTAAACCATAATAATCAAATAATTTGGCATAGCACAATACTAACCACATGTTGAGTTCATGACTCAAGGCATAACTAACTCATTTTTTTTATCAACTATAGCATTCAAAAGATTTAGCATAGTAAAACATGCCATTAAATGCTATGAGATATATGAAATAACACTAAAAAATATTTTAATCCAAGCATAAGAGAAAAAGGAGTGAAAAGGAAGAAGGTCAAAAATCTGTAAAACTGAGGACAGTAGCGTTTTACACGGCGGTATGGGTAGTCCCTTACCACCGTGTAAGGCACCTTACATGGGGGTATGGTTTAGACCTTACCGCCGTGTGAGACGACTTACACAGGTACTGGCAAAAACATTTCACACGGCGGTATGGGGGGAACCCTTACCCCCATGTGAGACGTTAAGCTCAAAACGCTCTTAGGGCAGTAGCGCTTTACACGGCGGTATGGGTAGTCCCTTACCGTCGTGTAAGACGACAGCCTTGCACTTTCTGATGAATATCCTCGATCCACACGGCGGTGAACCATTTCCTTACCGCCGTGTGACTTCCAGAATTTCCAAAAACTGCAGAGTTCACTCGAATTTCGAACCCAAAACCACATACATCAAAATTGCACTTAGTAAACCATAAAATTCACCTAGAACTTACCTTTCCAACTCAACTTATTATCACCATATGTAATATCATACTCAATCAAGTAATTTATCTAACAATTTAAGAATCACATTTTAATAAACTTATATATGCATAAATCACCAAATCACCATCTTAAACACACTATCAGCTCTTAACTCAATATATCTAAAATATCATATCACACACACCATTTTGAACACCAATATCTTACAAATTTCTAGAGTCATGCCAAATTCCAATCACCAAAAATACAACCAATTCAAGAAGATTCCCAAACAATTACATGCATAAACTCATAACAAGCACTCACATTTTTTGGAAATCAAGTACAGATACACATTTACGATCCAAAAAAAATAGGGTAAAGACAACTCAAAACTCAATTTCAGAAGTCAAAGCTCCCAAACCTCTTTGAAGCACCCAAACTACAATCCTCTTCAAGCTTTAATCTTCAATCTTTTCCTTGCCTTTAAGCTTCCTCTTGTCACCCAAAGCTTGCACAAACCAAAACCCACAAATTACTCTTCCAGAAACCCTAACTTAAACAAAATCAGAAGAAGAAGAGGAAGAAGATGAACCCAAAAATGCAAGGAACCTAAACCCCACACATACCTCTTTGATCTTGCTCCAAACCCAAACAAAAACACCTCAAAGCAAAGCACAAATCATAGCCAAAAGAGAAGAAGAAGAGAAAGCAGAAAATGAAGAAGAGGAGAAGGAGAGAACGTGAGAGGGATGGGAAACGGGAATGCAGATTTTTGTGTTCCTTCTCTCTCCCTTTCTCTCTCTTTTCTTCATTAAATGCACACACCTACCAAGTCCACTTGGCAAGCTCTCATTGGACCAATGATTTCACTTATTGACTTATTCCCTCATTGATCCCTACAAATCCCACTTAAATCCTTGGTAACTTACACTACACTCCCTATCATAATTAATCCTCACTTAAACCTTGATTATATTTTCAATTGGGTCCTTAGATACTCAAATTCCATGTGCATATTTTACCATTAACTCCAATCCAACCAATCCAAAATTATCGAACTACCCTCTACCATTCCGACATCGAATGCGCATTCCGACTAGGCCCGATTTGGGGTGTGATATAAATCACATAATATACCATGGAAATAGATGGAGTTTGCAATCACAAACCTTATATCCTTGCAATACACCTCTCAATACTCCTTGTCCTTACCCTTTGCTTGATTGGAAGTTCCTTCTCCTAGTTGACATAACCATGTCCAAACTCAAAGATGAAGATTTAATCAAAACCAAACTTCCTTTCAACAAATAAACTTCATAACCATCTTATTCACATCCTAAAGTACCCTTAGGAACCTTGAAACCAAATTGAAAACTCTTAAATCACTTACCTCAAAATCACACCTAAACTTTCAAGTCTAGGTTTTACCCACTTATACACCTTCAAATGGACTTTTAAGGCCACCAATGGAATCTATAGGAGTTGAAATATGTTAGGGAGGCTTGAATATGTGGTGAGATGGAGAGAGATTGGAAGAAAAATGGAGGAAAATTGAGGAAGATGTATTTGGCCAAGAAATGGGGAAAAAGAGGGCAGCTACAATGGAGAAATCTGAAGATTTCCAGCAAAATGAGGGTATTTATATGAGGGAAATTGAACCGAACTAGGTCCAACCGGAGTGGTCGAACCGGTTGGTTCAATTTTCAGTTTTCACGTCATTTTTCACTGTTTTTTCCTCAACTCCTTTTCACTCCCAATCAATCCATCATTCTTAAAATATCAAAAATAGCCTCCATAAAAAATTTTAGCTCAATCGAACTCCATTTGGACCCCGGTTCACCTAAATCGGTTTGGTTCGATTTAGTTCGGTTCTGCCATAAAATACAATCCTAATAGTGTCAAAAATTTCTAAAATTTATTCTGAGCTTGTACACTTCTCATAGTAGACCATTTATCCACTCTAACTATTTTTAAAAATTCGATCAAAACTCGGTTAAACTTCGGTTCAACCCGACTTTCAAGGGCCTATTTGACCTCGATTTAGCACAAAAATTATACCACTAGACTCCTAACAGTCCACAAATCATTATTACAAAATAATATTTTTTAGCACACAGTTGCTACAGTCAGCTACACTGTTACCCAATAGGTTACCCATCCTAGAATTGCTATGCGTCTAGCACGCCCAGCGCCCCTTTGACCTCTATTTATACCCATTATCAAGAGAAAACCCTAATTTAGTTAGGAAAATAGTTTAAAAATAAAAAAAATAAAAAAATGGGTGAAAAACCCAAAAAAAGGCCAAAAACCCATTTTCGACGAAAAATGCGACAAAAGCGGTGCTGGCCGCTCCTCGCGTGGGTAGCGCCCGCGGGGCACGCGCACATGCTTTGTCTGTGCCTGCGGGGAACATACGCTGCACGTACCGGCGGCCATGAGCCACCAATTATTTATTTATTTATTTATTTTAAAAAAACAAAATTTTCACTTTCAAATTTCTTTTTTTTTAATTCTTAAAATATACATTTTTTAATTATTTTTTTAAAAAAACAATTTTGATAAGGAGATGATCAATCCTTACTTTCTTACCGACGGATCGGTCTTTATTTTCATCATTGGGTAATCCTGATTTTGGACCGCCTCGGGACCCGATGTCTACAATCGTCACCCAACTAAAGCTCATGTAATGGCATTAGATGCTTTCCTTAGGTGATATGCTCCTTAATACAATACTTGTTATGTGGGTAGTCATATATTGAACAAAATCAAGTAAATTAGATGGTCTTTCATAAAAGGCTTTTATGCCCTGATGGACCCATCCTAATTTAATTGAGGTGCTTGAATACATGATGGCCAGAACCCCATACGTATGCACTTCGAACAAGAGGTGTTATGCTACCGATTTTTTGCCGTGCACCATACGCATCCAATGGGTTCCTTGATAACTCTTGGATAAACCCCACCTAGGAAAGAGACCGCACGACCATGTGCTTGAATGTGATAAGGTTGGAATGATCTATTTGCTTGTATGTGGTTATGAAGGTTACACAGCACAATCATGCATTATATATGCGATTCATGCATTATCCGAACGATGTGTGTTTGCAGCCATCGTAGATTAATCCAAGTGGTCTAGGGGTATTGAAGGTCGGCTAAGAAGGAATCCATTCTTTGAACCATTGGAGTTAGTGCCAGATTGGGGTTATGAATCATCTTTGGATAGTAGTGAGACTCTCTTCAGGAAATTAGCAGAAACTAGCATGGCCAATCCATCGAGAGAATTTGATGCAACTCGTACCCTAATTACTGAAGAGTTAAATAGGAGGCTAAAGCAGCTTGAAAGTAATATTTTAGGCAAGATTAATGAGAGAATGGCTACTATGACACTTGCCTTTGAGAGGCAGCTTAGAGAACTTGCTATTACCCGAGTCAAACCAGTCATAGTTAGGGAGACTTTCATGGTAGGATCATTGGCTATTGTACCTCCTTACGCCACTCATTTCAGGGGCAAGTCACCACTCTTTGCACTGTTTAAACATGGTAGAAGTAAGAGAACCGCTCTAGAGTATGATCTTGCTGAGATACAAGTCATAAAAAGTAAAGAGGCAATGGCAGAATATGAGGTAGACTCAAATCTTCACTTGAGGGATGTATCAGAAAGATTTTTGATATGGTTGCCAGGACAAGTGGGTGAGGTAGAAAAATCAAAGTCATTTACAATCAGTAGGTATGTCCAATATCTCGAATCTGGAAAGGAGAATGGGTGATCTTGAAGAAGAAATCATGAAGTCCAAACTTACAACCACTCAGGCACCTTTCAAAAAGGCTATTGTTGGCCCTATAATTCTAGGAGTTGGTTCAACAGGAGAAGTAGCAACTACTCAAAGGGGTTATTATTGTTTGGGACAATAATTTGCAACCCCTAATGGAAGGGACTTGAGAGGCAACCATGACAAAGAGTGTAGCTCTAGTTTTGATAGGGGCAACATTGGGGCCGCGAAAGTCTCAGCCATGGGAACCGCTCAGCATCATCTTATCATCCTAGATAAACCACTATCTTGGTACCTCACTCATTTCATTAAGAAAGGGAAATTGCAATCACTACCTTCAAGGCCAGCCAAAATTCAGGGAAGCCCAAGACAAAGGGCGAATTGGTTTTGTGCACATCATCAGCACATGGGACATGAGACTGACTATTGTCGAGCATTAAGGGACCGAGTTTAAGACCTCATAAATACGGAGCAGAGAAATAAGATTGATGTTGACATCTAAGAGTTGCAGGTAGCTGAAAAGCCTCCATAAGACACTAGAAAAATGTCGGCTATGACATCTGCGTCAGTAGAGGAAGAAGATGATAGTTTTTTAGATGTTCTTTTTATTCCAAAACTTTTTAATGATAACAATGCTGATTTCCTTAATAAGATGAATACCGTTGACTGACGATTTCATTTTACATGATGCATTCATTTTTGGCGTTATGTAACACCCCCTCCCATACGTAGGGAATCCCATCAGCGAGGGAGTGAGAACCCGTATGAGCAGGGGTGTCACACCAAATAGACGGTACACACACATTCATTCACAATATAAACATACATATAAATAGTGAAATTTAAAACTTTAAAACCAAATTGATCATTCATTGATTGAATAATAATATTCAATTCATAACTGTTCTGATACTAACATAATTACAACTTTCAGAGATACAAAGCGGAAGCTGAGGAAATACTAATTACAAGAGAGATCACTCTTACAAGTTAATCATAATACAAAAAGAAGCTAAGTCTTATCAACAATCCCACTATGTTGGCTTGACTGGCGGCAACTCTCCCAAAAGCTATACACCTTTCGCACCTGCACGGATGAAACACCGTGCTAAGCGATAATGCTTAGTGGGGAAACAAACAACAATAGTATGGACAGCCATTAATAATGGTCGTCAAGGCAATCACATACATAATGGCATAAGCTGTATATCATAAGATATAATCATAAACAAATCACATTCATAACCATTCAAAGGTTCATAACCATATTCATATGCCCACTGATTCATATGTTCATAAACAGAGTCATTCAGATTCACATACTTATAATCATATTCATTTAAATCCACATTCTCATAAACATATCAGAACAAATCACAACACCTGCTGACTCACAGTAGTGGATAACGAGTGAACGTATGGCAGTACGTTACGGGTACGAATCAAACGCATGGTGGTACCTTATGGGTACAAATCAGAAAACAATGTCATATTACAAGATCCGTACACATTGAAGTTCGCGAGGAACTAAACGGGGACCTGATCAGGGTCCAGAATAGAACAGAGGGCTGCAGCTAAAGGACTCTTTTAAGCATGCCTAACTATCCACTAGACTGACTCTTGCAGGTCATCCATAATCCATCAAATCACAGTTATGTAATTCACGAGATTATCCATGCATAATTCATCCAATTATATTCATATACTTCACAAAATAGTCCAAGTATAATTCTAAAAGTATCACAAGTTCAGAAAAGAAACATCGAAAATCACACAAGCAAACTCAATTTCGAAGCCAGGGGTATCACGCTCACGACAGAGGCAAAACTGGCCCCAGGTCGCGATTGCGGCAGTCTTCGTGCTCGCACGGAGACAGACGTTCACCTCACTGTCGTGGTCGCGACAGTGAGCTGCAAATAAGGGCTGTCATGCTCGTGCGCAGATGTGTGCTCGCGATAGGGAAATGCCCCAAACAGCTCAGCAGTCAAGCTCTCTGTCGCGCTCAAGACAGTGAGCTCCGCTGCGGCCGCTCGATAAAATGGTCTGCTCGGCAGCCAAATCCACTCGGCAGCCGAGCGCCCTGTAGCGTTCGTGACATGCGTCGCGCTCGCTACACTGAGCTCTTGTTGCGGTCGGCTTGGCAGACCAAATCCTCTCCGTCGCATGCAAGAGCTGACTTCTTCGAGCTCTATCGCAACGTCGCAATAAGGTCGGGATTTCCAGCTCTTACGCGATTTTTCAGTAGAAATTCACATTTCCAAACACCCAAACTTCTAAACTCAAACGCAGCTCAATCCATAATTCATCTTACCTCAAAATAAGCCTTCCACCATCACATATAACATAAAACACAACTTAAATCAACACTTAACACAATCAAAATCATGCATTAACAAAATTGAGCTTCGCAAGAACACAAACCCAGAAATTTAAACCCAAAAACTTATCAAACTTCAAATTGGCTTCAATAGTTCAAGATTCATGCATTATAACTCAAATCAATTAAATACCCATAACATTAACACTATAATATGCCTTATCAAACATCAAATTTCTAGAAATATCATTCAACATGGCAAATCACAAAAATGTACAAATTCAAGAAATTCCCAAACCTGCAAAATCCTATGCTCTAAATCAGTGAGCACCACTCCCACTAGCCTTCTCTTTTCCCTTGGGATCACGAGGAGGCTCAACTAACCAAGAACACCCAAAAATCATACAAACACAAAACCTCAATTAAAACCCAATCTAACTAAAATCAAGAACAAAGGATGAAGAGGAAGAAGAAGATGATGAAATTCAAGAAAGACTTACCAATCAAAGCTAAGGAGATGATCACTTTCCACCACCAACACTTGGATGCAAGCTAGGGCACACAAATGAAGAGAAGAGAGGAAGAAGGAGATGAAGAGAGGAAGAGGGAACGGGAAAAGGGACAGCAATTGCTGTTCTCATTTCTCTCTCCTTCTCTTTATTATCTCTTTCCTAATTTCTAGCCACATGTCACTCTTTCATTGGTGGAACTTGACCACTCACACTCAACAAACACACATGATACTACACACAAGACCAACCCTCATAATACACACACTACAACCATGTGATCATGCACACCCTAGCACAACTCAACACAAACACCCTACTAGCATATATGCACTCACAAAACATGCATTTTTCCCATAATACCCTTAACACATGCCAAAACACTCACACATACACATGGCAATCATGGCTCAAACTACTAGGGGGAAATCGGGGTGTGACAACTCTCCCCTACTAATAAGAATTTCATCCTCAAAATTCTCACCTGAACTGAACAAATGTGGATACTGAATCATCATCGTCACCTCTGGTTCCCAAGTAGCTTCCTAAACTCCGTGATGCTGCTAAAGAACCTTGACCAGAGGGACCTGCTTGCTTCTTAACTGTCTCACTTCCCGAGCTACAATAGCCTTTGGCTCTTCATCATAAGAATAATCCGGCTGAATCTGATCGTCTTGAATTGACAACACATGCGACGAATCCGATCTATATCGACGAAGCATGGAGACATGGAAGATGACATGCATCTTAGCTAACTCCATCGGTAAAGCCAACCTATAGGCTACCGGACCAACTCTATCCAAAATCTCAAAAGGCCCAATGAACCGAGGACTAAGTTTACCTTTTTTGCCAAACTGCAATACTTTCCTCCAAGGTGAAACCTTAAGGAAAACTTTGTCCCCAACCTCAAACCGAATATCCTTTTTCTTCAAATTGGCATAGGATCTCTGCCTATCCTTAGCCACCTTCAGATTTCGCTGCACAACTCTGTTCTTCTCTTCGGTATCCCTAATCATCTCTGGCCTAATAAAAGATTTCTTTGTTAAATCTGTCCAATAAATTGGAGTCCTACACGGTCGACCATACAAAGCTTCAAACGGAGACATCCCAATGCTCGACTGATAACTGTTGTTATAGGAAAACTCCATAAGTCGCACATACTTATCCCAAATGCTAGAAAAATCCAAAGCACAAGCCCGAAGCATATCCTCTAAAATCAGGATAACCCACTCAGACTGACCATCTGTATGAGGATGAAATGCCGTGCTAAAATTCAACTTAGAACCCAAAGCTCTCTGCAATTCCTTCCAAAACTTAGATATGAACCTTGGATCCCGATCTGACACTATTGATAACGGCACACCATGTTGTCGAACCACCTCATCCACATACACACTGGCCAACTTATCCATCGAGTAGTCCACTCTAACCGGCATAAAATGCGTTGACTTCGTAAGCTGATCAACAACAACCCATACTGATTCATGCTTCCTCTGAGTCACTGGCAAACCCGACATAAAATCTATGGCGATATCATCCCATTTTCACTGAGGAATGGATAAAGTGAGCAATCCAGAAGGGAATTGATGCTCAGCCTTTACTTGCTGACACGTCAAACACTTTGCCATGAACTCCATAATATCTCTCTTCATCCCAGGCCACTAATAGAACTGCTTCATATCCCGATACATCTTCTCACAACCAGGATGCATAGTAAAGACCGTAGTGTGTGCCTCACTCAAAAGTTTCTTCCTTAACTCATCGCTTTGGGGTACACACAAACGATCCCTATACATGAGCACCCCATCCAAAATCGAAAACTCAAACTGCTTACCCTGCGGAACCTCTTGTAAAACCCGCTGCAATTTCACATCATCCTTCTGAGCATCCACAATCGACTGTCTCAAAGTCGGCTTCACTCTCAATTGGGCAACCAAAGCCCCATCCGAATCAAATCTCCATTTGAACCTCCTTAAGAACAAAGCTAAAACCGACTTTCGACTCAAAGCATCCGCAACCACATTGGCTTTACCTGGGTTGTAATCTATAATGCAGTCATAGTCCTTGAACAACTCTAACCATCGACGCTGTCTCATGTTCAACTCTTTCTGCGTGAGGAGATATTTCAAACTCTTATGGTCTATGAAAATCCTACATTTCTCCCCGTACAGATAATGCTGCCAAATCTTCAAAATCAAAGATCACAGCCGCCAATTCCAAATCATGCTTCGAATAGTTCTTCTCATGAGGTTTCAACTGACGAGATGCATAAGCCACTACTTAACCCTCTTGCATCAACACACATCTGAGTCCAATACCCGAAGCATCACTGTACATTACAAACTCTTTACCTGAGGTGGGTTGAGTCAGTAGAGGAGCTTTAACTAACAAACTCTTCAACTTCTCAAAGCACAGCTGGCACTTATCCGACCATTCGAATCTGACTCCCTTCCTCAACAATCTAGTCATCAGAGCTGTAATGACCGAAAAACCCTTCACAAAGCGACGGTAGTAGCCTGCCAAACCAAGGAAGATTCTCACTTCAGGAACATTCCTAGGCGCTTTCCAATCCACAATCACCTCAATCTTAGTTGGATCAATTTAAATACCCTTAGCCGACACAATATGACCCAAGAAGGACACTTCTTGAAGCCAAAAGTCACACTTATTAAGCTTCACAAACAAATGGCGCTCCCTCAAAACTTGCAACACTAGCCGAAGATGCTCTTCATGCTCATTCTCATCCTTCGAGTAAACCAGAATATCGTCAATAAACACTACTACAAATCGATCGAGATATGGCCTAAACACTCAGTTCATCAAATCCATAAAAGCCGCAGGTGCGTTGGTCAAAACAAATGGCATCACAAGAAACTCATAGTGGCCATACCGCATTCGAAATGCAGTCTTAACCACATCCGCATCCTGAACCCGAAGCTGATAGTAACCCAACCGAAGATCAATCTTGGAGAAAACACCCGCACCTCTTAGCTGATCAAACAAATCATCGACTCTAGGCAAGGGATACTAGCTCTTCACTATGACCTTATTAATTTGCCTATAGTTGATACACATCCTCAAAGAACCATCCTTTTTCTTGATAAATAAAACCGGGGCTCCCCATGGAGATGTGCTGGGTTGAATAGACCCCTTATCTAATAACTCTTGTGGTTGAGTTTTGAGTTCCCTCAACTCTACAGGAGCCATCCGATAAGGTGCTTTCGAAATAGGCGAAGTACCCGGCATAATCTCTATGGACAACTCCACTTCTCTCTCGAGAGGTAAACCAGGTAACTCACTCGGGAACACATCTCCAAACTCTCTAACAACTGGGATATCCTTAATCCTAACCTAATCACTCTTAGAATCCAATACAACTGCTAATAATGCCTCACAACCTTTCCTCATAAACCTCTTAGCTTGCAAGGCGAAAATCATATTACTCAAAGAACTCGAACCCAAACCTTTAACCATTACAAAAGACTGATCTCTATCTTGTAAAACAACCACCTTTCTATAACAATCCATTACAGCCCGGTGCTTACTAAGCCAATCCATACCCAGAATCAAATCAAACTCCCGAAAAGGAAACTCAATCAAATCTGTCAAAAACTCAACTCCTTGAACAAAAAGAGGACAATTCTTATGCACTCTACTCACACTGACACTATGCCCTAAAGGACTGGTCACACAAACCTCATAATCTAACTGATCAATATCATGCAACTTATCAAACAATTTACTCATGCATAAATATGAGTGTGTGGAGCCAGGGTCAATTAGAGCATATAACTCAGTGTCAAAGAGTAGGAACTTACCAGCAATCACATCCAGGACATCCTGCTCATCCCGAGGCCTCATGGTATTTGCTTTAGCTGGAACTGTCAGAGGATGATAAACAGACTCTGATGGAGCTCCCTCTCTATGTCGACCACCTCGACCTCTACCTCGGCCTCTACCACGGTTGGCTTGCGAAGCATTAGATCCAACTCTGCTAGCCTCACGCTGATCACTAGAAACCTCACTATACCTCAAAAAATTAGCTAAGTAGTGATCAGTGCTACCACATCGAAAATAACCACCCGTGAGCCACCTACACTCACCCCGATGGTGCTTACTACAGTGGTAACACTCAGGTAATGCCTCTGTCCTATTACCAGATCCACCTCTGCCAGCACTAGAACCCATGGCAGAACCTTGCCTCCTACCTCTCGTAGCTAGACCTGAAGAAGACTCATCATGCGGGTTCCTTGACCTCTTACCCGATGATGACGACGATGATCCACCACGAGGGGGATTCCTTCTTTGAGCTCTCTCTCTCAAAACCGATTCAGATCTCTCAGCCCGCACTACTGCTTGCACTATCTGGTAGTACCCAATACCCGGAGTACTCATCAGAGAAATAATCATAGCTCTCAATGACTCATTCAAACCGGCCTCAAAATGCCTACACCGAAACTCTTCAGTCAGAATACCTTCTAGAGCATAATTAGAAAGACGGTTTAATTCCTTCTCAAACTCAAATACTGACATAGCCCTCTGCTTCAAACTCAAAAACTGTGCACACTTAGCATCCTTGTACTCCCTAGTCACATACTTATTCATAAACTCCCTCTCGAAGAACTCCCATGTGACCAGGTCAGGAAATTGGGGATGCCTACGGACCAACTTGCACCAGTCATAGGCAGATCCCTGAAGCAATACCACAACACTCTCTACTTGCCTGTCTGGAGGACACCTAGTCTCCTCAAACACTCACTACACCTTCTCAATCCACTTCTCAGCAATCTCGGACTCATCCAGACTGGTCCCATAGAAATCCTCTACACCAGCTCTTCTCATGTTCTCTAATGGCGCTCTCGAAGCAGTCACCCTGTCCAAGACTTGAGCCATGTCTTGAGAAATCTTCAACATTGCCTCGAAGGTTATGGCTGCGGCCTCAGGTTGAACCCTAGGTGTTTGAGCTAAAATAGACACTGAAGGATCTACTGCTCTAGGATTCACACTCTCAGCGGACCCCTCAAGCGACCCATGAACAGAATCAGAATCCATCAAAAATAAACACAAAGACACCGCATCAGCCAACACAGTCCTAATCATATATCTATACACAATAATCACCTAGAAAATGCCTAAACCGGGGCTCTGATACCAAAAACTATAACACCGCCTTCCCATACGTAGGGAATTCCATTCGCAAAGGAGTGAGAACCCGTATGAGCAGGGGTGTTACACTAAACAGACGGTACACAAACATTCATTCACAATATAAACATACATATAAATAGCGAAATTTAAAACTTTAAAACCAAATTGCTCATTCATTGATGTAATAATAATATTTAATACATAACTGTTCTGATACCAACATAATTACAACTTTCAGAGATACAAAGCGAAAGCTGACGAAATACTAATTACAAGAGAGATCACTATTACAAAATAATCATAATATAAAAAGAAGCTAAGTCCTATTAATAATCCCACTGTGTTGGCTTGACTGGTGGCGACTCTCCCAAAAGCTATACACCTTCCACACCTGCACGGATGAAACACCGTGCTAAGCAATAACGCTTAGTGGGGAAACAAACAACAATAGTATGGATGGCCATTCACAATGGTCGTCAAGGCAATCACATACATAATGGCATAAGCTGTATATCATAAGATATAATCATAAACAAATCACATTCATAACCTTTCAAAGGTTCATAACCATATTCTTATGCCCACTGATTCACATGCTCATAAACAGAGTCATTCAGATTCACATACTTATAATCATATTCATTTAAATCCACATTCTCATAAACATATCAGAACAAATCAAAACCTACTGACTCACAGTAGTGGATAATGAGTGAACGCATGGCGGTACCTTACGGGTACGAATGGAACGCATGGTGGTACCTTATGAGTACAAATCGGAAAATAATGTCATGTTTTCTCTTTTCAAAACATTTTACAAAGGGGATCTTAAACAAGATCCGTACACATTGAAGTTCGCAATTAACTAAATGGGGACCTGATCAGGGTCCAGAATAGAACAGAGGGCTGTAGCTAAAGGACTCTTTTAGGCAGGCCTAACTATCCACTAGACGGACCCTTGCAGGTCATGCATAATCCATCAAATCACATTTATATAATTCACGAGATTATCCATGCATAATTTATCAAATTATATTCATATACTTCACAAAATAGTCCAAGTATAATTCTAAAAGTATCACAAGTTCGGAAAGAAACATCAGAAATCACACAAGCAAACTCAATTTCGAAGCCAGGGGTGTCGCGCTCGCGATAGAGGTTGAACTGGCCCCAAGTTGTGATCGCAGCAGTCTTCATGCTTGCGTGGAGAAAGAAGTTCACCTCATTATTGCGGTCGCGATGATCGTTGTGCTCGCGACAGTGAGCTGCCAACAAGGGCTATCAGGCTCACGCTCGTGAGAGGTAAATGGCCCAAATAGCTTGGCAGATGAGCTCTCTGTCGCGCTTACGACAGTGAGCTCCGCTGCGGCCGCTCAGTAAAATTGTTTACTCGAGAGCCAAATTTGCTCGGCAGACGAGCGCCTTGTCGCGTTCGTGAAATGTGTCGCGCTCGCGACAATGAGCTCTCGCTGCGGTCGGCTTAGTAGCCCAAATTCGCTCAATCATGCGTGAGAGCTAACTTCTCTAAGCTCTGTCGTGACATCACGACAGGGTCAGGATTTCCAGCTCTTACGCAATTTTTCTGCAGAAATTCACATTTCCAAACACCCAAACTTCTAAACTTAAACACAATTCAATCCACACTTCATCTTACCTCAAAATAAGCCTTCCACCATCACATATAACATAAAACACAACCTAAATCAACACTTAACACAATGAAAATCATGCATTAACAAAATTTAGCTTCTCAAGAATACAAACCCAGAAATTTTAACCCAAAAACTTATCAAACTTCAAATTGGCTTGAATAGTTCAACATTCATGCATTATAACTCAAATCAATTGAATACCCATAACATTAACACTATAATATGCCTCATCAAACATCAAATTTCCAAAAATATCATTCAACATGCAAAATCACAAAAATGTACAAATTTAAGAAATTCCCAAACCTGCAAAATCCTATTTTCCTAAATCAATGAGCACCACTTCCACTAGCCTTCTCCTTTCCTTTGGGATCACGAGGAGGCTCAACTAACAAAGAGCACCCAAAAATCATACAAACACAAAACCTAAATTAAAACCCAATCTAACCAAAATCAAGAGCAAAGGATGAAGAGGAAGAAAAAGATGATGAAACTCAAGAAAGACTTACCAATCAAAGCTAAGGAGATGATCACTTTCCACCACCAACACTTGGATCCAAGCTAGGGCACACAAATGAAGAGAAGAGAGGAAGAAAGAGATGAAGAGAGGAAGAGGGAATGGGAAAAGGGACAGTAATTACTGTTCTCATTTCTCTCTCCTTCTCTTTATTACCTCTTTCCTAATTTCTAGCCACATGTCACTCTTTGGTTCGTGGAACTTAACCACTCACACCTAATAAACACACATGATACTACACACAAGACAAATCCTCATAATACACACACTACAACCATGTGAGCATGCACACACTAGCACAACTCAACACACACACCCTACTAACATATATGCACTCACACTCTATTAAAGCTCACAAAACATGCATTTTGCCATAAATACCCTTAACAAATGCCAAAACACTCACACATGCACACATACACATGGCAATCATGGCTCAAACTACTAGGAGGGAATCGGGGTATGACACATTAATTCAACTAATACAACTCCATTTAATCTCGGATCTTTGGAAATAAAGGAAATCTTTGTAGCATCAGATATAACCCTCAAAGAGAGGCTAAAATTTTAGAGAATCTTTAAAAAATATGAAAAAGTCTTTGCCTGGACCTGCGAGGACATGCCGGGTATTGACTGAGACATCGCCGAGCATGCCATCCCTACCTATCCAGGGAGCAAGCTAGTCAAACAGAATCTCAGAAGGCTCAGGCCAGAGTGGGTACAAAAGGTAAAAGAAGAAGTGCACAAGCAGATTGAGACTAAATTCCTAGTAGAGGTTCAATACTCGACATGGTTAGCCAATATAGTCCCTGTAGCCAAAAAAGGATGGGAGAGTATGAGTATGTGTAGACTATCAGGACCTGAATAAATCTTGTCCAAAAGATGACTTTCCCTTGCCTTATATCGATGTGTAAGTTGATAGTGTTGCCGCTTGCATGATGTACAGTTTTGTAGACAGTTACGCTGGTTAAAACCAAATCCTTAACAAGATCATAGATCAGATTAAGATAGCTTTCATCATTGAGTGGGGTATATTTGCTTATAGGGTTATGTTGTTTAGGTTAAAGAATGTAGGCGTGACCTATTAGAGAATGGCTACCAAGATTCTCGATGACTTGATCTACAAGAAAGTGGAGGTGCACGTCGATGATATGATGATCAAGTCGGCTACTAGAGAAGGCCACTTTGAGGCTTTGGAAAAGTCCTTTCAAAAGGTCAATAAATACAGCCTTCGCCTCAACCCTAAGATGTGCTTTTTTGGAGTTACCTTGGGTAAGTTGCTAGACCACATGGTAAGTCAGATAGGAATTGAGATAGATCCTGATAAGGTCAAAGCTATCAGAGAAATGCTGGTACCTTAAAAGGAGAAGGAGGTTAGAAGTTTCCTAGGAAAGCTCCAATACATTAGCCATTTTATTGCCAAACTAGCTTAAATATGCGAGCCAATTTTTAAGCTTCTCCAGAAGAATCAACCAGTCAAATGGAATGATGATTATTAAGTGGCCTTTGATACTATCAGGGATTACCTGCTAAACCAGTCCTAAGACTGCCTAGGCCTATTAAACCTTTAATCCTTTATCTTGTAATAGAAGAAAGATTAGTAGGAACCATGATGGCTCAGGAGGACGAATTTGGAGTAGAATACATAATCTATTATCTTAGCAAGAAGTCCTTACCATATTAAGCAAAGTATGTTGAAGTTGAGAAAATTTGTTTAGCAGTAATTTGGGCTTTTAAGAAGTTGCGGCACTAGTTTCATTCTTTTAGCGTACAGGCAGTTGCCAAACAAAACCCACTTAGATACCTTCAAGAAGTAACTTCCTTGGTAGGTAAGAAGGGAAGATGGTTATTACTATTACAGGAGTTCGATATAGAATACATCACTAGGAGAACCATCAAGGGAAGAACTGTAGCTGAACTCTTAGCTGAGCATCCTATAGAAGGGGATCAGGTCAAATTTAACTTCCCAGATAAATATGTTATGGCCATAGCAGTACAAAGGTGGCATATGGATCTTGATGGGGGCAATTAACAACAAGGGGGCAGAAGCAGGAATTATTCCTACAACCCCAGATGGTGAAAAACTCTTGTTAGCTAAGAAGTTGAGGTATAAAGCCACCAACAACAAAGCTAAGTATGAAGCCAGTGTCTTCGGATTAGAAGCACTTTTAGCCTTGGGGGAAAAGATGGCAGAAGTCTTCGGGGACTTGTCGTTGGTAATCCATCAGATTAAAGGGGAGTGTTCTATTAAGGAAGAGCGATTTTTACCATACGTGAAACATCTAAAGATATTGAGTAGCGAGTTAGAAACTTGCACTTTTCACTTCATCCTTAGAGATGAGAACTAAGTAGCAGATGCTCTTACAACTTCAGTGTCTATGTGGGATAACCCAAAAGGAGTTCTTATGAGATCCATTTTGGTTTTGAGTTCAAGCCTTGCTTCGAGACCAAGCAAATAATAGATATCAAAGTTAATGACAAAAATCCTTGGTACTACAATATTTAAAACTATTTAAAGAGGTCTGTATTCCCAAAAGAAACTACTTAGAAGGACCACAGAATGATCTGAAAGTTATCCACCCAATTCATCAGTGTAGGTGGCATGCTGTATAAGAGGCAAGCTAATGGTATTCAATTAAAATGTTTGGCTGGAAAAGAGGTTAAAAGGTTATGGAGGAAATTCACGTCGGGATCTGTGGAGCTCATATGAACAGTTTGACTTTAGCCAAGACGATCATGCGACAAGGATTTTTTTGGCTTATGATGGATACAGACTATTTAAGGTATGTGAAGTAGTGTCAACTATATGTGGATTTGAGACATGTACCAGTTTTAGAATTGCAATACTTAATGTTGCCATGGCTGTTTGCGGCTTGAGGGATAGATATCATAGGGGAAATACACCCCATAGCTTCTAATGGACACAGATTCATCATAGTCGCCACTGATTACTTTACAAAATGGGTTGAGGCTAAATCTTTCAGGAAGATCAAGGCTTGGGACATGGCTAGGTTCATTGAATGGAATTTAATATACAGGTATGGCCTCCTGCACCATATTGTGTCTGATAATGGGGTATAATTCCTGGCTGAAACTAAGCAAATGCTTTAGAAATACGAAGTCAAGCACTACAGGTCTTCCCCTTACCGACCTTAGTCTAATAGAGCAGTTGAAGCAGCCAATAAGAACATGAAAAGGATATTGGCCAAAATGGTCCAGAACTACATGGATTGGGCAAAGAAGTTACCTTTTGCACTTTAGGGTTATAGAACCACCATTAGAAGACAATATCATTGTTAGCCACTGTGGCTATCTATATGAAGCCTTCATAAGGAGAATCAAAGTCGTGCATCTACTGTCGAGGAAGAAAATGCCCCAGTGAATATGTATTAATCACCCTAGGGGAGGTTCCAATAACAGCCTTAGCTTCTCCTGCAACCACACCTGTAAAAGAGTAAAAAAAAAAAGGGGGGCCATTAGAGATGAAAACCGTAACTGGCTTTCGAAGCAAAAGTTAGGCCAAATGGCAGGATGAAAACCTGAAAACAGGCAGTCTACCCTATGTAAAAAAAAAGCTGCTGGAAGGGGTTGGAACCGCTCCAGGCAAAATTTAGGCATAGGGTTATGTGACAATCTAAAAAGAATGCATTTCCCAATAAGAAAAGCTAGTGTGAAAACCCACAAGGGGCACACTACCCGTAGAAATAATGACAAGTTTACTTGGAGCAACAAAAGGCTTCCAATCATAAAGGCAGCTGAGTCGGCATAGAGATTGTCTAAGTTGAGAATCATCTCAGCCAAGATCACAGGAAAAGGAGTTAAATTGCAATGAATGCCATTCACAATGTTGAATAATCAATAATCGCCGACTGGTTCTTCTGAGGTCATTATCAGGTATCTAGATAGACAGATCAATAGGATGACACTGACATGGTAAATGGGCACATATAGGAAGTCACCGAGTGCAACAACCAGGGGCTCCAGATGAAGAGAGTTGCCTCTTGGCACCAATTGAGCAACAATCGAGGGTGAAATGCCTAAGACATGCACTACATCTCTCTCATAGCTTGGTAAATAGTTTAGAACGTAAGGTAGTGTCCTCAGAGAAAACCGAGTACTGGTGATAGTAGTGATTTCATCCGCTAATGGGGCATATTTCCTGGTGGGAAAATCTAAAAACATGAAATCAAGGATCCTAGTTGTGACCCGCAGCAATAAGGAGATTTTGATCGAGCTTGACCCTTCTCAAAAATCTCATAATGAAATAAGGGACAAAAATGGAATTCCCAATTTTTAGGGTCTTCTAGGAGCCGATGCAGTTTGTTAACAACAAAGGTCGACATATTGGGTTTGACTGGAAAAGAAGAAATGCCATTGGAAAAATGAATGGAAATGAAATAAAGGAGAAATGAAAAGAGAAATACCTGGTTGAGAGCTCTGACCCAAAAGCTTAGAGAAGAGCACAAAAATCATGGGTTAAAGGCTCCTTTTATAGAAGAAGATTGGGGAGTGAGCATGACTCTGCTGAGGCATGGCAAGCCACCCCTCACCTAAGACCACTTAGACAATCTTTATTTTGCATGATTAATTCATTTTCACTTGCATAGTTTATCTCTAGTGCATTTGTTTCCATTTTATGTAGGGGATTTTGATGCCAGAGTCATCCGTAGAAGTTGGGATAGAACAATTCAGGGAGAAAAAAAATTATTATAATTTTAAAGTCGGTCAACGGGTGAGAAAAGGCCTCAAGATGAGCATCCGCACTAACCACAGCCAGGGGGCGAACATACCCATTCACCTCAGCCCTAGGGAACGACGTCTGTGAGCTCACAAAGACCTTTGCAACCATAGCGTGCCAATTTCTAGAGAGTTAAGCATCAATTCACTTGCGAGTGCCTCAACCACCCACTCCTAGGCCCCCACTAAAGGATGTGATTTATCGACTGTCGACTTCCACGGGTCAGCCTTTAGCTTCCACCGCGTTGCCTATGCACATATCCGATGATAGTGGCAGTGACGATGGTGACCCCGATGAGCCTACAAACTATGCTTCTCTATCCCCATACTGGATGGTTCTGGGAGACTTATATCACTTATGTTATTTTATGTGACTTTATCTTATTACACCTCTATTTTATTTAAATGTGATGAATGTAATGAAATGTGAAAAGAATAAAGATTGACAAGTAGTAATAAATGAATTGATAAAAATAATTAGATAAATGCATACATCACCAAAACTGATTAATACAACCAATTAAGAAAAATATTTTTGGAACTTTCAGGTAAACGGCCATATCGCTAAGCTACCACTTTATCAAGGGTTAGCATGATGACGGCACTACCACTGTATAGAGGTTTAGCATGATCACGACAATACCACTTCAACAAACATTTGCACGATCACGACACTACCACTTCAATAAGGGTTAGCACGATGATGGCATTACCACTTCAACAAGGGTTAGCACGATGACGGCACTACCACTCTACGGAGGGTTAATATGTTCACGGCACTACCACTTCAATAAGGGTTAGCATGATGACGGTACTACTACTCCATGGATGGTTAGCACAATCACAGAACTACCACTTCAACAAGGTTAGCACGATAACGGTACAACCACTTTACAGAGGGTTAGCACAATCACCGCAAGACCACTTCAACAAAAGTTTGCAGGATGATGGCAATACCAGTTCAACAAGGGTTTACACGATCTCGACAAGACCATCTCAGATAAGGGGTTAACTCATCGATAAGCTAACAATAATTATCCCAATAAAATCATTCATCCTAGAAAGATAGCTGCCTTAAGTATGTGTCTCTTTCCTTCTTTCTCTAAATTTTGGTTGACTTAGGCACCTATGCACTAGTTTCCCCAAAATTAGGGGAAACTGTAGATATCGAGTCTCGAGGTAGTCTAGATAAAAGTTAACTAATGATGACTTTAATGCCTGTTCACAGGTGGAAAATGGAAAATGATGATTTCAAACCTCAATTTCAAAAAATTTTTTAAAGCTCTTTATGACGAAGCCCCTTCTATTCACTTTCTATTTAGGAAATTTTTCACTTCAAGGTATTAGGGGGGTTGGCGAAGAGGGGTACCCACCCTTCATGGGAGGGGTGCCCTCCCCTCACGCGAGGTCCCTCCCCGACGATGGGATGCCTACCCCTGGGCCTCTGTCGCCATTTTTGCCTCATTTTCAGTTTCGAGATTTAAGGGAGAGATTTCCATAATTTAAATTTAAAATAGGTAGTTTTGGATTAGAATTCAAACTCCTCTTTAAATCTCTAGGGTTTCCTTTTTTTGGATATAAAAGGATGTTCTAAAGAGAGAAGAGAAAAGGATGATTTTCTGCATTACAAAAATTCTTTGAAAAGCTTTTGAAAAGAAACATACTTCAAGAGATTGGGAAAATAATTCTAAATTCTTTAGAGGTAAGATTTTCTTCTAGGTTTCGATAAAAAAACACATCATTTTAAGTGAAAAGCTTTTTCTAGAAAGAGAAAAATTCCATTCATTCTTGTTTATTTTGACATCAATTTTTGTGGATTTTTGAGGAGGAAATCAAATCATATTTTTCTTGCTAGTATACTACAGTCTAAGGGTAAATTTTGTAGATCTAAATATATTCTCTCACTACACTACACTTTATTTTAATTATGCCATTTATGTATATTTTTCCAGCTTGACAACATATAAATTTTGATTGATTTTATGTGTTATTTTACATGTTTTAAGATTTATTTTTAATGTTTTGCATGAATATCACATGAAAACATGTAAAAACACATGATATATTGTTGTTGGCACATTTTTTTGACAAAAGTTTGAAAAACGTTTCTCCTAGGCCTTCTGCCCTTGAGGGGTGGGAAAAGGAATTGAGGGGTGGCCACCCCTCACTCCTTTTGTCCTTTTGTCCTTTTTTTTAGTACCTTTAGTTTTTTTTATGCTATGCCTTTTGTATTATTTTTGCTTATCTCAATATTTATTTTTATCATGTTATAATCATTCACTTTTAGTTTTAGTATATTATTTTATGTATTTTGTTTGATTTTCTCATGAGCTATTACTAACATGTTGTGCTATTTTGCATTTTATTTGGTTTATTTATTTCCTAATGGTTTATCATTCACTAATATTTATTTCCTTTGTTTGAACATCGCCTTTAAGCGGAATAGCGGAGATCATGGAGATTGGAAAGCACCCCTTTTGGTTTGATTTTTTAATATTTTACACTTTTATTTATTTTCCTTTAGTTTGCTTTATTTATTATTTTAATTTGGTTTGTAATAGAATGACTTTTATGCACGTGTAACTAAAAACCGCAAAAATATTTATATTAATAAATTTGAGATTTTTTCTAATAAAACGGAGCAAATGCCCTAATTTTAGCCAATAAAATATCACTTTCAAAATGAGAGTTACTTTTCATAAAATGGGATCATTCATCTCAATTTTCTCAATAATGCCTAAAAAATAACTTTTCTATTTTTCTAAGTGAATATAAAGGAACCGATGTTCTTATTCCAAATAAATACCTCATTTTATGTATGTTATTTATTCAGTTGATCTTCATTTTTTTTATTTACTATTTTTGGGGGATTGTATTTTTGTCCCAATTTCACCTTGTAATTTATTTTGTAGTGTATTTTATTTATTATTTTTTTATTTATCGCTTTCTTTCGATGCTTGATGTGCATTTTAATTAAAAATGCATGATGTGTGAGAAAAGGGATGGAACATTAATTAATAAAGACTCCTTATAATTTAACACAGGCATTAATAAGAATAAAGTTCTAAACCACTCTTTGGTTTAGACCTCAGAGATTAGAAGAGCTTTCCTAATTTTTATAAGTTGGGTGGAACCTCCAAAATACCTTAAGGGTGGCTAAAGGTTTCATGGGATTAGATGAACTTCCCCAATGTTCTATTAGGTAGGGATTCCAAAATATCTCATGTTACCCAAGATCTAGACGCGAAACCTCTAGAACCCTAAAAGTGGGCCTTCTAGGAACCACGTAGATTCGACGCGCGTCTCATGATTTAATTGTCCTGCGTGGGTAAGTGCTAATGTTAAGTCGAAGTCGTCCCTTGGCTCGCCTTTTCACATGAGGTTTATTCTTTCCTGCAAAGTTATGTGTATAGCGATGCATACAAGAGGTTGTGTGTGCATAAGGAGTTATGTGTGTGAAATGTACACTAAGTTATATTCATGCGCTTTCTCCTTATTGTTTTTTTCTTCTTTTTCTTCTTCTAAGCTCTCCTATTGTTTCTAAGGACATTTTCCTTGTTAACAACTCTTTATCACTCCAGGTAATCAGAGTCATTGTTTTAAAGGTAGTGCATCCCGTGTAGATTTTCACACTAGCTTTTGCTAGCGGGAAATGCATCCCGTTAGCAACTTTCGCATAACTCTGTGCCTAACTTTTGCAACTTTCGCATAACTCTGTGCCTAACTTTTGCTTGGAATATACTCAATCCATTCCAGCAGCTTTTTATTTCTTTAGGAGAAACTGCCTGTTCTAGGTTTTCACTCAACTTTTTGGCCTAACTTTTGCTTAGAGAGCCAGTTATGGTTTTCATCTGTAATGGCCTCTTTTTCTTTCTTTTTTAGGTATGGTTGCGATAGAAGCTAAAGCAATTATTAGAATATCCTTCGAAGGTGATCATCATGTACTCACTGAGGCATTTCTTCCATATATAGTGGTTATATGATTTCAATTCTCCTCATGAAGGTGATATATGGTTTGCCACAGTGGCAGATGGTGATATTAGCTTTTTGTGTCCATGGTTGGTTCCTTCTTTTGTGACCTGAGATGGGTTTTCCAGATGTATACCCTTATGTGGACTATGTAGAGCTACTTTTTACATCACATATCATTACACCCGATAATTTGGAGAGTAGCAAGATATTATGGGATGCCTGCTGTCTTCCAAAGTGGTTTGCTACTTACTGCCTTCATCTCTGGTTATCATCGCCTCTGTGTACAATTGCCTGTGAGAACTAATATCCCAAAGATTGAGGATTGCAACTTCACTACTTCAGTTGAGTACAAGAGATGGATCCTTATCCCTGCAGTTGATAATAGGATGCATTAGCGAAGGTGCTAGGATGACGTCATTAGCAGAGGGTAGTTAGTAGATTACATATGTGCCAAAGGAAAAATATCCTACTTTTTATACTTGAACTAGATCATGTTGAATATACAAAATAAAATGCTCTGGTTATATTAACATGTCATTGCATAAATGTGTACATTTTTGATTGATTTCATTACACATGATCATCATTTGGCATTAAACTCAAAAATACAAAACTCATCTAATATTAGGGTGGATTTTAAAAGGATCAAACTGTAATGCCCCAATACCCCTTGGGAGGACAAGGGAGCGCTATGCGATAATCATGCTATAACTAAATCCAATTAACATTTCTTAATAATAATTTTTATCTTTAAGGATGATACTTATCTCTATAACTACCACTAAATGATCACTACTCAAATTAACATACATAAGGATCACAAGCCATTCACTATCACTAGTTCACTATAGATTACATATTACACTACCAAAATTACATATACATTTACATGTTTATCTTATACAAAAATTTGGAGCTCTAATTATATGATATCATTACAAAAATTATCTACTAAAATAGACAACTTCAAGCTCCTATAGTGGCCAGCAGAAAACCGTCTTCAAAATATGAACTCCAAGCTATAACGTACACGGGAGACAAGTACCCGTGCTAAACGATAACGCTTAGTGGGGATGCAAACAAAATAATACTAATACAGGCATTCACGTACAATTATTTAACAATAACTTATTATAGTCAAACAATAAGCACTCATACATTAGTTCAATAATATGCCAACTATTCAATGTTCCATGCCACATAATAGCAATATTCGATAGTTCATTATTTACAATAACAAACACTAATATTCACTGCAAGCGGAAGGCTTCGATACTATAACCATAAGAGCATATAATACACTAACAATATCACTATACTATGGCACAACCAACACTAACACTGATCATCATAGTACAATCTTATATTTATACATAGGTACACAACATTATTAACAAACATACCACAACATGTTCTTAATAGTTAGCCTGTATCATACAGAAGTGGATACGGGTACAATAGATATTAAACACTAGAGATCAAAGTCTCAAACACTAGATCACTTGATACCCGTCGGTATCAATCACTAAACACCCGTCAGTGCCACACTAGCAGTTGCGAATCATTATGTAAGACCCCTATCTATACGTGAAGACTCTAAATCTCTCGGTAGCATGAAGGACCCAGGTAAATGGGAGTGTCACGACAGCACGCAAACCAAGACCTTATCTTAAATATACATATACAACAATAAGATAATATAGAATTGAATAAAATTACTTCTTTCATTAATATATATATGTTCCTTTATATATAACAAAATAATATGTACATAAACGGAAATACATTGTTCAACAACACACAGCTACACTTATACAAAAAGACATGAAACTCTATACTACTAAACTTCATCCACTAGCTGTGTTGGCCTATCTGATGCGGTACGCCCTGAACATCGACTCCAAAACCTTCCACACCTGCACGGATAAAACACCCGTGCTAAGCAAAATTGTTTAGTGGGGAAAACAAAATGCATAACGACCACTCACAGTGGCGTCTACAGAAAGCACATGCTAATGGCACAATTAAATGCTAAGATCTCATAAGATAAATCAAAGCATACATTCACATACTTACAAGATTCATAAGTTACATATCAAAAGAACTCATTTCAATATTCAATAATTCAGAATTCACATATGGTAACACAATAGCACCTGCTTAACCAAAACAGTGGATAACGAGTACGCGTGGATACCCGATAACACATGGATATCCGAAGATATCAAAACAATCTTTTCTTTTTATTCCAAAAACCATTTTCGCATGGGACCTTAAACAAGATCCAAGACAGAGGGATCACGAAGATCCATTCGGGGGACCTGATCAGGGTCCAAATCATACACTGGCTGCAGCAACACTAACTCTATTAGGCATGCCTAACTATCCACTTATTTGACTTTAACAGGTCATGTATAAAATACCCATTCATGTTCATATAGTTCATATAAGAGTACATTTGAAATTCGAAAATAATCATTCATTCAAAAACTCGATAGCCCAAAGCAAAAGAAAGAATTAGGTTTTTAAGCCGGGACTGTCGCGCTAGGGACAGAGGCATGTCTTACCTCCCATCGCGATCGCGGAGGCCTTCGCGCTCGCGCAATGGCGAGTGTGCCGCTCACTGTCGTGCTCGGGACAGAGACGACCCACCGATTCTGTCGCTCACGCGCTCGTGACAGAATCCTGCCCTGATAACACTCAGCAACTAAGCGCCCTGTCGCGCTCGCAACAGGGAGCTCCCTGCCGCAACGACAGCGCGAAGCTCGCTCGCGCACAAGGGCAGAAACCTCTGTACTCTGTCGCACTCGCGACAACGTCGTGCTCGCGATAGAGATGGGCTTTCTAGCTCCTACATTCAGAAACTACAGAAATCACACTCCAAAATATCCAACTTCCAAAATTAGCTCCCAGACTTCAACTCAAAACCATACACCCATCCACATCACATCACACAACTACAATCCCAACTTTAGAACTGATTATCCACATTAAAATCATGCAATTCACAAGATTAAATTAAGAGTTCATATACTAGCAATTTCTAGCAAAGTAGATGCAAAATTCATAATTCCTCCCCCATCTCCACACAAAACACACCTCAACTTAGATCATATCATCTTTAGAACACTTAAACTCATAATCACATAATTCACAACAATAATTCCAGCAATTATCACACAAACATCACACTCAAGTCAAAATGCACAAAAATAGAGTTTGTTCCCAAACCTCAATTCCTCTGCTCCTAGCCTTGAGCTCCGCTTCCACTTGCTATATCTTTACCCTTAGACTCTCTAGGAGGATTCTCTGAGCCACAAACCCAACAAAACCAGGTTTTAACTCTAATCTCACATAAGACGCAACCAAAACATAAAGAAGAGAAGAAGAAGGATCTAAGATAATATTTAACTAAAACTTACCAAAACCTTTAAAGGACACAAACCCAGCACTAATTCCACCTAAGGGAAGGAGAATCAACAGGACTGATAAGAAAGAAGAAGAGAGGAAGAAGAAGAAGAAGAAGAAGAAAAAGAAGGAGAAGAGATGGCGTAAAAGAGGGAAAACGGGAAACAAAAGGAAAAAGAGAAGGGACAGCTGTCCACTCTCTCTCTCTCTCCACTATACCCTTGTCTTTATCCCTTCCTTGCTACATGTCAATCTCTTATGGAAAGACCAACTCACTAACACCCTACTAACATACCCCATCAAACACCTAATAAACCTTACCTATACACACCCTACTCCCATATACTTACTCACACCCAAACATAACTCAACTATCACCCAAAACTCTATACACAAACACATGCTTAAAATTAAAAATACATACAATATACACATAACACAAATTATACACACATAAGCAAACACATACATAGGCTCTAACTACTAGGGTGGTTTCGGGATGTTACACACTAGCTGTGATGCGCGCCGGATCCCCGCGGCCGCCTGTTCGACCGCCCGCACGTGGGCGATCGGGGCACTTGTGGGTCCATTGGCATCTTGCAAATGAATTGCAAGTGCGTCTATGTTGGGCAACAAGGAGGTTTCATGGAGTCGCCACCCAATAGAACATTGGGAAAGTTACTCTCGCCTCAGAGAGACTAAGACTGCGCTTGGTATCCATTTTGGGCCAGCCAAAGGGGTCATGAAAGGTGAACTTCTCAACCTAAAGAGCCTAGGATTAGCGCTAAAGCCTCGTGACTCAAGAAGTATTTTGGAGGATAACCTCTAACCTCTCGAGCCCAAAGACCAGAGCTGGGTCTGGGATTTCTCATCTATTTCTACCTCAATTATTTTATGATCAAATTTTAATATCATTAATTCGCTCTCTCTCCACACTATGCAATTGATTAAAAGGCGCACTTATTCACATCTTGAAAGCGATAAATGATCAAATAGATAATGAAAGCAATAGATTACAATAATACAAGGAGCGGAATACAACTCCCTTTCGTAAATATGCGGATCATGCATAAATCGGGGCATTGCTTATTTTGAGGACTTTGGTCCTCACATGCATCGTTATTAAAATTGGGGATTTTTATTTGTGATGATCTTTATTGGATAAAAATAGGGCATTGGACCCTTGCTTTTGTGTAAACCTCATTTTATTGAATATAAAACATTGAGTCATTTTTGTACATCAACGGGATATGAAAGGAGTACATCCGTATACATAAAATAATCAATAAATAACAAAATGAAGAAAATAGCCAAGAGGGTTAGGGAACTAAACCAGACGAAATCCTCCGAACATGGTAGACAGTCGCTCAAGCTCGGGATTATCCAAGAGAATCAATATACACTCATAGAAAGTTAAGAGATGTTAATATACATAAAATTAACATATAAGAAGTCAAAAAGACTTGGAAGAGATGAAAAACGATTTAAAAAGATGGAGACAGAACCCACCGACGGCCTTCCTTAGCTGACTGACGGGCGTCAGTTAAGGTAACCGAGATGTCCGTTTGTCACTCAAGGAGGGGCGTCTGTAGGTGGGTGACCGACGGGCATCAGTGATAAAGATGACCCGTCGGTCACCACTGTCTCCGAAAAACAGAATGGAGAAAAAACCCTTTTCAAAGTCAAAAAGTGGGTTTTATCCCAAAAGGAGATACGAGAGTCAAAATAAAAGAAAATAATGACAGATATTCAAAAAAATCCACAAAATAAGAAATAAATATGAGATAATATGGAGAAGGAATCTGGAATATTTACCCTCAGATAATCGCTTTGGGTGAGATTCTTATGTTGATTAGAGCTTCGCGCGTTCTATGAGAAGCGAAAGATGAAGGATCAAAGAAAGAAAATGAGCTATTTCTTCTTCAACCCCTCAAAAGATCGATTTTGGAGTCAAAATCTAAAGAAAACTAATTAGTTTTTAGTTCTTTTTGATTGATTTGATCCTTGATTCAATAGGTTTCCTTAGTAAATGTGTTTTGTTGGAAGAGAGAGAAAATTTGCTTGAAATTGGGCAGAGTTTCCTCCTTTGAAAATTTTTCTAACCCTTTTCAAGTGAAAATCCGGAGCTTTTATAGCCAGACACGACCGACGGGCGTCGGTGTATAGGGGCGGGCATCGGAAGAATCCTTCTGACACAAGGATTCGTCCGACGGCCCTGCCACATCCACTGACGGGCGTCGGAGCAGTTGCGTGCTCCGGGAAACCAGGCAGCGTTCTGACAGGGGCAGTGACTTTCCGACGGGCATCGGAAAATACCACAAGCCATCGGCTGACTTCACACACGGGCTGGCCGTCTGTGGAGGACAAAAAGCCTTTTGACTCGAAAAAACCTCTGTTTTCTCCCCCTCTGCCCAGGAATGGTAAAAAGCCTTATTTCTCGTGGAACGTGGGACTAAAACCTCCAAATCCAGCCCTTTTACACAGACTCGGACACTGATTTCATCATAGGGTAACCTCTGATCCGGACCGCTCCGGGACACGGTGCTTACAGTTGCCCCCAGTTTTGGAGCAACTAGTGCACAAGCGCCTAGATAAGCCAAAACTCAGAGAAGGTCAGAAAGGAAGTGTACCTATGACGGCTTTTCACCCTCCGTGCCTTTTGCCGGTTAGACCTCATCTTGATCTATTGGGCGATGCGAAGATACTTCTATCGGTCTTATCTCGACCTGTAGGTACCTGGCGGGATGCAATATGCTTTGGCTACAACCCCGATTTGAAGTGCGATATGCTCTGACCGCAGCTTCGATCTGGTGAGATGCAGCATGCTCTGGCTACAACCTCGATCTGGTGAGATGCAGCATGCTTTGGCTACAACCTCGATCTGGTGAAGTGTGGTATGCTCTGACCGCAGCTTCGATTTGGTGAGACGCAACATGCTCTTGCTACAACCTCGATCTGGTGAGATGCAGCATGCTTTGGCTACCACCTCGATCTGGTGAAGTGTGGTATGCTCTGACCGCAGCTTCGATCTGGTGAGATGCAGCACGCTTTGGCTACAGTCTCGGTCTGTGAGATGAGGAAACCCCGCCGGGTTCCTTGTTCCAAAAGAGATCTTTTTAATCGATGCCTATGTTCAGATCGGTATTTCCCTGTACCTGTGTGATAAAAGATTTTGTTAGTTCATGTTTTAGCGGTCATCTTTTAACCTGTCTATTGATGGCGTGATCTTGCTTTATTTGCTATGCCATGTTTCATTTTTCATTCATTTTTTTCTTATTGAGCTGTTATCGATCATTTTTTTATTTTTGTTATATTGTCATTTTTATTGACATATAAGTAAATATGAAAACATACACTTTCTGTGATGTGATTAAACAATTAACAATCGAATGATCATGCAATAATGAAGCAAATGTTTTCACTAGAAACGTCATTTTTGTACAGTGCATATACAAAATATAAATGTACAAAGATACAAGGATAACTCCCTGAAGATCAGAGAGGTGTGTAGTCGAAGGGCTCATCGGGATCCTCATCATCCGATATATGCACGGTCCCTGGTGGAGGTGGAGCTGGAGCTGGCTGAGCCGTGGAGGGTCCTACCTCGTGATCATGGGCCCGCCTGAACCGGATCTGAGCGTAGCCATCCAAGAAGGGCTGGGTACAGGTACTTATAAACCCTAAGGTCTCAGAAACCTTGTCTCCTAACTTCTTGAAGGCTTGGCTCAACTGAATGGTCTGCTCGCTGGCGGCCTTTCTCCTCTGCTCCAGGCTCTGCTTCGTCTGCTCTCTAAACTCCCTCATGGTCTGAGAAAGAGGTGGGAGAATCCCCTCTATCGCCTGGACGCGGGATCTCAGAGAGTCGAGTGACTCATCAATCATCTGTAGGGTCATATCGACCCTCTGAGATGCCTGGTCCTGTGATGTTCTCACATCATGAGCGAGCTACTGCCTCAACTCCCTCTGCCCCTGAGCAATCTGCTAAATCAGCCTCATCTTCTCCCCTCTGAAGGCCTCCAGGACCCGAGCCTGCTCATCCCTGAAAACATCCAAGGCCCGAGCCTGCTCCCGAGTCGTATGATCAATGTAGCCGGCCTGCTCTCGGGCTAAGCGCTCCACCGACTGGGACTGCTCCCGAATGGCAGCCTGCTAGCAATCCAACCTCTCATGAATGGCCCTGTCTCTCTCATCCTACCGCCGCTCTAAGGCTGTAAACATGGACGTTAGGAGCTGAGAGAAGTCAGGCGGTGCAGGCTGCTGCGGTGCTGGCTCTGGCGGTGGTGCCGAGGAGGTGGATGCCCCTGGGTCACCTCGGGAGTACGGGTGGTATCTCTCGGAGGGCCTGTGGATAGACCTCTGTACCCTGACACTCGACGATGGGGCCGGAGTCGGCGCCCTGGATGCTGTTGAAGCGGCAAAGAGGTCGTCCATCGTGATCTCGAAGTCGAAGTCCGAGGGAGTCCTGGGCTGCTCCTGCTGCTGTGGTGGTGGCACAGTCTGTGGCTGAGGAGGCTGATGCTCTGGTTGAGGCTCGGGCTGAGGCTGGGGCTCTGGCTGAGGCTCGGGCTGTGGAGGCTGCTCCTCCAGGTGCTCCGGGTGGTCTGGATCTGCACCCAAGGGTGGAAGCGAGAACAGCTGCCCGGTCTCATGAATGGTCAATACCCTGTAGGCCTCTGCCTGGCCTAAAATCTGGGAGATCATCCCCATCTGTACTGCCGCCATGGCGTCTGCATGGATCCCCTCCGGCAAGGGTCCTCTCAACCTCTCAGGGTTAACCCCCAACCTCAAGAGTAAACGGGTGATAACCCCTCCTACTATCACCACCGGCGTCAACCCTCTGCCGACTCTGGTCAAGTTAGCCAAGATCTCGTGGCTAATGTTGAGACGCTGGCCTACCACCTTAGCCCAGAGGCTCTAGATCTCGGCCACGTTAAGCGACCCTGGATTACCAGCTCGACCGAGGTACGAACTGGAAAGCACTCTGTGCAAATACCGGAGTGCCTGAGACACCAGTACGGTGCTCTTCGTTGTATCGTGATCGTACAACACTCCCGGTATGGCAATGGCCGCCCAATGGGCGCGTCTCACCGCTCGCCGTGGGATCTCGACCCCCTCCTCTGTAGGGAGCCCCATGGCCTGTGCAAATCTCTGCCTGGTGATACTGAAGTGGTCGCCGTCGAACAAAAACTGGATCACCCCTGGCTGGGTATCTGAGCTCTGAAAGCCGGCATAGCGGAGAGTGGCCAGGACCTGGCGGGTAGCCTCTGAAAATGTCTGGAAGGAGGGCTCAAAGAACTCTGTCCACCCAGCACCCTCGGCAAGTAGATTGAACTCTGGGGCCAACCCTAGGGCCTCTAGAAATGGGCGGGACACAAAACGACTGGCCCGAAACTCTACCTGAGCCAACGCTCTATACCTCTGAGCCGACTCATCATCCATCCAATCCGGAGCTACAAGCTCGGGCTGGGCCTGCGGTGTAACACCCCCATCGCCGTCCCCATTGGAAGGACGCCGACGGACGCGCTACACGACACTCACATATACAGATATACACATGCACAATGCGGAAGCATACTTTCATACATAACATGCATACGAAAATACGGATTAATTAAAAACTTACCTTACCTGCAGGCACGGACTGAACATACAATAACTTATGCACACACAGACACTAAGCTGAAATATACACAAAAGCATACATATAACCATTCAACGGAAGCATCAGTGAAATAATAAAACAAAGGAATAACTAAACATCTAAACATAATGACATACTAACTATTACATTCCCAAAAGAAAACTCAAGAATGAAACATAATAATTACATATACAATACTACCGAATACAAAAGCTGAAATACAGGAGCTGAACAAAATACAGAACTTCTAACTCCTACGTGGCCGACCCTGCAGAAGCGCGACTCGAACAGAACCAAACCTGCCACCTGCACGGAAAGGAAATCTGTGCTAAGCGATAACGCTTAGTGGGGAGAACACACAAGAATATGGACGGCCATTCACAATGGTCGTCAAGGCAAAACACATTCAGATGACAAATGCAGATATTCATAGCATATCAATAATCAGGCTGCTCAATAAAGGCATTCAATCGATAACTCGTAAACAAACCATAAACTCATGTCCGGGATAGACTAAAACAGACATAATACAATACACGTTACACGCATCATCATGCTGAACTACATACTATAACACATGCATAACCCTACATGGGTATCAAATGATAGCATCTTACCATACGGAGTCACAAGAGCTATACACATGCAATAAATATCACTAAGTACCCACGCCTGAACTGACAACCCAATAATCATGTTAAGCATACACACTAGTCAAATATCCAAAGGATAACATTTAAAGCATCACAATACTGCTGCGCAACTCTAATATATATTAAGCATCATGCAAAAACATTCAGATAACGGAGACTGAAGGCATAACACTTAGTATTACATTCATATCATCATCATGCCGAGAGTACAGTAATCATCACATACTTACCATCACAGCTGCTTCGGTTCACATGCTAATATATATAACAAAACTATGCTGAAGTCATATACTTAAATACATCAATTAAATCATTTCAAAGCAATCAGAAACTTATAACAAATCACATGACGAGTACGCATAATCATGTTAACTATAAAGTCATGCTTACCTAAAACAGATATACATTCGGAAGCCCATAGTCACAGTCATATACATATAAACTGATTTCTGAAATCCTTATCATAAACAATCGGATATCACATTCTGATAGCTATATCAAAGTAACACAAACCAATAAAGCACCTGCTGACTCACAATAGTGGATAACGAGTGTACTGAACTGATTAGTACCTTACGGGTACAAGTCGACTGAAGGTACCTTACGGGTACGAATCGAAAACCATTTTATTTATCACAAAAGCATTTTACTGATGGGGGATCTTAACCCGATCCAAATACATTAAAAAGGACCACGAAGATCCGTACTGATGGGGGGTTCGCGAGGAACCATACGGGGGACCTGATCAGGGTCCAATACGTTCAAAGGGCGCTGCAGCTACTGAAAGACTCTATTAGGCATGCCTAACTATCCACTAGACTGACTCTCGCAGGTCATGCATAAACCAATTCACATTTCGGATCGCATAATGCATATATATATATATATAAACATCATGCATAAATCAGAGTAAAATAAACATATAAATATGCTCATAAGGTTGGTCATATCTCATACATTCCCATTGCAAAACATATTACAGTCCATACACTTTAACATTAAACAATACTCTAAAGCATGCCGAGACTTAGGTACAGAAACTTTAACCTGCCAAACATTGTCAATACAAAACTTAATCATGCATCAGGCGACGATTACTAAATATAAATTGTGCACAGTTCAAATTACATTTAACCTATCACATTGAATTCAAAGGTTAAAGCATAACAATGTATTCAGACGTCATTCATATTATTCGAATAAGTTTAACATAGCATAACATCAATCATACCTTATACAACTCGTATTCTGAAGCATGCAATAATCCAATCAATAACATTTTATCACTACCCAATATATTGAAGTATGACAGGAACGCATGGGGAAATCATACTATGCCGATGACTAAAAACACATTATCCAAATCATGAAAATAATACAATATACCTTTAAGCATGGCATGATATCTTTGGAGAAGAAACAGACTAGAGATATGGTAACATAATTTACATTAAGCTAGAACATGTCTGAGACTAATAATCAGAAAGTCAGCATTCATTTCAATACTCACAATCGAACCATAACAGCCTTTGAAAGTCATTTTGTAATAAATTAGTCACGGGGAACAAATCAGAACAGAAAAGCTATACAGGAGCATATAACTGTATGACATAATTTATACAACAATGAAGACCCCATACAGAAGAAATAGGAAATTCATTTTGGTTAACACTGGCAAAAATCGGAAAAAGGAGCTGAAGAGGGGTCGGTCACGAGCCGTGTCACGACTTGTGACTGACCTCACAAGAGGGTCACGCCGTGACCTAGTGTCACGTCTCGTGACTCTCCTAGAGAATCACGGGACGTGACTCTATGTCACGCCTGGCCCTCACAGGAGTCACGCCGTGACTCTATGTCACGTGACGTGACTTCCCTCTCACAGAGAGAGGAGTTACGCCTTGCCCTTCCCAGAGTCACGCCGTGACTCTAAGTCACGAGACGTGACTTCCCTCTCACAGAGAGAGGAGTCACGCTTCGCCATTCACGAGGGTCACGTCGTGACCCTAAGTCACGAGACGTGACTTTCCTCTCACAGAGAGAAGAGTCACGCTTCGCAACTGGGAGTCACGCTGCCCTTCACATGAGTAACGTCGTGACTCTAAGTCACGCGACGTGACTCGCTTCTCACAGAACCGGAAATTCTACAGAGACGCGATTTTCCATTTCCAGGTTACCCAGAATTCGAAGAACCCGATAAAATCATTTTCAATCTGATTCAAAACACATCCAAACTCATCTTACCTTTCAATCGATGCCCCAAACAGCATAAGCAAAATAATTGCAACATAATTCAACAATCAAATCATTAAAACCATGCTTAAACACATTTAATCCCTTCAAGAACATGAACCCTAAAAATACAGTAAGTTCAAAACCCAAATCTCAGTAACTTCAATTCAATTTCTATCATGCATTACTAATACATCTATTCACTTAATTATGCATGTACACATTCTAAACCACATCAATTTCCAGAAATTAGCCCATACAAACACATTATAAGTCTAGAGAGAAATAGGGCAGAGACATGAACACAGAAGTTCTTCAAACATTGCATGCAACCCAAAACACTCCCAAACCTGGAATCGAAGGTCCAAAATCAGCTTCAAGATCACTGCTCAATCCTTTCCTTGCCTTTGCTTTGCTTCTTCTTACAATCCCAAGCTTACACAAACAAAACCAGTAATTATTCTTCAAACCCTAACTCAACCAAAAACCAGGAGAAAAGAAGAAGAAGAACAGTACGTTAGTTAACTCCACTTACCTCTTCAAAGCTGACCCAAAACTCAACCAAGCCAAACACAACTCCAAGCCAATTGAGAAAGAAAGGAAAAGCAAAGAAGGGAGAAGAGATGAAGAAGGAGGAGCGTGAGAGAGGGAGAACGGGAAATGCAATCTGTGTTTTTCCTCTCTCACTCTCTTTCCTTTCTTTTTCTTCTTTCAATGCTCACCTAAAAAGCCCACATGGCAGATCCTAATAAGACCACAAAATCCACTTAACTTTTCCAACTCAAATATTGCTCTTTAGTCCTTAATCAAAATACACTTCACTCACTTACACATATCTTTCTTAACAAACTTAATTAACTTCTCAATTAGGTCCTTAACACTCCAAATTCTCAAACACAAAAATTACCGAAATATCCTTCCGATCCCGACTTAGCATGCATAATCCAACCAGGGCTATTTTGGGGTGTGACATGCGGTGCTCTACGTCTAGGAGGCATCCTGCAAAAGGGAAGAGATTAAATATCGAAAATTTGGCAAAACAAATATTTTTAAACTTATTTCCAAGGTGAAGGCCGATTTAGGCCTCACCGGGACAATAGCGGCCCAAAACAAGATAGAGAATTGATAAAAAAAAGGAAAAGAGCAAACATCCTGTCTAAGGAAGTAGCCTAATGTGCCTCGCACGCATCATGGCAAAAGCAACATGCAATCAGCATGGAAATAATTAAAGTGAATAAGAATGGGCTTTCTAGGTCCCAGGGCGTGCATTATACACAAAAATACTCAACTTTTGAATAAATAATAAAAATTTGGGCAGCACCCCGGCAGGGGTATGCCCCACCTCCTGCGTAAAAAGGCAAAAACATAGACCTCAGGCCTCAACAATAATATACGCATGTAAATGGGATGCACCCCGGCAAGAGTGTGCCCCCAACAACACAAAATAATGGCCTCAAGCCGCAAAAGCAACATATGCACAGAATGGTGCGCTAAAAAAAAGTGTAGTTCTAAAGCGCCAAAATTATAGAAAAATTCTATTTCTATGTGATCATGCAAAAGTTCGATTTTAAAAGAAAAATGGGCAGCATTCCTCCTAATTTCTTAAGGCATCTAAAACATTCTAGTCACTCCTAAAGTTTAAAAGGAGAAGAAATGAAGAAATAAATTGAATAAAATCAAAAAGAAGTGGTTATTTACTTACTTGGAATCGCGAGGAGTGTAGAAACTGAAGAAAATATAAATATCCGAGCTCCCAGTGAGTATAGAACGCGAAAATATGAAGAAATCGCAAAGAAAAATGAAGAATGCTTGAAAAACACTAAAAAAAGGCTAAAAAAATGGTTTGGGAGAGGAAGAAGAAAGGGACAGTAGCGTTTGCACCGTCTGTCACTCGCCCTTATATAGAATTTCGTGACCGACGGGCAGGGCGTCTGTACAAGCGACCGACGGGCTGGCCGTCTGTCGCGCAATAAATGTGAGTTAATGCGCGTGATGAATGCAATGCTGACGTATGCATCTGCCAGGTGGATTTCCTTCCGACGGGCAGGCCGTCTCTCTTGAGAGACGGGTAGGCCATCGGTGACGCTTTCCTATAAAAACATAAAAAATTTTGCTCCTCTTATGTCTCTTCATTTCCAACATCTTGAGCCTTTCATCTTTCTCAAATGTCTTCTCCTCTAGCCCAAAGGATGCACCGTATCTTAGATGACAAACACACTTGGGAGGAAGGCGCCCTTTCCTCTCTGTCTGGGCTGAAATACCTGTGCCGGGTGAAAGTTGACCAGAACCTCCTTCTGGCGGCGACCCACTTCTGGAACCCCCGATTTCATGTCTTCCGGTTTACCTATCAGGAACTGTGCCCTCTGCCTGAAGAACTAGCTGCTATTCTCGGAGCCTGGTTTCCTCCCAGCGCTCTGCCCTGCGTCCCCCGCTGCGGCCTATCCCATATCCGGGACATAGCTATGGTGCTCAGCATACCTTCCTCCGAGGCTGTCCGGCTAGTTTCTCCGGGCTCTCTCTTTGCTCTGGGGCCACTGATCGAGGCTCTGGATCAGTTCACTGATATCCCCACCTACCGGGTAAGCATCACATTCTTGTATTGCATGGTAAACTTCCTCACTATTGTTCCAGGGGGTTTGACAGGTGATCCTCGCCTGTTCGGAGTCCTGAGCGACTTTCACTCGGGGTTATCACCCTTGCCACTCATCTTGGCTGAAACCATTCTAGGCTTGGACACGGTGAGCTCTGGATCCACCACAACCTTTCCCGGCAGTCCCTTATTGCTCCAGATACGTCATTATTTTAAAGGTAGTGCGTCCCTTATGGATTTTCACACTAACTTTTCTTAGCGGGAGGTGCGTCCTTTCGGATTTTCAGACAACCCTGTGCCTTATTTTTGCCTGAAGTAAACCCTACTTACTTCAGCGGCTTTTTCTCTTTTCTCTTTTTCTTCTCTTCTTTTTCTTTCTTTTTTTTTCTTTCTTTCTTTTTTTTTTTTCAGATCTGGCTGCAAGAAAAACTGAAGATGCTATCTGAACCACCCCCTCGCATTACTCCACAGTACTCGCCAAGCCACTTTCTGCCGCGTCGACGACTTCATGGGTGTGCCACTACTAGTGAAGGCATTGCCCAATTTGGCGAGCTGTCAGATAACGACATCAGCTTTACGTCTGCATGGCTCCCATTGTCTCATGTGGTCATTGATGGGCCATCGGGGTGTGTTCCCCTCTGTGGGCTCCATCGGGCCACATTCTGCATCACCTCCCGATGTACACGCCAGCTTGGGACGACCCAGGATGTAGTGAGGGTTCCCCTGTCCTTCCGAGGAGGAGCTCTCGCGGCTGCATTTGCCTCTCGGTATCATGAGCTATGGGGCAGACTACCCGTGAAGACTGTTATCCCGAGGTTCGGCGATCATTCTGTGTCTTCGACTAGTGAGTACAAGAAGTGGATCCTTAGTCCAGCGTCTGATAACAGGACTCGAGGGCTCAAGCATCTGGTTGGCGAGAGTAGCAGCAGGACCTAGTTTGGCTTTCATATGTACTTCTTTATGTGCTACATTTCTTTTTAATGCAGAACTAGAAAATGACAAAAATGAGAAGAATAATATTCATTTTATTTCCCAAATTCGTGTATGTTTTCATACAGTTTCAACATACATGATCAATTTTGACATTTATTCAGCCGCTTACGTGCCGTTTAATAGATGGAACCGAATTTTAACAGCATCAGCTCCTGTTACCAATCGGCCCTCTCGGGTTTTCACGATCGGACATTTTCTCTCATGCCTCTAATTTTTGCACAGGATGCCTTTTTTCGGTTTTCACCCTGTCGAGGCGCCCAATTTTAGCATAGCCACCTTTTTTTGGTTTTCAACCTGCAGGGCATTTTATTCTCTTCTTTTTTTTTTTTGGGTCTTTAGCCATGGAACCTTTTGAGTCTGTCGACGTTGATCGGCTCTTTGAATTCGTTCCCATCACTATCCGACAAGATTGCAGCTCCTTTGGACAGCAGCTTCTTAAGGATATACGGCCCTTCCCAGGTAGGTCTGAATTTCCCTCTGATGTCTGGTATACCTGGCCTCATCTGCTTGAACACCAAGTCCCCTTCTTTCAGTGGATGCTTTCTCACCTTCTTTCCGAAAGTTCTTGCCAATCTCTTTTGGTAAATCTGATTATGATAATAGGCTTTCAGCCTACTCTCATCCAGTAAATTCAAGTCCTGTAGCCTCTGCCGCGCCCATTCGGCCTCCGGGACCTGGGCTTCCATGACCACCCTCAGTGATTTAAGCTCTATCTCTACTGGCAACACTGCTTCTGTTCCGTATACCAGGGAAAATGGTGTAGCACCTGTAGACGTCCTCACCGTCGTTCTATATCCCCACAGGGCGAAGGGTAACTTTTCAGCCCAGTCTTTGTAGGTTTGGACCATTTTGGACAGGATCTTCTTCATATTCTTATTTGCGGCCTCTACTGCCCCATTCGTTTGCGGTCGGTAGGGAGAGGACTTATGATGCTCGATACCATACTTCTCAAGGAGCTTCCTGGTTTCTCCCATGAACTGCACCCCATTGTCGGATACTATGTGATGAGGAAGACCATATCTACAGATCAGATTCCTCTCTATGAACTTTGCCATATCCCTCGTGTCAATCTTCTTGAAGGATTCCGCCTCTACCCATTTGGTAAAATAGTCAATTGTGACTATGATGTATCGGTGCCCATTGGACGCCGTAGGGCGAATCTCTCCGATGATATCTATCCCCCAAGCAGCGAAAGGCCAAGGCGATGTCAGGTTATGTAGCTCTGATACAGGCAGGTGTCTCAAGTCTGCGTACTGTTGGCACAACTGGCATTGTTTGACATATTTCGAGCAGTCATTGTCTATCGTAAGCCAATAAAAGCCTTGTCTCATGATTTTCTTAGCCAAGGTCAAACCGTTCATGTGGGCCCCGCAGACACCTGCATGGGTTTCCTCCATCACCTTGCAGGCTTCCTTTTCATTCAAGCACCTGAGCTGAATCCTGTTCGACCGTCTCTTGTACAACACCCCTTCCAAGGATATGAACTGAGCGGATAGCTTCCGGATTATCCTCTGGTCTTTTTCAGTAGCTTATTCTGGAAATTTGTTATTTTCCAAGTAGTTCATAATGTCAAAGTACCATAGTTTCCCATCTGCCACTTCTACCTCCATTACAGGCTTGATCTCAAAGCTGGGCTTCTCAGAACTTGAAATCAGTACCGGTTTCATAGCTACTCCCTCAGGATTATCCCACATCGACACCAAGGTTGCCAACGCATCAGCTAGACGATTCTCATCTCTGGGCACGAAGTGGAAAGTGCAAGTCTCAAACTGCCCACGTATCCCTCTCAAATACTCAACATAGGGCATCAGCCGTTCTTCTTTTACGGCCCACTCACCTCGGATCTGGTTGATCACCAAGGATGAGTCACCAAAGACTTCTATGTTCCTTGCCCCCAATGCAGCTAAAGCTTCTACTCCGAAGGTGCATGCTTCGTATTCGACTTCATTGTTGGTTGCTTTGTATCTCAGCTTCTTAGCAAGGGGAAGTTTCTCATTATCCGGGGTTGTCAAGATGATTCCAACTCCGGCTCCCCTGTTATTTACTGCCCCGTCGAAGTGCAACTGCCATCCCTAAATAGAAATCGCGACTATGCTTTCATCAGGAAAGGTGAACTCGGGGGTGTCTCCTTGAATGGGATGTTCAGCAAGAAATTTGGCTACGGCTCGCCCCTTAATAGTCTTACGAGTGATGTATTGCACATCAAACTCCTGTAGCAAGAGCAGCCACCTCCCCATCTTTCCAAGTAAAGACGGTGCTTCCTGCAAATATCTTAACGGATTCTGCTTGGCCACTGCTTGAACCTTGTACGAGTGGAAATAATGCCTCAGTTTCTTTGACGCCCAAATTACTGCAAGGCAGATCTTCTCTACTTCAGCATATTTTATCTCATAAGCCAAAAATTTCTTGCTAAGATAATAAATTGCAAACTCCACCCCAAATTCATCTTCTTGAGCCATCATGGCGCCCACAGAACTGCCTTCTACTGCCAAATACAGGATAAGCGGTTTAATCGGTTGCGGTGGCCTTAGCACTGGCGGATTCAACAGGTATTTCCTGATACTGTCAAAAGCTTTCTGGCAATCTTCGTTCCAGACCACAGGCTGATTCTTTCTAAGCAGCATAAAAACAGGCTCGCATATCGAAGTAAGCTTGGCAATGAATCGGCTGACATACTGCAGCTTGCCCAGGAAGCTCCTTATATCCTTCTCCTTTTGCGGCACGGGCATCTCTCTGATGGCCTTCACCTTGTCCGGGTCAATTTCTATTCCCCTCTGGCTGATGACATGTCCCAATAGCTTTCCTGAAGTCACTCTGAAAATGCACTTCCTGGGGTTAAGTCGCAGATTATACTTGTCGATCCTGGTGAAGAACTTCTCTAGAGCTTCAAAGTGTCCCTCTCGGGTGGCCGACTTGACCATCATGTCATCGACATATACCTCTACTTCCTTATGAATTAGGTCGCTCAGAATCTTGGTCGCCATCCTCTGGTATGTTGCCCCCGCATTCTTTTGACCAAAAGGCATGACTCGGTAGGCATAGGTTCCCCATTCTGTGATAAAGGCGGTTTTAACCCGATCAGCTATCTTGTTCAGGATTTGGTTGTACCCCACATATCCATCTCCAAAGCTATACATCGCGCAATTGGCGGCGCTGTCTATTAACACATCGATATGGGGTAATGGAAAATCATCTTTAGGGCAGGCCTTGTTCAGATCTCGGTAATCCACACATACTCTGACCTTCCCATTCTTCTTTGCTACAGGGACCACATTTGCCAGCCATGTGGGATACTGCACTTCCACGAGGAACTTGGCTTCAATCTGCTGTCGAATTTCCTCCTTGACCTTGTCAGCCCATTCTGGTCTGAGCCTTCTAAACTTCTATTTCACAGGCTTGCAATCTGGGTAAGTCGGGATAGCATGTTCTGCCACGTCTTGGTCAATTCCTGGCATGTCCTCATAGGTCCAGGCAAAGACTTTTTCATGTTTTCTTATCATTCTCTCAAAATTTTCTCTCCTCAGGAGTTATATTTGATGCTATTAGAATTTCTCTCGGATTTTTCGAGGTTCCAAGATTAAAAGGCGTTGTATTAGTGGAATCGATGTCAAAAATTGATGGAATATGATCATGGTCATGCATGCTGAAATCATCAGAAACATCGCACAAGTAAGAGAAATTGTTTGTCTTATTAATAATATTATAGTTATCATTTACATCATAGAAGAGTTCGGGAATAAAAAGACAATCCAAACTAGAATCTTCTTCTGCCACACCAGAGGTCGATGCCGTTGCAGCTTGTTCACTGGCTTCCTGATTCTCTAGAGGCCCCTTAGGCTCGTCGGAGGAAAATTTCAAATTCTCCACTTTCAGCTCTAATTCTGCTATCTTCCCTTTCCCTTTCAACCTGGCAGCTATCATCTTTTCAGTAACAACCTCTTCAAGCTCGCATCTGTCCCAAGTGATAACCTGAGTCATAACTTCCTCATCCCAGAAGTCTTCGACAGTCTTGACAAACCCGACATGCCAGTCATACACATCGTTAAAGATCTCAAAGCCAGGGACAATCCTCCCCTCTACCCAATGCGGCTCGTCTTCGCCAGTGTATGCACAAACTGAGGATGTTGGTACGAAGCTCTCTGTTATTTGGGGGATCTTATCCGTTACCTTCTTCTTGCCGAAGCCACCTCTATACCCCAGACCTTTCCGGTTCTTTTGCCCTCGAGTGGTGATTGCGGTTTGCAGTCCTTGGGACTTTCTGCCTAAACCAGTCCCAGGAGATAATGCATCTTCTTCATCATATTAACCACAGCTGGGCTATCCACTGACCCGTACTCTTCCCTTATCATGGACACGTGGAAGCCGCTAAATGGCTGATTGGCTATTTCCAGCGCTGAGACCTGGTTCTCCCTGGCCGCTTTGATAGTCACCACCTCCCCTTTGTGTGGGAACTTTATCATCTGATGCAGTGTGGATGGCACTCCCCCTAATTTATGAAACCAGGGTCTCCCAAGCAAAGCTGAGAAGTTAACGGGTATGGGCAGAACTACAAATTCAACCTCCACTTCAATAGGTCCTGTCTTGACCAAGGTCTTAAAGGTTCCTGAGGCTTGCCTCCTCGAGTTGTCATAGGCTGTGATAGTCAGATCCGATCCGCTGAGCATATCCTCGTTTAAACCAAAAGCTTGACGAGCTATCAAAGGGCATACATTGATAGAAGACCCATCATCTACCATAACGCAGGCAGTGTGCTTGTTGTTAATTTTTGCTTTGATGTACAAGGGTCAGTTGTGGTTGCGGCCCTCAACAGGTAGGTCGGTGTCAGGAAAGACCAATCTCTCCTCGGATCCTCCCTTAATTAAACCCAAAAGTTCTGACGGGGAAATCGTGGTGGCGACCGTGGCCTCAACCAAAGCTTCCACTACCTTCTGCCTATGAGAGGGGGATTGCCTCAACAGATCCCAGATGGATATTTGAGCTGCAATTTTCTTCAACTGTCTGACAATCTGATTCTCCTCTGGCTCTTTCTCTGCTGATGGCTGCACTAGCTCAGGTAGCCTCATAGTCTCGGGGATCACTCTTCCACTCCTCGTTACAGCCCTTATCTCTCCTTCGTCTCCATCGGAGCCCCACAAATCAAGGTTCATTCCTCCCTCCTCCTCGGCTTCTCCGCCGCTCTCACTGCTAGACCAGCAATCAAGGGTTGCCACGACTGCTCTCTCCTCTCTAATCTCTGAACAATCAGCAGCAAAATTCTCTCTCCCATATAGATCTTGCAGCACGTACCACTCTGGCAGGCTAGAGCTGATCATAAACACGGGTGGTGGTACGGCATTATAACTGGGCTTCTTCTCAGTTTCCCTCTTTTTAGGGTCAGAAATCTGCTTGCTATCAATCAAGTCTTGGATAGAGTGTCGGAGCGCTTTGCATTTATCTGTGATATGGCCTGAGTGCTGGTGGAACGCACAGAATTCATTATCTTTGTGTCCAGGTTTCCCTTGCGTCAAAGCTAGCCTAGGAGCCAGAGGGTGCAATTTTCCCTCCTTTATTAACCTCCTCAAGACCCAGGATAATGGTCTCCCCAAGTTCGAAAACTTCCTCTGGGTGGTTGCCTCAGTAGCAGACACTTCACCCGCTCTTCTAGTGCTGTTACTGGGACCTGCCGGCCTGCTGGTTCCTTGACCGGGGTTAGCCCTTTTGGCGAAATTGTCATTGTTAGCTTTTCGAGCAAGGAATTCTCCTTCTGCTTCGATGGCTATATCTTTGAGAGATTCCCAGTCCTTCAACCCCTTCATCTTCAACCCCTCTTTCAAGTATGGGCTTGCGTTCTTGATAAATAAATGAATCTGATCCTGGGTGTCCGGCTTTCGGCGCATCTCCATTACTCGATTCCGCCATCGGGTGAGATAATCATGGAAAGATTCCCCGGTCTTTTGCTGGAGTAGCTCAAGATCTTTTAGAGTCACCTCCATCCTGGTGTTACAGTCATACTGCTTCAAAAACTCTTCAGTGAGCAGATCCCAATCTTCTTTAGTGCGGCGGTCAAGGCCATGATACCAGTCAATGGCATGAGAGGTCAGACTCAGACAAAAGTATTCTACTTTCTGCTTCTTGGACAACGTGGTCCCCTTCATGACCAGAGAATATTGCTTCACATGTGTGGTCGGGTCAGAAGTACCATCAAACTTCGGCACATTCGGCATTTTGAAGTTATAAGGGATTGGGTCCTCTCCGTCCAACTCCTTATCCTCCGGATTCATCCCATGAGCTCTGCCTATCATACGGGCCATGGCTTCAAACCTCTCTTCCATCTTTTTCAGAATAAAGTCATCAGCTTGAGGCGCCTTCCCCTTCTCAGATGCAATGCTCATCCTATCATCCTCGATATCTGTATCGTCATCAATTCTCAGCACAGGCCTTCTTCTCTACTCTCCCGAGGCTACTGACCTTAACTCTACTGGGGGCGGCCGAATAGGTTCTTCTCGTCTTTCAACCCTTTCTTCTTCTGGCTCATTCTGTCTCACTGGAGGAGGAGGAGGAGGAGGAGTCTGTGGAGCATTCTTCTGAGCATTCTGCTGTGCCAAGGCGGTCAACATATTCATCATCCTACCCTCGAATTCCTCAAACTGACGGCCCACTTCTTCCGCGATCATGGCCCTGGTGGCGTCATCCCCCCTAGGCGAGTTTGCCATCTTAGATATTGTACCACTGATTTCTAATAAGATTCTTAGTAGACCCTCTCTATCTGACAGCTCGGGAGTAGGAACTCGGATCAGCCGTCCGGTTGGTGATCTAGTCCACCTGGGCAGATCTATGATGGCTGCAGGGACAAAAAGTTAGGCATGATGCATGAAATGCAGGTATAATGCATGGTCGTGATATGCAACACTTACAGAGCACAAGCAAGCAAGTAGGTCCTTCTGCCCTTATTTCTCCCACACACGTGGTCGTGCAGTCTCTTTCCTAGGTGGGATTAGCCCAAGGGTCAACGAGGGACCCAATGGACGCGCATGGTGCGCGGCGAAAAACCGGCAGCATGACACTCCTATGCTAATGTACAAGCGGATGGATAATGATCGTCACGTATTTGGACGTTCCATAAATTTTGACATGGCCCTACCGGGGCATGATAGCCTTTGGCTAGGTTAACAAGCGAGACATTTGGACTCACCCAATACATGAGGATCCATACAGCAAGCATGGAATTAGGGTTCATTTCACCTGTGGAAAGTAACTATAGCCATTACATGAGCTTTGGACAAGGGAGATGTTTCTTTAAGGCTACCCAAGCATGATCCCTGCCGACAGGTCTATCTTATCACGAGCATAGCGACCGATCGGGTCATCATTTTGATATACCATTAAGGTACGTGGCTTGGGCTGGTGATTATCCTTAACACTTCCCCAAATTGAGTGAAAATGAGGAGGTGCTTCAGGAACGCACCGGGGCTAAAAGAGGGACCAAACTAGCGTATTCTAAGGCTCGAATGATATGCAAATGCAAATTTGAGAGAAAGTGAATTTATGAATTAAATTTTAATCATAAATGTTAAAAGAGGTATTTTCAAATTGAAATCTCGAACCATAAACGTCCCCAGTGGAGTCGCCACTATGACGCGCGCCGGATCCCTGCGGCCGCCCGTTCGACCGCCCACACGTGGGCGATCGGGGTACTTGTGGGTCCGTTGGCATCTTGCAAATGAATTGCAAGTGCGTCTATGTTGGGCAACAAGGAGGTTTCATGGAGTCGCCACCCAATAGAACATTGGGAAAGTTACTCTCGCCTCGGAGAGCCTAAGACTGCGCTTGGTATCCATTTTGGGCCAGCCAAAGGGGTCATGGAAGGTGAACTTCTCACCCTAAAGAGCCTAGGATTAGTGCTAAAGCCTCGTGACTCAAGAAGTATTTTGGAGGATAACCTCTAACCTCTCGAGCCCAAAAACTAGAGCTGGGTCCGGGATTTCTCATCTATTTCTACCTCAATTATTTTATGATCAAATTTTAATATCATTAATTCGCTCTCTCTCCACACTATGCAATTGATTAAAAGGCGCACTTATTCACATCTTGAAAGCGATAAATGATCAAATAGATAATGAAAGCAATAGATTACAATAATACAAGGAGCGGAATACAACTTCCTTTCGTAAATATGCGGATCATGCATAAATCGGGGCATTGCTTATTTTGAGGACTTTGGTCCTCACATGCATCGTTATTAAAATTGGGGATTTTTATTTGTGACGATCTTTATTGGATAAAAATAGGGCATTGGACCCTTGCTTTTGTGTAAACCTCATTTTATTGAATATAAAACATTGAGTCATTTTTGTACATCAACGGGATATGAAAGGAGTACATCCGTATACATAAAATAATCAATAAATAACAAAATGAAGAAAATAGCCAAGAGGGTTAGGGAACTAAACCAGACGAAATCCTCCGAACATGGTAGACAGCCGCTCAAGCTCGGGATTATCCAAGAGAATCAATATACACTCATAGAAAGTTAAGAGATGTTAATATACATAAAATTAACATATAAGAAGTCAAAAAGACTTAGAAGAGATGAAAAACGATTTAAAAAGATGGAGACAGAACCCACCGACGGCCTTCCTTAGCTGACCGACGGGCGTCGGTTAAGGTAACCGAGATGTCCGTTTGTCACTCAATGAGGGGCGTCTGTAGGTGGGTGACCGACGGGCGTCGGTGATAAAGATGACCCGTCGGTCACCACTGTCTCCGAAAAACAGAATGGAGAAAAAACCCTTTTCAAAGTCAAAAAGTGGGTTTTATCCCAAAAGGAGATAAGAGAGTCAAAAAAAAGAAAATAATGACAGATATTCAAAAAAATCCACAAAATAAGAAATAAATATGAGATAATATGGAGAAGGAATCTGGAATATTTACCCTCAGATAATCGCTTTGGGTAAGATTCTTATGTTGATTAGAGCTCCGAGCGTTCTACGAGAAGCGAAAGATGAAGGATCAAAGAAAGAAAATGAGCTATTTCTTCTTCAACCCCTCAAAAGATCGATTTTGGAGTCAAAATCTAAAGAAAACTAATTAGTTTTTAGTTCTTTTTGATTGATTTGATCCTTGATTCAATAGGTTTCCTTAGTAAATGTGTTTTGTTGGAAAAGAGAGAAAATTTGCTTGAAATTGGGCAGAGTTTCCTCATTTGAAAATTTTTCCAACCCTTTTCAAGTGAAAATCCAGAGCTTTTATAGCCAGACACGACCGACGGGCGTCGGTGTATAGGGGCGGGCATCGGAAGAATCCTTCTGACACAAGGATTCGTCCGATGGCCCTGCCACATCCACCGACGGGCGTCGGAGCGGTTGCGTGCTCTGGGAAACCAGGCGGCGTTCTGACAGTGGCGGTGACTTTCCGACGGGCATCGGAAAATACCACAAGCCGTCGGTGACTCGAAGCGACGGGCTGACTTCACAGACGGGCTGGCCGTCTGTGGAGGACAAAAAGCCTTTTGACTCGAAAAAACCTCTGTTTTCTCCCCCTCTGCCCAGGAATGGTAAAAAGCCTCATTTCTCGTGGAACGTGGGACTAAAACCTCCAAATCCAGCCCTTTTACATAGGCTCGGACACTGATTTCATCATAGGATAACCTCTGATCCGGACCGCTCTGGGACACGGTGCTTACACTAGCCCTTCATAAGCATGCTTATTTGTCCACGACTTGATTACATGCTTAATCATTAACTCACATAGTTATGTTCAGTTATCATATTATTCACATATATAATGATATTCAGTTGTATAGTAAGATTCATTCGCATGGTAAGGTATTCATGTAGTTTTTTAAAGCAACATCATGGTACAATTATCGCATTGAGTAAATTTGTATCATTGAATAAGTTATCATATTAAGCACATTCGCATCATTTCATGCCTTGTACACACCTATAGCTTGATAAACATACTCACATTCTATTATGCATTAAATTCATTTATTAAATTACTATGCCATATCATCATTTACATATAGTCAATTGAAAAAACATTTATATAGTCATTTTATAATGTTTGACATGATTTAGAAAAGTGATAAGAACTTCTGGTGAAGTTCTGGTTCGATTCGGGAAGTAAAAAGTACCGTTGAGGCTTAAAGTTAAGGTCACACCATCATTTGGAAATATAAAACATGAGATATGACCTAAACGACATATACTGTTCTAATGAACCCGCCAGAATAGAGATGCTAAAGTTTTGGCCATTTTTGAAGGTCTTAGAGTCAGAATTCATTCATGGTCATTTCTGGGACTTTTGTGGATATTGGAATCATGGTTCTAATGGAGTAATAATAACTTAATTTGGAATTCAAAAACTCCACTTATAATCAAAATATCACACGGAGGTCTGGTGAAATATAAACAGAGTTTTCCCCTATAACTAGGGTTCATAGTTTGATCATAAACTCATGGCAATTCAATCAAGAATTTCAACACACATCTCAATTACACATATAAACTTATAAAATCTATCAATTATTACATAAAAACACATAAATCTGAAGCTAACAACACATTCACTTAAGCCAAATATAGCACATAATCCCTAACCTCTTGGAGCACTCTTTCACTTCGCTACTAGGTGACCTTCTCTTTTCCTTTAACTTTCTTACTAGCTTCTCCAAGTTACAGCCACATCCACATACACATTCAAAGTAGATTTAACACTATGAACAAAAGTTCAATCAAGAAAGAAGAAAAGATGAACAACACACAATACAAACTTACCTTTCTATCTATCTCTTAATCTTCTTATTGCAACACCACTTAAAACTTAAGAAACCAATGGAATGGATGAAGAAGCAAGAGAGGAACAAAAGACAGGATAAAGAACAAAGAAGGAAGGAAGCAGAAATGAGAGAGAGTTAAACCAAAGAGAAGCAAGAACAGATTTTTTTCCACTTACTGTCTCTCCACCAACCTTATCTATGCATGCAATCTACTAGGTGTCACTCTCTAATCCCCTCAAACTAGGTGGCAACTCTAGATTGAAAAATATGGATTTCCACTATCTACATAATTAAGTTAATTAATCACCACTTTTAATAATTAATCACTCTTGACACTAATCATGCCATGTTACAATTTGATCACTGAATTACTTTATTTTCTTACAATTAAATCCTTAATTCTTATTTTCCATTTAGTCCATAACCGAAAACCCTAATTTACACTCACTCGGTTAGGCTAATTACGGTTGATACTACTAGGGTCAATTTCGGGCTATTACAACTCTCCCCGACTTAAGAAATTTTGTCCGTGAAATTTTCTCTAACAATACATGTTACGACTCTAATCATGCAAACATTATGCAAGACACAATTCAAACAAACACAAACAATAACTTTAAACTCATACCATGTTGTGCATCTTGATCCTTCATTCCCTCTTCCAAAGTCATACGATAGACTCTACCCGTGCAAAAATTTTGTATCTTTACTGTTTCAGATAGTAACTCCGATCATTGTCCGGCTTGACCAATACCACTTCTAGCTCTTCCTCTTCTTTCACTGTTAGGGTTCTGTACACTATCTCTTCTTATTTGCATAGTCACATTCTCTTGTGCTTGTGGACACCTTGCTACCAAATGATCAAAACCACCACATTTGAAACAAGCTCCGGTGTCTTTCCAACATACACCCCAATGGGGTTTCCCACAATGTTCACATGGCACCAGAACACTTCTTATATTTGATGGAGCTGGAATTCCAACTATATTAAATCCTTCGTTAAGTCATTTACTTAAATTAATTTCGATTACATTTATTCTTGTGTGGTTATCACTATACTTTAATCTCTATTTTACTTCTTCCTTGGCTATTTCGATTCAACACTTGTCAACAATTTTACTTTACAATATCACTTATAAATTTCATTTTACTTATACACTTGTAGACACCGGGTCCTGAGTCAGCCTAGATCGAAGTTATCCAATGATGATAATTGCCTTCACAGGCGAAAACGTTGAAATTGATGGTTTCCTTGCAAATTTTACAATTTAAAATGAAAAACAAAAAAAATTAAAAATATTTTAAAAATTTAGTTTTAAAAATGATATTAGAAAATTTTGGTATTTTTTAGTCATATTTAAAATTTAAAAAAAAAAAATTAGCGAATGTTGGGCGCAGCAGCCCGCAAGCCGCTACGTGCGCGCATCTGCTCACGGCCGAAGCCCGTCGGGCTCGCCGACTGGTGTCGGTCGTCCATCCGCGCCCAGATCCGCCGAAATTGCCCCTTTTTCGTCCAGATTTCATTTTTCTCCTATTTTGGACCTTTTTTTCACCCAAATTTCGGGATTTTGAATTTCTTCTTCCATTTTTACACCCAAAATCAAGGGAATTAATTAAAAATCTTATTTTTCTTCCACAAATCAATCTTTTTCCTTTTTTCTCATTTTAAGTGTGAAAATTGGAGGATTTTGGGAGAGAGATCATTTTTCATCTTCTTTTTTTTTTTCTTCTAAAAAGAATTCTCTTTATCTTTTTTGACACTTCTTTTCTCCAAATAAAATTTTAAGATTAAGAAATTCAATTTTTGATCTACAATTTTTATTGAGACAAGAAAAGTCTTTCTTTTGTTCTTGAATCTTGGATCTTTTTATCAAAAGTATTTTTTTGAAAATAATTTTTTGTTCTTGAAGATTAATTTTGTTTTCATATTTTTCATCATTTTTTTATCAAAAATAATTGTTCTTGAAACAAAGAAATCAATTCTTTGTCTTCAAGAATTAATTTCTTTCCTTCCAATTTTTTTATCAATTTTCTCTTGAAATAAATTTCCAATTTTTATTATTTTCATTTTTATCTCTATATTGTGAATTGCAATAAAGAAAATCAATCATTTTCATCATAAATCAAATCCAAATCTGAGGGTAAACATTTTAGGCCCAATCCTTTAATTTTATTTCTTTTTTATTTATTTGTTTATATCTAATTGTTAATCATGTAGATCTTTACATTTATTTTGTTTTTATTTATTTCATGTGTTTATGTACATAGATCTAATATTTCTAAATATTATTTTTGTCTTATTTCATTTTATTATTATTATTATTATTATTATTATTATTATTATTATTATTATTATTATTATTATCGTTATTTGTTTTATTTAATATGTTAATCAATTTATTTTAATATGTTATTTAATTGACTTGTCGTATATAATGCATGTTTTATTTATTCTAATCTATGATTTATTGTTTTATGTGTTTAATTAATTTCTTTGGTTTAATCACTAACATAAATTTTATTTGTCTTTATTTTTTTTTTGGTTTTAAATCCGTATTTTTTCTTGTTTGAGCATCCATGCAAGCGAAGGAGGAGATTCGGGGTTTGATCATTTTATTGTACATGTTAATTTACCTTTGTTTATTTTTGATTTATTTGTTATATAATTGTTAAATGAAATAGTTTTTATGCACGCTCAATTAAAAAATCACACAAAAGTATTTCTATAAAATAAATTGGTTTTTCCTAATAAAATGTGACCAATGTCCTAATTTTTCATCCAAATACGTTGGCACCATCAAAATTTTTTTATTTAATTATACATGAGAGGACTAATGTCCTCATTCTCAATAAATGCCCCGTTTTATGCATGATGATGTATTTTATTTACAATGGGGGTTGTATTCCGCCCCTAATTTTGTTGTATTTTATTTTCATGTACTTTATTTTATTTACCCTTTTATTTATCGCTTTCCTTGAATGATCAAACTTGCGCTCTAATTATACCATCGAAATGTATGAGAAAAGGGATGAAAACTTAAATTCAAAACTTAATTATAAAATAACCAAGGTATGAATAAATGAGAAGTCCTGAACCATCTCTGGTCTTTGGGCTCAACGAGGCGAGAGGGCCATTCCGATGTTTCATTGGAATGGGATATCCAAGACACCTCTTGTGTCCCACCAAAAGACTTAAATTTACAATCTTAGGCTGCACAGGGTTAGAGGATCATTCCAGTGTTCTATTGGGATGATATCTCCAAGATCACTTTGGCTTGCCCAAAATGGATATTATGCGCCGTCTTAGGCTCACCGAGGCTAGACGACCTGTCCCAATATTCTATTGGATGGCTACTCCAAGAAACCTCCTTGTTGCCCAAAATAGATGCACTTGTAAATACCTTACAAGTTTTCATAAACCTCTCTCGAAAGCCCTAAAGGCGGGCCATTGGGGCATCCTATGGGGTTCGGCGTGCGTCACAGTGGTGACTCCACTGGGGACATACGAGACTTCGATTCGAAAGTACCTTGGTCAATAATTATAATTGAGTTTTAGTTTAAATTTTTTTATCCCTTTTCGAAATTGCATATCATATCATTAGAGCCTTAGAATTATGCTAGTTTGGTCCCCATTCTTAACCCCGGTGCGTTCCCGAAGCATGACCCTTCGTTCATTCAATGTAGGGAAGTGTTAAGGATAATCACCAGCCCAAGCCTCATACCATCAAGGTATATCAAATGATGACCCGATCGGTTGTTACGCTCGTGATGAGCTAGACGCATCGGCAGGGACCATGCTTGGGTAACCCCAAAATATCATCACCCATGACCAAAACTCATGTAATGGCAATAGATACTTCCCCTAGGTGACATGTACCTTAATGCTATGCTTGCTATGTGGGCCATTATATATTGAACAAATTCAACCCAATTAAATGGGCTTTTAGTAAAGGCTTTTATGCCCCGATGGACCCATCTTAATTTAATTGAAATGTTTAAATACATAAAGGCCAAAATCCATATGTATGCGCATTAGATAAGAGATGTTATGTTGCCGGTTTTCCACCGAGCACCATGCGCATCCATCGGGTTCCCCACTAACCTATGGATCAAGCCCACCTAGGAAAGAGACCACATTACCTCGTGTGTGGGAGTAATTAGGTTGGGAGGATTTACTTGCTTGCATGTGATTGTAAATATTGCATAACTCACTATCATGCATTGTATATGTCATTCATGCATCATTCTAATAATTAAAATTTTTTTAGCCATTATAGATTCATTTAAGTGGATTAGAGGTTCCGACAGCCGGCTAGTAAGGACAAATTTGCTTTTTGAGTTGCCAGAATTTATGTCTGACTGGGATTTTAAGTCATCCTCATCAATCAGCGAATCCTCTGTAGAACCACCAATGGCAGAAGAAACCGGAGCACTGACCACTCAAGACCTAGCTAGGAGGCTAGAGGACTTCGAATAGAGAGTGCTAGACAAGATGGGTGCCATGGCTGAAAGGATTGCCCATCCTCTTGCTCCACCAGCACCTGCGGCCCCACAACCACCTGTTGCTCCATAGCCACTGGCAGTCCCTCTTCGGGGGCAAGCCGAACCAACTGCTGGTGGGGAGGCTCCCTTCATTGGAGTTGCTGCCCGTCAACTAGTCAATGAACACAGGTGTAGACACCGGTTCCCGAGTAGCCTTGATTAGGAATACCCGATGACGAAATTTAGCTACGCCGGCTTATAGGCGAAAAGATTGGAGCTCGGAGGTTATTTTCCCTATCTTTTTGATGAGTAAAAAGTGTATTATAAAAATATTTTAAAAAATATTTTTAAAATTATGTTGGAGAAGAAAAAGCGTGTTTTAAGTTGAAAAAAAAAAGGTATTTTTTGCGAAGGTCGGGGCGCTGCAGCGCCCTGGGCGTGCGCGGAGCGCCTGCCCGGGCGCTGGGCAGCACGCAAGCGAGCGCTCGCATGTGCGAGCGACGCCCAGGGCGTCGCTCGCTTCGTGCGCACAGTCGCCCACTCTTGACCCATTTCGGCGAGATTTCGCCCATTTTCGACCCCCACTCAATTTTTAATGGTTTTTGGACGGTTTTGGGTAGTTTTTGGGTAGTTTTTGAGTGTTAAAAGTGTAGAAAAAATTCAGAAATAGGGGGAGGACGAATTAGAAAGATTTTAGAGAGAAAAAACTGAATTTTTGAGTTTTTTAGTTGAGGGAAAAAATCAATCTTACACACTTGCTTCCAAGGGTGATTTTTCAAAGTTCCAAGTTATTTTTCAAGCATTTTTCACAATGAAAAGACAAGGAATTCAAAACTTCTACCTTCAATTCTTCAAGATTAAATTTGAGGGTAATTATTCATGGCTTAACTCCTTAATTCTCTTGTTGATTTTAATTTCTTTTGTTTCTAATTAACTTTTAAACATGTAAATTCTCTTAGTCCCCACATTCTTCTTATTATTTTATCTTCAATTGTTCATATAACCAGTAAACTCTTTTAAATCCCATTATATTTTCATGTTAAATTGTTTTTTACACATATCAATATTTTAATTTTTACTCATAGTCGTTATTATAATTATTTATTTGATATGTTGAGCATGGTTAATATTTTTTATCCTTATGTATGTTAAATTGCATCATAATTACTTTTATGCATGTTATAATATTTTATGCATGTTATATTTCCATTACACATATTATCTTTTATGTCATATTATTTCTTTGGATTAATTTCTAACATGAATTTCATTTTTATTTTTGGTTGCATATCATTATTTTATTCTCATTTGAGCATCCATGCACGCGAAGGAGGAGATGCCGGGTTTGGTATTTTCATTGCACATTTTAATTCTCATTTTGTTTATGTTTTTTTTTTAATTTCCTTGTATATATTCAATAAATAAAGTGGTTTTTTATGCACGCCTAAATAAAAATCACAAAAATATTTCTACTAAATTAACTTGAATTTTTTCATAATAAATGGGACCAATGTCCTAGTTTTCATCCCAAATAAAATCACCACGTTCAAAACGTTTTCTTTAAATACACATGCGGGGACCAAAGTCCTCATAATTAATAAATTCTCCGGTTTTATGTATGTTTGCACTTTTTTAAATGGGAGTTATATTCCGCTCCTAGTATTATTGTAATTTACTTTTAATATTTTATTGCTTTCGATGTGAATATTTGTGCCTTTTAATTAAAATTGTATCGTGTGGAGAGAGAGCGAACTAATAAACTCAAAACCAAATTGTAAAATTAATCAAGGTAGAAATAGATGAGAAGTCCCGAACCCATCTTTGGTCTTTGGGCTCAAAGAGGCTAGAGTTTTACCCTCCAAGACCCCTTTGGTTGGCCCAAAATGGATAATAAGCGCAGTCTTAGGCTCTTCGAGGCGAGAGAAACTTTCCCAATGTTTTATTGGGTGGCGACTCTATGAAACCTCCTTGTTGCCCAAAATAGACGCACTTGTAATTCGTTACAAGTTGTCAACGGACCTCAAATGCCCGATCGCCCTCGAGCAGGCGGCCATAAGGGCGGCCGCGGGTCCGGCACGCATCACAGTGGCGACTCCACTGGGGACAAAATGGCTCGAGACTTCAACTTGAAAATACCTTGATTATCCTTTACAATTAAGTTTTAGTTTATGAATTTTGCTTTATCTCAAAATTGCATATCATCTCATTAGAGCCTTAGATTAAGTTAGTTTGGTCCCTTCTCAACCCCGGTGCGTTCCTGAAGCACGACCCTATTTTCACTCAATTTAGGGAAGTGTTAAGGATAATCACCAGCCCAAGCCTCGTACCATCAAGGTATATCAAATGGTGACCCGATCGGTCGTTATGCTCGTGATGAGCTAGACCCGTCGGCAGGGATCATGCTTGGGTAACCCAAAAACATCATCACCCTTTGACTAAAGCTCATGTAATGGCAATAGATACTTCCACTAGGTGCAATGTACCGTAATACTATGCTTGCTATATGGGCCATCATATATTGGACGAAGTCAATTTAATTAAATGGTCTTCATCAAAGGCTTTCATGCTCCGGTGGGTCCATCTTAGTTAAGTTGAATTGTTTAAATACATAATGGCCAAACACCCATACGTATGTACGTTAGATGAGAGCTGTTATGCTGTCGGTTTTCCACCGTGCACCATACGTGTCCATTGGGTTCCCCGTTAACCCATGGATAAAGCCCACCTAGGAAAGAGACTGCACTACCACGTGTGTGGGAGATATAAGGTTGGAAGGATCTATCTGCTTGCATGTGTTTGTCTATGTTGCATCAGCACGAGCATGCATTGCATTTTAATCATGCATCATCTTAACAATTTTCACATTTCAGCCATCATAGATTCTCCTGGGTGGTCTAGAGGTCCCGACGAACGGTTAAGAAGGACTCCGCTTTTGGGGTTAATAGAGTTAGTGTCGGATCAGAGTTCAGATTCAATCTTAGAAGACAGTGTGGGGTTTTCTTCTGAATCATCAATGGAAGAAAGCATGGCTAATCTAGCAAATGAGTCTGATGCAACCCGGGCAATAATTGCTGAAGAGGTAGGAAAGAGAATGGAGAAGTTTAAAGCCCGAATGATTGCAATGATGGGCAATCTTGCCACCACCATAGCTGGGCAACAAGCTGCTACTGCCTCTATCCGGATGCGAGCTGAACAAGAGGCTATTAGAGAAGAGCTCCCTGCTGCAGTTAACCAACCAGTGGTCGATCCACCTATTGTTGAACAAAGAGTACCTGCACCTATTGAGCGTAAAGAGGGCCCCAGGTCTGAAGCTGAGTTTGGGGGAGATGAGCAAGAGGAGCATACAGTAACTAAAGAAAAGTTGCTGGAATTGGAGGAGGCAATGTGGAGGAAAATGGAAGAGAGGTTTGAGGCCATGGCAAGAATGATGACGGTAGGGAAAGGAATGAACCCAGAAGACCGAGAGCTGGATGGGGATGACCTGATTCCCCAGAATTTCAAGATGGCTGATATCCCAAAATTTGATGGCACCTCTGACCCTGCCGCACACATCAAGCAATACTCGCTGGTCATGAAGGGCACGACCTTAACAAGAAAGCAGAAGATAGAGTATTTTTGCTTGAGTCTTACAGGAGCTGCTATTGATTGGTATCATGGGCTTGACAGGAGGTCCAAGGAGGATTGGGACTTGCTGACCGAAGAGTTTCTTAAGCAGTACGATTGCAGTACCCGGATGGAGGTCACTTTGAAAGATCTCAAGTTGCTACAACAGAAGGCTGGAGAGTCCTTCCACGAGTACCTTACTCGATGGAGGAACCGGGTTATGGAGATGAAACGCAAATCGGACACTTCTGATCAGATCCGATTATTCATTCGAAATGCCAGCCCGTACTTGAGAGATGGACTAAAAATGAAGGAACTGAAAGACTGGGAATCCCTGAAGGACATTCCCATAGAAGTAAAAGGTGAATATTTAGCCAAGAGGGCAAACAGTGAGTCCTATGCCAGGAAGGGATACAGCAATCAAGAGACAGCCAAGTCAGCAAGTTCAAGCAGCGGTAATAGAGGTGGGAAGACATCCGAGGTGTCTGCAACAGGCGTGAATCAGAGGTATTTCTCCAACTTGGGTAGGCCTTTATCATGGGTGCTAAAGAGGCTGGTAAAGGAAGGGAAGCTACAGCCCCTGCCGTCTAGGCCAGCTAGGACCCAAGGATAACCAGGGCACAAGGAAAATGAATATTGTGCATTTCACCAACATACCGGGCATTTGACAGATGATTGTATAACACTGAGACATCAGGTCCAAGATCTAATTGACAACAAACAGATCACCGATCCTGAGAAGAGAGAAGGCAAGAAGAAGTCCAGCTATAATGCAGTGCCACCTCCAGTCTTTATGATTGGATCGAGCCTACCAGAATGGTATGTGATGCAAGATTTATATGGAAATGAGTACATCGCTATCACTCGCCCTGAAGCAAGTGAAGAAGGGATTCCCGTGGCGGCGATAGACTGTTGATCCACTAGTGAGAGTGGAGAAGATGAAGACGATGAGAAACATGGACAGTTCAGGGATCCATGGGATTCAGAAGAAGAGGAGAGAGTTGAGGCAGTAACGAGAAGTGGGAGAGTAGTTCCCGAAGTTGAGAAGCAGCAGGACCCAACACAAGCAATCGCAGAGAAGGAGCCGGAAGAAAATTCAATAGTGAAGCAATTGAAAAAGACCATGGCTCAGATATCTATTTGGGACCTCTTGAGACAGTCCCCCTCTCACAGACAGAAGTTAGTTGAGGTATTGAGTGTATCCACCGTAGCAACTACAATCTCTCCATCTGAGCTGTTAGACCTAGTAAAAGGGGAATCTGGGGAGAAGCTGGTATTTTCTGATGCAGGCCTACCGACAGAGGGTCGCAACCACAACCGACCTTTGTACATTAAGGCACAGTGATAGGAGCTAAATTGAACTATAGTTTAGTATTTATTTTGTGTGAGTTTGTGTAATTAATTATGTAATTGTGTGTATAATTTGATGTGATATATTAGTTTATGATTATTTGTACCAGTTGAGTGTTTATGCTGTTTATTGTTGTTTTTAGGTGAAAAATGAAGAGAAGAATAGATATAGAATGAGAAGATCACGAGAAGAAGGAGCCGATCACATTTCACTCAAGGATCACGCCGTGACTATGAGTCACGTGACGTGACTTGCTAAGAAGAATGAAGAAGGAGGAGGAAAGGAAGAAGGAGTTGCGAGAGAGACGAGTCACGCCGTGACCAGGGATCACGTGACGTGACTGAAGAAGAGAAGCCAGCAAAGAAAGGAAAGAAAGGAAAGAGAAGAAGAAGGAAGAAGAGTCACGGCGTGAGCAATGGTCACGCGACGTGACGCCACAGAGAGGCCAGGAAAGGAAGAGAAAAGAAGAGAAGAGAAAGAAGAGAAAGGAGAAGAGGGGAGAAGATATGCCGTGAGCGCCAGTCACGCCACACGCGAAGAAGAATCACGCCGTGATGAGGAGTCACGCGACGTGACTGGCCAGAGAGGGAAAAGAAAACCGAAGAGAGGAAAGAAGGAAGAAATGGGCAAGCGCGTTCTGTCGCGATTGCGAGCGCGACAGAGGCGACCGTTGGACGGTTTTCAGCCAAAAGTCACTTGGAAAATCACCTTCTTTCACCCAAAGTTTGCAACCATTCTCAAGGGTCATTTCAAGGGACATCAACTTTCAATCAATATCTATAAATATTAGTTTAAATGTAATTTATTAGGAGGATGAATTTTTAGTAAAGAAATTTTCTGTATTTTTAGTTAAACAATATTCTTTAGTTTTATTATTTAGTTCTATGTATTGAAGAAGAAGATCAAGGAGGAGAAAATTTATTTCAAGAGATTGAGAAAAGGGTTGAAGAACTTCTATCTTGTTCTCTTATTTTTAATTCTTCTCTACTATTTTTATGAATATTATTTTAATGAACTTGCATATTATAATTCTTTCTATTTCTATCTACTTTCATAATCTTTCATTGTAGATTCTCTATTAATATCTTTTGCATGATCTTTACAAGTTAAAGTAATTCGAGAGTTTGCTTTATCCGACATTTAATAGAGATTCATTATCAAGGTATATTTGAGAGATTGGTATATTGAGATAATTGCTATAGGTTAGTGTTTATTCTTAAAATATGTAATTAGAAACCTCTAATTCATTAATGAAAATTGTGAGTTAGAATTTTAATTATATGTTTTAGGCATTTTAATTCATGTCGAGAGAGTGAGTTAAAAGTTTATTCTAACTTGGCTTGCATAAAAAGATGAAAGATGTTAATCTAAATGATGGAATCAGGTTCATTGTTTTTAATTCTTCATGATTTATTTTATCTTCTTTTGACTATCATTAACTAGGCTTAATAAGTTTACATATTAGATTAAATTAGAACCACTTCTCTATCATTTTATAATTGTAAACAAGATTAAAATCAATAAGTAATAGTGTGTAACACGTTCCCTGTGGGATCGATATCTAAAGTACTATTGCGGTACACCGTATACTTGCGGTATATTGCATCATTAGAAAAATGCACAACAAGTTTTTGGCGCCGTTGCCGGGGAACGGTTCTTTGCCATTGTGAAAATTGATTTATGATTTTGGATTATAATATTTTGTTTGTTTTAATTTGTTTGTAAGTTAATTTTGTGTTTTAATTTTGGTTTTACAGGATTTTAGAAGTTCATGCCTAGTACAAGGAGTTCTTTAGAAGAGCTTGAGCCTATAAATCCTGAAATTGAGAGGTTTTTATTGAGTAATAGGAAATCAAATAAAAAGAAGAATAAAAATAGAAGATCAATTATCATGGCTGATGAAAATCCACCAAGATTGATGGACTTTGCCACACCTGCTTTGAGTGGTGCTCAACAAGGAGTGGTAAGACCAACGGTAAATGCCAATCAATTTGAAATTAAGCCTTCATTGTTACAAATGATTCAAAATAGTATTCAATTTTATGGTTTGGCAAATGAGGATCCAAATGCTCATTTGGCAAATTTTCTTGAGATTTGTGATACCTTTAAGATAAATGGGGTTTCAAATGATGCAATCAAGCTTAGGCTTTTTCCATTCACATTGAAGGATAAAGCAAAGGCTTGGTTGAATTCTTTGACAAGAGGATCTATAACTACTTGGGACCAATTGGCCCAAGCGTTTTTATCAAAATATTTTCCATTGGCCAAAACCGCAAAAATCATAAAGGATATCACTACATTTGTACAAAATGAAAATGAATCATTATATGAGGCTTGGGAAAGATTTAAAGAATTGCAAAGAATGTGTCCACACCATAACTTGCCAAGAGAGTTGTTGATGCAAACATTCTATAATGGTGTAAATTCAACTACAAGAGGTACTATTGATGCTGCTGCTGGTGGATCTTTAATGAGAAAAACAATTGATGCAGCATATGAGCTTTTGGAAGAAATGGCAATGAATAACTGTATGTGGCCTCCTGAAAGAGTAAGGGAGTATAATAATTCTAATACTAGAGGGATACATTCAGTAGATTCTATGGTTGCATTACAAGCTCAAGTTGAGGCTTTAACTCATAGAGTTAATAGTCTAGGCATGGGAGGTAATTCATCAAATGCATGCAATGTGTGTGGTCAAAATGGGCATGATAGTGGCAATTGCACTTTAGGTATAGCTAATAAAGAGCAAGTTAATTTTCTTCAAGGCCAAGGTCGTGAAAATCCTTATTCTAATACTTATAATCCTGGTTGGAGAAATCATCCTAACCTTTCATGGGGAAATAATAATGTTAACAACCAAAATAGAAGTGTAGGATACCAACAACCTCAAGATAGGTTTGGGGCCTTTGAAGGTAAAATTGATAAGTTTATTGAGGAAATTAATTATAAGATGCATTCTCAAGATGAAAGCCAAAAGAAACTTGAGGCAAAAATTGATCAAATTTCTAAAAATCATGCAGCCTCTATTCATAATCTTGAGGTTCAAATAGGCCAACTTGCTAATTCTTTACCTTCTAGAAATTTAGGATGTCTTCCAAGTAATACTGAGGAGAATCCTAAGGAGCACATTAAGCCATGATTTGTCTATTTATTTTCTTTAGGTTAGTTATATTGTTTTTATTTATGTTTTGTACTTTGTTTTAAATTCGTTTATATAGTTTTATTTATTATATTCTAGTTTTTCATATTACTAAAACATTTGTTTTTCAATGCTAACTAATTTAGGAAGATTAGATTTGTTTAAAATTAAAAAATATATAAAAAAAAATATTTAAGAAAATAAAATTTTATGAAGACGTTGCTTCTGTCGCGATCGCGGCAAGTATCGCGATCGCGACAGAAGGCGATGAAGCAAAACGCAAGAGAAAGTGCGAGGGCGTCACGTCGTGATGCTACTTCACGTGACGTGACGATCTGAGGAAGAGGGACTTCGCCCAGGTAAGTGCAGAGTGTCACGGCGTGACGTTGCCTCACGTCGCGTGATGGGGGATTTGCAATTCAGGGTATATCAGGTAAGTTTTTAAATTTTTCTTTTCTGTTCTTATTTTATTTGTTTTCTTTCCTATACTAATTTAGAAAATTAAATTCAATTACATTAAATTAATTTTACAATTTACTAATTAAAACGCAGGAAAAGAAAAAAAGTAAAAGCGGGAGTTCTAAATTTAAAACCCTAAAAGTCGTGACCCTTCATTTTCATTTCCCTTTCTATTTCATTTCACTGTTAGTTTTCTTTTGCCAACGCTGGTCACGAGATACAGACTTTCATTACCCACTTTTCTTCTTCCTTTCATCTCGTTTCAATTTTTCTTTCTTCCACAGAGACTTTCGAACTTCATCATCTGTTTCCCTTTCGTTATTCTAATTTTACATTCCAGCATTGTATCTCTATTTCATTTCTTCTCTTTTCTTCATTAAACTTAGGGATTACAGGATTTGCATTCTCTTTACAGGTTTGTTAATTTCTTTTCATTCTTCTTTGTTTATTTTCATTTTTCATTTTTCTTTTCTTCTTTACCCTAGCTTATTACATTTCGGTATTTTCCTGCATAACAGAGTTGTATTTCTTTTGTAGTTTATTATCTGTTTCTATATCTGTTTCTATTTCTTTTTCTTCTGTCTTTTGTGTTTTATTTAGTGTATTTCGGTTGCATCTATGTATAACTAAATCACATTTCTTTTTGTAATTTCTCTCTGTTTACATTTCTTTTTCTTTTATCTTTTCTGTTTCCCTTTCATGTATTTGGTTTTGTTACTCACTTGGCACGCTCAGTGTTAATTTCTTCCCTTGACTTTAGCTTTATTTCCCTTTAGTTTTCATTTTCTGTTTACCCAACACATCCAGAAATGGTGAGAACAAAGAATCCAACCGTTCCCCGAACTGACCAAGAAGAGCAGGAAGTTGAAGTGGTGAACATTGCTTCTCACTATGGTGCCTTATTTCCCATTTTATCTGTAGACGAAGGCAGTAAGTATTTACTACTTCGTAATAGGTATTTGATGCGCTGTAAGTTTTTTCCTGACTCTTTACTTAATCAAATTGGTATGCTAGAAGTAGTTAATAACATGTTAAGAGTATGTGGATTGTTTAAATTTGCTTCTATGCGTGAAAATGTGCGTCCTGATTTAGTTTTAGAATTTTGTACCACATTAAAAAAGAATGATGATAACGAGAATTGGTTAGACTTTAGGATGGCTGGTATACCTTATACTTTAACCTATTTTATGATGAATAGGATATTTAGATTTTCTCAAGCTGGTTTGACTGAGCCACCTAAATCTTTTAAGCCACATGAGTTTTGGACATTTTTGACTGATTTGCAAACTCGTTATAGAGCTAGAGATGCTAAATCCATGTTTATTAAAGATTTAAGGTATTGGATTTTGCATAGGATTTTAGCTTCTTTGGTTTTTAATAGGTCCGAATTCAATAGAGTTTCATATAATGAATTATTTTTGATGTGGTGTGTACATAAACGCAAGGACATATGTTGGCCTTTTTGGATAGTAAATCAATTGTTGCAATGTGTACATAAACATGATTCGCCTTTAACACATGGGCATGTTATTTCTAGTATTGCAACTAATTTAAATGCTGATCTTGATGCTTATTATAGAGTTTTTCCTTGCCATTATTTTAATAAAACTATGTTAGTTCGTGGAGAGGTTGTTGGCAATAATTTTCAGGAAATTCCGGCACGTGCTCGATCATGTTGGAGGGATATTGCTGGAAATGTTGCGCCACGAGTTGAGGAACAAGAAGAAGAAGGAGAGGAGGAGGCAAGTGAAGATGAGGAGATGGCAGCTATCCCACCTGCTGCAGCTACTGCACCTGAATTGGGCTCATCCAGCCATAACATTCCCTCAATGATATCTAATATGCAAGAGCAATTATCTTCTATTGAGAGACGTCAAAGGAGGCTGGAGTATAAATTTGATAGTTTCATGTCCCAAGCTGGATTTGTGGTTCATTCACCTCCACCTTCACCATGATAGGGGAGTTTTCTTTTTCTTCATTTCATTTATCTCTTTTTACTTATTGTTTTTGTGTGTCATTCCTACACATTGAGGACAATGTTGGTTCTAAGTGTGGGGGAGTGATTGTGTTATGTGTTGTGATGTTTGTGATTGTGTTTGTGAGTTTGTATATGTATTATGTATGTCAATTGCATGGTTGTTTTTGTTTGTATATTTTTATAGTTCAATTAGGCTTTTAAGTAAACTTTATTATAAAGCATTGTTTATTTGGTATATGGTATAGATTGTTAAGTCATTTATCTTTGATGCTCATTTTTATCAGTTTTTCAAAAATTTTTAGCATGTGTTTTAAGTTTTTCAAATTATTTTGTTTTACTTATTTCAACATTATAGATTATTTAGTCTTTCTAACTAACCATATTTTTAAAGTTAGAATTTACTCATTTAGTTTATAATTTTCAATTTCTAGTTGTTTAAGGAAACTATAGCCATAATACTTACCTTTTATCTTTTCAATAATGGATGAGGACTAAATTTAAAAAGAAAAGTTAAAAGTGGGATGGAGCATAAAATGCACCCACTAAAGTCATAAAAAAAAAAAGAAAGAAAAGCAAGATATATATCAAAAATTGCAACAATATGGGATGGAGCGTAAAACGCACCCATATACTTTCTCTTGCTAGAAATCAAAAAGAAAAATCAAAGAAAAAGAAAAAGTAAAGTCTAAAAATGCCATGAGATTGGATTAAGGGTAAGTGAGTTCAAAATGTCCTAAGTGCAACTAGTTGCTTGAGAATTTTAACTTTATGATTAATTTTCTTTCTTTAGTTCATGTTTAGTTTTAATAGACTTCATACTCTTTATGTTGTCATTAGTAAAGTTAAATAATTTGTTGAATTTGGGATGCATACTTTTAAATTTTGACTTACTGATTTTATTATGAGTATATGAGATATTTTGGTTCTTTTCAATTCTATTACATGTGCTAAATAACAGTGTTTTGTAGTAATTTTTACTGGTTATTAAATTTTCTTATGTCTTTGATCTTGCTTGAGGACAAGCAAGGGTTTAGTGTGGGGGAATTTGATAGGAGCTAAATTGAACTATAGTTTAGTATTTATTTTGTGTGAGTTTGTGTAATTAATTATGTAATTGTGTGTATAATTTGATGTGATATATTAGTTTATGATTATTTGTACCAGTTGAGTGTTTATGCTGTTTATTGTTGTTTTTAGGTGAAAAATGAAGAGAAGAATAGATATAGAATGAGAAGATCACGAGAAGAAGGAGCCGATCACATTTCACTCAAGGATCACGCCGTGACTATGAGTCATGTGACGTGACTTGCTAAGAAGAATGAAGAAGGAGGAGGAAAGGAAGAAGGAGTTGCGAGAGAGACGAGTCACGCCGTGACCAGGGATCACGTGACGTGACTGAAGAAGAGAAGCCAGCAAAGAAAGGAAAGAAAGGAAAGAGAAGAAGAAGGAAGAAGAGTCACGGCGTGAGCAATGGTCACGCGACGTGACGCCACAGAGAGGCCAGGAAAGGAAGAGAAAAGAAGAGAAGAGAAAGAAGAGAAAGGAGAAGAGGGGAGAAGATATGCCGTGAGCGCCAGTCACGCCACACGCGAAGAAGAATCACGCCGTGATGAGGAGTCACGCGACGTGACTGGCCAGAGAGGGAAAAGAAAACCGAAGAGAGGAAAGAAGGAAGAAATGGGCAAGCGCGTTCTGTCGCGATTGCGAGCGCGACAGAGGCGACCGTTGGACGGTTTTCAGCCAAAAGTCACTTGGAAAATCACCTTCTTTCACCCAAAGTTTGCAACCATTCTCAAGGGTCATTTCAAGGGACATCAACTTTCAATCAATATCTATAAATATTAGTTTAAATGTAATTTATTAGGAGGATGAATTTTTAGTAAAGAAATTTTCTGTATTTTTAGTTAAACAATATTCTTTAGTTTTATTATTTAGTTCTATGTATTGAAGAAGAAGATCAAGGAGGAGAAAATTTATTTCAAGAGATTGAGAAAAGGGTTGAAGAACTTCTATCTTGTTCTCTTATTTTTAATTCTTCTCTACTATTTTTATGAATATTATTTTAATGAACTTGCATATTATAATTCTTTCTATTTCTATCTACTTTCATAATCTTTCATTGTAGATTCTCTATTAATATCTTTTGCATGATCTTTACAAGTTAAAGTAATTCGAGAGTTTGCTTTATCCGACATTTAATAGAGATTCATTATCAAGGTATATTTGAGAGATTGGTATATTGAGATAATTGCTATAGGTTAGTGTTTATTCTTAAAATATGTAATTAGAAACCTCTAATTCATTAATGAAAATTGTGAGTTAGAATTTTAATTATATGTTTTAGGCATTTTAATTCATGTCGAGAGAGTGAGTTAAAAGTTTATTCTAACTTGGCTTGCATAAAAAGATGAAAGATGTTAATCTAAATGATGGAATCAGGTTCATTGTTTTTAATTCTTCATGATTTATTTTATCTTCTTTTGACTATCATTAACTAGGCTTAATAAGTTTACATATTAGATTAAATTAGAACCACTTCTCTATCATTTTATAATTGTAAACAAGATTAAAATCAATAAGTAATAGTGTGTAACACGTTCCCTGTGGGATCGATATCTAAAGTACTATTGCGGTACACCGTATACTTGCGGTATATTGCATCATTAGAAAAATGCACAACACACAGATCAATGGCAAACACACCGCTTGCGTTATGGTTGATGACGGGTCATCAATAAATGTTTGCCCTTTGGTGGCGCTTCAGGCCTTTGGAATGGATGAGAGTATGTTAAGCAAGTCTGACCTGACCGTCACAGCCTACGACAACTCCAGGAGGCAAGCATCGGGAACTTTCAAAGCTGTGGTAAAGACGGGGCCCATTGACATAGAAACAGATTTTGTGGTTTTGCCGATCCCAGCAAACTTTTCAGCTCTACTTGGTAGACCGTGGTTCCACAGGTTAGGGGGAGTACAATCCACCTTACACCAGATAATTAAGACACCCCATGAAGGAGAATTAGTGACCATTAAAGCAGCAAGAGAGAACCAAGTGTCTGCCTTGGAGATCTCTAATCAGCCATTCAGTGGCTTTCATGTATCGATGATCGGAGAAGAGCAAAGAATAGAAGGTAGCCCTCAGGTGGTGAACATGCTAAAGAAGATGCACTTCCTCCTAGCGGCTGGTTTGGGAAAAGAGTCACAAGGGCTGCAGGATGCTATCACTACACATTTTCAGAAAGATCGAAAGGGGTTGGGCTACAAAGGAGAGTATGGTAAGAAGAAAGTGTCAGAGAAGATCCCCCATATTTCGGAGAGCTTTGTGCCATCATCATCGGTTTGTGCTTACACCGAAGAAGAAGAGTCGCAGTGGATAGATGGGAAGATCACTCCGGGTTTTGAAATTTTCAATGATGTCTTTGATTGGGAGATCGGAGTGGTTAGCTGTAGAGAACTTTTGGGACGAGGAGATTATGACCCAATGCAGCGTCAGGGACAGGGATGAGCCCGAAGAGATTGTAACTGATAAGCTGTTAGCCACCAGACTCAAAGGGAAGGAGAAGATGATAGAACCAGAGCTCAAGATTGAAGATCTCAAGATTTCACCAAGTCAAGAAGCCAAAGCACAGTCGGCTGCAGCATCGGCGTCGACTGAAGTTGATAGTCATTTAGATTCTTTTTTTATGCCAGAACTCTTTGAGGACAATGTTAATGTTTCTGATTATTTTAATGAGATGAACAACTTTGCTTACTTGTGTGATGTTTCTTGTGACACCCCTTACCCGTACTCAGGCGATCCTATCCCATGAGGAGTAAGATGCCGTACGAGTCAGGGTGCAACCAACAAAGCAGATAACAAAGAGTAGATAAACATACACAAAAGCGAGCGAATTTAAATTTTTGCGAAGTAAAAGAAGCGAAAGCTGATCATGCATTAATATAACGGAGGCATTACATTACTGTTCTGATCAACTAAGAGATATAACAATTAATTACAAATCCCAAATTACATAAACAAAAGTGGAAGCTATTACAAAACCAATATAAGAGAGTTCTATACAGAAAGAATCTAAAAATACAAAACTCAGTCCTATTCTAAACCCTGTTGCGTTGGCTTAGACTGCGGCGACTCTCCCAAAGCAACTCCTTCCGCACTTGCACGGGTAAACACACCGTGCTAAGCGATAAACGCTTAGTGGGGAAACACACATATATCAAAGGACAACCATTCACAACGGTCGTCAAGTTAAAACACAAGCGTTCATCATAAATACCATACTCATAGCATATCAATGGCATAAGCATGCATATACTAAGCCTTACATTCAGAAGCTCATAACAATATTCATATTCCCATAACATATTATACTTTTCATTTATGAGTTCACACATGTATCACATACATTTCCTCATAACACAATTCATACCAGGCACCTGCTGACTCGAGGGAGTGGATAACGAGTATACGGATAGTACTTTACGGGTACGAGCCGATCACAAATAGTACCTTACGGGTACGAATTGAAAAACAAAGATACTTTTAACTTTCACAAAACATTTTCAAAAGGGATCTTAAACAAGATCCGAGCACGTAGGGGTTCGCGAGGAACTAAGCAGGGACCTGATCGGGGTCCAAACGAAACAAAGGGCTGCAGCTATAAGACTCTATTAGGCATGCCTAACTATCCACTTTCTAGACTCTAGCAGGTCATGTATAAACCATTCAATCCATTTCATAATATTCCAAAATCATCATCATACATATACATAGTCATTTCATGGATCCGCATTCATATAATTCATAAAACATCAAGCATAAATCTCATAGGCATTAAAGGAAACTGGAGTTCAAAAACCGCACATAACAAAAGAAAACTCATTCAGCAAACATGGAGCTGTCGCGCCCGCGACAGAGACCGAAGTCTCTTCGCCGTGCGTACGCGACGGATTTCGCGATTGCGAGGAGGACGGAGGGGCAGGGCTCTGTCACGGTCGCGACAAATTTCGCGATCGTGATAGAGAAAAAAATATTGCTGTTGCGAGCTCGCGACGAATCGCATGCTCGCGATAGCACTTAGCCAGCATCGCGCTTTGTCGCGACCACGACGGATGTCGCGCTCGCGACAGAGGGTGCTCAACACTTTGGCTATCGCGGGCTCACGACAGCGAAGCTCCAAAATGCTGATCTCTGTCGCGCTCACGACAGCATCGGGTTTTCCAAAATCTGCAGAATTCTGCAGATTTTCTTCCTCCCACAATCAACCACAAACACACAAAACTCATCCAATAACCTATTACCTCAAACCCAGCCATCCGTTAGCATCAACAACCATAATATAACATTAATCAACAAGAAATTTTACACAATTCATTAATTTAAACCTCCAATTCCAAGAATCATCCAAAACCCCAATTTATGCACAAAACCACATCAACTCCAACATTATCACAATTAACTCATGCTCTTGAAAGATCCACATTTCAAAACAAAAACCCATAGCATATACATCAAAATAAGGAACATATAACAATCTAATTCTAAGAAACCATCAAATCTCAAACATAAAAATATATATACATGAAAACCAAGAAATTCCCAAACCTCAAAATCCTTAGCTCCTATTGCTTGGATCCACTAGTTCCAGCCTTCTCCTTGCCCTTTGGCTCGCGAGGAGGCTCAACTAAGCACAAACAAGCACCCAAACACCAAAAACACAAACCCTAACTTAGATCCAACCCAAGAAGAAGAAGAAGAAAATGCATGAATAACACAAGGAAAAAGCAAGAACTTACCAAGGAAGATGTAAGGGAGTAATTAATTCCACCACTTGAGCTTGAATCTAAGTAAAGCACTTAGGAGAGTGTAAAGGAGGAAGAAGAAGAAGGAGGAGGAGGAGGAGAGAAAACGGGAAATGGGTTTCAAAAATATGATTTTCCCCTTTTTCATTTTCTCTTTCCCATCCTTCTTTCCCTTTTACACATGTCAGCCATCTAGTGGAGGAGATTACTTACTCACACCCTAACTAAATGTATCACATACACACAATGAAACACCCTAATAATGTACCCTACACATGTATGAACAACACACACAATGCTCCCTCAAGGACACATCCTACAAATGTATGCATGCCCACACACCACAATAACCCACTAGTGCATATCCTACTATGGTGCATCACACACACATAAATCTGGCCTAATTAATTCACACCATGGTGCAACACATGCACACACACGCACTAAAAAAACCCCAAATCATGCAATATTACCAAAATGCCCTGATGATCATGCCAAAACACATACAAATACATACACACACACATGGCTCGATCTACTAGGGGGCAAATGGGGTGTGACAACTCTCCCCTACTAACAAGAATTTCGTCCTTGAAATTCTCACCTGAACTGAACAACTGTGGGTACTGAGTTCTCATCGACTTCTCCGGTTCCCAAGTTGGTTCCTCGACCCCATGGTGATTCCACAAAACCTTAACCAAAGGAATCTGCTTGTTCCTCAACTGTCTTACTTCCCGAGCTAAGATAGCTCTAGCCTCCTCATCGTAGGAAAAATCAGACTGCACTTGAACCTCTTGAATCGACAACACATGAGAAGGATCCGATCTATACCGACGGAGCATCGAAACATGAAACACATCATGAAGCTTCGAAAATTCCATCGGCAAAGCCAATCTGTAAGCTACTGGACCAACTCTTGCCAACACTTCATACGGACCAATAAAGCGAGGACTAATCTTTCCTTTCTTCCCAAACCGGAGCACTTTTCTCCAAGGAGAAACTTTCAGAAAGACTTTGTCCCCAACTTCAAACTGTACATCTTTTCTCTTTAGGTTGGCATAAGACTGCTGTCGATCCTTAGCCGCTTTCAAGTTCCGCTGCACAAGTCTGATCTTCTCTTCTGTATCTCTAACCAGATCTGGCCCAATCACTGACCTCTCCGATAGCTCTGTCTAACAAACTGGAGTCCTACACTGCCGTCCATACAAGGCCTCATACGGTGCCGTACCAATACTCGACTAAAAACTGTTGTTATAAGCAAACTCCATTAGCGATACATACTTGTCCCAACTACCCGGAAAGTCCAAACCACAAGCCCTTAACATATCCTCTAAGATCTGAATCACTCGTTCGGACTGACCATCTGTCTGAGGATGAAATACCGTACTGAAATTCAGCTTGGTATCCAAAGCTCGTTGCAACTCATTCCAGAACTTAGATGTGAACCTTGGATCCCGGTCTGAAACTATAGACAAAGGCACTCCATGCAACCGAACTATCTCATCCACATAGATACCGGCCAATCTATCCATCTGGTAATCCATCCTAACCGGCAAAAAGTGAGCGGACTTTGTGAGTCGATCCACAATAACCCAAACAGAATCATGCTTTTTCTGAGTCAAAGGCAACCCGAAAACAAAATCCATGGTAATGTCATCCCACTTCCACTCAGGAACGGACAAAGGCATGAGCAATCCCGAAGGAACTTGGTGCTCAGCCTTTACCTGCTGACAAGTCAAGCACTTGGATATAAAGTCCACTATATCCTTCTTCATACCAGACCACCAATAAAACTGCTTCATATCCCGATACATCTTGTTACTCCCGGGATGCATGGTGAAAATTGTACTATGTGCCTCATCTAAAAGCTGTCTTCTTAACTCTTCATTATCCGGTACACATAAACGGTTTCTAAACAGAAGAACCCCATCCTGAACCGAAAACTCTGACTGCTTGCCTAAACTGACTTCTTGCACAATCCACTGAAGCTTCTCATCAACCTTCTGAGCATCAACTATCCGCTGTCTCAAGGTAGGCTTGACCCTCAACTGAGCTATCAAAGCCCCATCTGAACCAAACCTCCATCTGAACTGTCTCAAAAACAAGGCAGAAACTGACTTCCGACTTAAAGCATCTGCAACTACATTGGCCTTACCCGGATGGTAATCCACAATGCAGTCGTAATCCTTAAACAGCTCAAGCCATCGACGCTGCCTCATGTTCAGTTCCTTCTGAGTCAGGAAATACTTCAAACTCTTATGGTCCGTAAAGATCCTGCACTTCTCCCCATACAGATAATAGCGCCAAATCATCAAAGCAAAGACAGCCGCTGCTAACTCAAGATCATGCGTCGGATAGTTCCTCTCATGTGGCTTCAACTGTCGAGAAGCATAAGCCACCACCTTACCTTCCTGCATCAGAACACATCCCAGACCAACACCTGAAGCGTCACTATACATAACAAACTCCTTACCCGAAATGGGTTGAGTAAGTATAGGAGCTTCAACCAACAACTGCTTCAACCTCTCAAAGCAAGCCTAACATTTATCCGTCCACTCAAACTTAACTCCTTTCCTCAAAAACCCAGTCATCGGAGCGGCAATCACAGAAAAACTCTTAACAAACCGACGGTAGTAACCCGCCAGACCAAGGAAACTTCGCACCTCCTTAACATTCCTAGGCGCCTTCCAATCGACTATCGCCTCAATCTTAGCTGGATCTACTTGAATACCCTTAGCTGAAACTATGTGGCCCAAAAACGACAATTCCTGAAGCCAAAAATCACACTTACTCAACTTAGCAAACAACCGATGTTCCCTCAACACTTGCAAAACCAACCGAAGATGCTCCTCATGCTCGCTCTCATCCTTGGAATACACCAGGATATCATCTATAAACACTACCACAAACCGGTCTAAGTATGGCCTAAACACTCTATTCATCAAATCCATGAATGCCGATGGAGTCATAATGGCATCACAAGGAACTCATAATGGCCATACCGAGTCCGAAATGCAGTCTTAACCACATCCTCATCCTTAACATGAAGCTGATAATACCCCGACCGTAGATCTATCTTAGAGAAAACACCGGAACCCCGAAGCTGATCAAACAAATCCTCGACTCTGGGCAACGGATACTTGTTCTTCACTGTAACCTTATTGATCTACCTCTAGTCGATACACATCCTCAAGGATCCATCCTTCTTCTTAACGAATAGAACCGGAGCTCCCCAAGGAGATATGCTGGGTCGAATAAACCCCTTATCCAAGAGCTCTTGTAGTTGAGTTTTTAATTCTCTCAACTCTACAGGAGCCATTCGATAAGGTGCCTTCGATACAGGTGTGGTACCCGGCATAATCTCTATGGCTAGCTCAACTTCTCTCTCCAGAGGCAAACCTGGCAATTCACTTGGAAAAACATCACTAAACTCGAACAACAGGGATGTCCTCAATCCTAACTTGATCCCTCTTGGAATCCAAAACCACAGCCAGAAAAGCCTCACAACCCTTTCCCATAAACCTCTTGGCTTGAATCGCAGAAATAACATTGTTCACAGAACTCGCACTCAAACCTCTTACAAACACTGGAACTCGGTTCCTATCCCGAAGCAAGAAGGTCTTCCTATGACAATCAACCACAGCTCGATGCTCGCCCAACCAATCCTTACCCAAAATCAAATCATACTCTCTGAAGGGCAACTCTATCAAATCCGCTGGGAACTCCACTCCCTCAACCATCAAAGGACAATTCCTATAAACTCTACTCACACTGACACTATGCCCTAAAGGATTGGTCACACTTATCTCATAGTCTAACTGATCTACCACATGCAACTTATCAATAATCTTATCCATGCACAAATATGAGTGTGTGGAACCAGGATCTATTAGAGCATATAATTTAGTGTCATGGAGTAGGAACTTACCAGAAATTACATCAGGGGCATCCTGCTCCTCTCTAGCTCTAACTGCATAAGCTCTAGCTGCAACTGGTGGAGGACGCTCCACGGTCTCAGAAACAGCTCCATCTCTAGGTCGACCACCTCGACCTCTACCTCTACCTCTACCTCTTGCAGCCTGAGAAGCATTCGATCCAACTCTGCTAGCTCCTCCCTGAGGTCCCGAATCTTCACCCAACTGGGGACAACTGGCCAGACGGTGCTCGGTGCTCCCACACTTAAAGCACCCACCAGTGAGCCACCTACACTCACCCCGGTGAGCCTTGCCATAATGCTCACAAACAGGCATAGCATCCGATCGGCCACCTCTACCAGAACTAGCTACTGCAGCTGAACCTTGCCTTCTCCCTCTAGCAGCTGAACCAACTGACGACTCATCTTGCGGGTTCCTAGATCTCTTACCCAAAGATGAGGAAGAACCACCCCGAGGAGAATTCCTTCACTGAGCTCTCTCTTTAAGTAAAGATTCCGTCTCTCTGCCCTCATGGCAGCCTCTGTAATCTGATAATAACTTACCCCAGGCGTAACCATCAAAGAAATCAAAGCAATCTTCAAGGACTCGTTCAACCCAGCTTCAAAATGCTTACATCTGAAGTCATCTGTCATAACCCCACGCGGAGCATACCGAGATAACCGATTAAACTCGTTCTCATAATCCAAAACTGACAAGGCCCTCTGCTTCAAACTTAGAAACTGTGCCCATCTTGAGTCCCTATAAGCCTGAGTTACATACTTCTTAGTGAACTCCTCACTGAAGAAATCCCAAGTAACTGGATCAGGCATCTGAGGTCGCCTACATACCAACTCCCACCATTCGTAAGCCGACCCTTGAAGCAATGCCACAGCACATTCAGCTTGCTGATCGGGAGGACACCTGACTTTCCTTAAAGCTCTCTTTACCTTGTCAAGCCACTTTTCAACTAACTCTGACTCATCAAGCCCAGTTCTATAAAAATCTTCAACACCAGCTCTTCTTAAACTCTCTATCGGATCTTTAGGGGCAGTCACCCTTTCCAAAACCCGAGCTATGTCCTGATGCAATCTGAACATTGCCTCAAAAGGCATGGCAGCGGCCTCGGGCTGGACCCTAACATGATAAGCCGACACCGAAATAGAAATAGACGGATCTACAGCTGGAGGATTCACACTTTCAGCGGACTCCTCGAGCGCACCATGAGCAGAATCAGAATCCATCTAACAAACAAGAGGACAGCCGCATCAGCCAACACAGCCCTAGACGTAGACATATCCACACATAGCATCACACAGACAATCACCCAGAAACGACTAAACCTAGGCTCTAATACCACAACTTGTGACACCCCTTACCCGTACTCAGGCGATCCTATCCCATGAGGAGTAAGATGCCGTACGAGTCAGGGTGCAACCAACAAAGCAGAGAACAAAGCGTAGATAAACATACACAAAAGCGAGGTAATTAAAATTTTTGTGAAGTAAAAGAAGCGAAAGCTGATCATGCATTAATATAACGGAGGCATTATATTACTGTTTTGATCAACTAAGAGATACAACAATTAATTACAAATCCCAAATTACATAAACAAAAGCGGAAGCTATTACAAAACCAATATAAGAGAGTTCTATACAGAAAGAATCTCAAAATACAAAACTCAGTCCTATTCTAAACCTGCGTTGGCTTAGACTGCGGCGACTCTCCCAAAGCAACTCCTTCCGCACCTGCACGGGTAAACACACCGTGCTAAGCGATAAACGCTTAGTGGGGATGTAACACCCCCATACCCCCGGTAAGGAATATCGGGGCGCCACGCGGCTACATACATATACATATACATATATCATAGCGGAAGCATTAATATTAAAAGATAAGAATAATTTAGGCCAAACAAAAAGAGCTCTTATAACATATATATAAACTGTACATAATACAAAAGTTTTATACTTGTTAAATATTCATTTTCGGTACACATATATATAACATTTAACTTTTACATGTCAATATTATACTTATGTGTGTACATAATGATGTTACTCAAAATGTAAGAAACTCTATTACTATCTTATACAAAAAGATGTAACAAAAGCTCCTAGTGGCCTTGACCTGCAGATGTACGCTCTCACTGGTCCGAACCTGTAAACCTACACGAAAATAAACATCCGTGTTAAGCGATAACGCTTAGTGGGGATGAAAATAATACAAAGGACTTCTTTACGAAGTCGCACATATATCACACATTTTATATGACAAAATCAAATGTCACACGCATAATCTTGTCACACATATACAAATCATATATTCCAATACACAAGAGTCATGTGCTCCCATTCATGCAATCCTTCTCATGTGCTATAACATTTAATCAGAACAATCCTCTAAATCATTTCATGTTCGCTATACCCTATTAGTAAGCCTGAATTCCTTTCATGGTGGATACGGGTAACTCTGAATACTGTTCACAGTACTTTGCATATGGAGAATTAACTCAAAACTCTATGGAATACACAAGGTATTCCGAACTCTGGGCACAATTAAGGCTAACTCTAGCAGCTGCACTCTATCCCTTTATAAGCATGCTTATCTATCCACTATAACGGTAATCAAGCTCAAAAGAAAACAACTCGATTATACTCTACTTTAATGCCAAGAATGGATTATAATTTAAGTGCACTCAACAAATTCAAAGATAATTAATTCATGTACAAACTTAATTAATCATGTTCAATAATTAAAAAGCATATAACATTTAATTCCACTCATAAACTCTTATATCATACTATAATTGACATATAATTTCAATTGGTAAACATTCACACACTCATTTTATAAGGTTAAATATGAGTTAGACATGCTATAGGAACTTACCCTGAAGTTCGGGTGCATTCCGGGTAGAAAAACACTCAAAATATGCATAACAGGGTATGGTCACGGTGGTAATGGATTGGTTGCCACCGTGAGGTCTAAAAATGAGCATTCTGTCCAGTATTTTCATATGTCATGGTGGTAACCATTTTGGTTGCCACCGTGACATACCAAAATGTTGCAAAACAGAATCAAAATTTCAGGACTGGCTCACACCATGATTTTGTACAGCCTATATCAAAGTCTAGACCTCATGTTTAGGCAAAACTTTCTTCTTAACATTTGTTCTCTAGGATGTTAACTTTCAAATGGGACAATATTCAAGTCAATTTGACATCTATAACATCATATATGATCTAAACAATCTGAACTAGTCAAATGAACCGGCCAAAGTAGAGACACCTTGCTTTTTGAAAATTTTCAGGGTCTTAGAGCAATAATTTGCTCAAGTTCATTTCTGATATTTTTATAGGTATAGAAGTCCTGGTTCTATTGGCTCAAGAATCACTCAATTTAGAGGTCTATAACTATACTTATGACAAAAACATCACACAGGGGTCAGATGATAAATAAGCAGAATTTGCCAAATCAAACTCTATTATTTACACACACACTCTCTTGATCAATTCACATACGTATAAGCATACATACACATATCATACGTACCACAAGCAATCAAAATGATATTCGCACATGATTCCTACCTCTAGGAAGCTTTAACTCTGCCCTCTACTCTATACCGACCTTCTCCTTGCCTTTGTCCACTTTCTTGTTCCCCACTTGAATCAAAACCATGCAAACACTTGGGTTACCATTCCTTTTCCTTTAAATCAGAAATAGGAATAACAAAACAGAAGACCAATACTAATAAATGGAGTCACTTACCTTCTTAGGAGACCAATCTATTTCTTTACCCAAACTCTTCAAACCAAATCCAAATGAATCACTCAAAACAGTGCAAAGAAGAAGAAGAAACGAAAGAAAGGCAAAATAAGGGAAAAAGAAAGAAACCAACGTGAACAAGAGGAATGAAGAGGGCAGTTGGTCAATCCATATTCAAATCCATTAATTGGCCAAAAGCACAGCTGTGTTTTGCAATCCCTTATCCAACATTAAATATCCCCATTAAATGCCACTTTACCTCATAAATCCATGCCTATCCCTTAGTCAAATACATGTATATCTCTTGCCACTTGTCTCACTCCTACGTAGCCATGTGTCAACTCCCTACAATGCCACTTGTCACACTCCTATACCGCCACGTGTCCAATATACATCAAATAATCCAACTCAATTAGGTTTCACGGGAAGCGTTCTGTTGCGCCCGCGATACTGTCACGCTCGCGACAGAACCCACACCCAACTACTTACTCAAATACACTCTCTTATACACACAAACTCTGGAATTCCCGAACAAAAATTCTGAAATTCTACTAGGGCCAAATCGGGTTGTTACAGGGGTAACACACATATATCAAAGGACAACCATTCACAACGATCGTCAAGGCAAAACACAAGCATTCATCATAAATACCATACTCATAGCATATCAATGGCATAAGCATGCATATACTAAGCTTTACATTCAGAAGCTCATAACAATATTCATATTCCCATAACAGATTATACTTTTCATTTATGAGTTCACACATGTATCACATACATTTCCTCATAATACAATTCATACCAGGCACCTACTGACTCGAGGGAGTGGATAATGAGTATACGGACAGTACTTTACGGGTACGAGCCGATCACAAATAGTACCTTATGGGTACGAATCGAAAAACCAAGATACTTTTAACTTTCACAAAACATTTTCAAAAGGGATCTTAAACAAGATCCGACCACGTAGGGGTTCGCGAGGAACCAAGCGGGGACCTGATCGGGGTCCAAACGAAACAAAGGGCTGCAGCTATAAGACTCTATTAGGCATGCCTAACTATCCACTTTCTAGACTCTAGCAGGTCATGCATAAACCATTCAATCTATTTCATAATATTCCAAAATCATCATCATACATATACATAGTCATTTTATGGATCCGCATTCATATAATTTATAAAACATCAAGCATAAATCTCATAGGCATTAAAGGAAACTGGAGTTCAAAAATCGCACATAACAAAAGAAAACTCATTCAGCAAACATGGAGCTATCGCGCTCGCGTTCGCTGCGCGTATGCGACGGATTTTGAAATCACGAGGAGGACGGAGGGGGTAGGCTCTGTCGCGCTCGCGATAAATGTCGCGATTGCGACAGAGAATAAAATATTGCTGTTGCGGGCTCGCGACGAATCGCGGGCTCGCGATAGCACTTAGCCAGCATCGCGCTCTGTCGCGATCGAGACGGATGTCGCGCTCGCGACGGCTATCACGGGCTCGCGACAGCGAAGCTCCAAAATGCCGATCTCTGTTGCGCTCGCGACATCATCGCGATTGCGACAGCATCGGGTTTTCCAAATTTTGCAGAATTCTGCAGATTTTCTTCCTCCCACAATCAACCACAAACACACAAAACTCATCCAATAACCTCTTACCTCAAACCCAGCCATCCGTTAGCATCAACAACCATAATATAACATTAATCAACAAGAAATTTCACACAATTCATTAATTTAAACCTCCAATTCCAAGAATCATCCAAAACCCCAATTTATGCACAAAACCACATCAACTCCAACATTATCACAATTAACTCATGCTCTTAAAAGATCCACATTTCAAAATAAAAACCCATAGCATATACATCAAAATAAGGAACATATAACAACCTAATTCTAAGAAACCATCAAATCTCATACATAAACATATATATACATGAAAACCAAGAATTTCCCAAACCTCAAAATCCTTAGCTCCTATTGCTTGGATCCACTAGTTCCAGCCTTCTCCTTGCTCTTTGGCTCGCGAGGAGGCTCAACTAAGCACAAACAAGCACCCAAACACCAAAAACACAAACCCTAACTTAGATCCAACCCAAGAAGAAGAAGAAGAAAATGCATGAATAACACACGAAAAAAGCAAGAACTTACCAAGGAAGATGTAAGGGAGTAATTAATTCCACCACTTGAGCTTTAATCTAAGTAAAGCACTTAGGAGAGTGTAAAGGTGGAAGAAGAAGAAGGAGGAGGAGAGAAAACGGGAAATGGGTTTCAAAAATCTGATTTTCCCCTTTTTCATTTTCTCGTTCCCATCCTTCTTTCCCCTTTACACATGTAAACCATCTAGTGGAGGAGATTACTTACTCACACCCTAACGAAATGTATCACATACACACAATGAAACACCCTAATAATGCACCCTACACATGTATGAGCAACACACACAATGCTCCCTCAAGGACACATCCTACAAATGTATGCATGCCCACACACCAGAATAACCCACTAGTGCATATCCTACTATGGTGCACTCATACACACACAAATCTGTCCTAATTAATTCACACCATGGTGCAACACATGCACACACACGCACTAGAAAAACCCCAAATCATGCAATATTACCAAAATGCCCTTATGATCATACCAAAACACATACAAATACATACACACACACATGGCTCGATCTACTAGGGGGCAAATGGGGTGTGACATTTCTAATGATTTCATTTCGCATGATCATAAGCATGATGCATTCATTTTTTTATATTAATTCAACTAGCACAACTGCATTTAATCTCAGAACTTTGGAAAATCCAAAGGAAATTTTGATAGCATCAAACATAACTCCTGAAGAGAGAATAAAATTTGAGAGAATATTAAAAAAATATGAAAAAGTCTTTGCCTGGACCTATAAGGATATGCCGGGAATAAATCAAGATGTTGCCGAACATGCCATCCCAACCTACCCAGAGTTTAAACCAGTCAAGCAAAAGCTTCGGATACTTAGGCTAGAATGGGTGCAGAAGGTGAAGGAGGAGATCCATAAGCAGATTGAGGCCAAGTTCCTAATAGAGGTTCAATACTCGACCTGGCTAGCTAACGTGGTTCCTGTAGCCAAGAAAGATGGTAAGGTTCGAGTATGCGTTGACTATCGAGACCTGAACAAAGCTTGCCCTAAGGATGATTTCCCGCTGCCTCATATTGATGTGCTAGTGGATAGTGCTGCTGCTTGTATGATGTACAGCTTTGTGGATAGATACGCAGGATACAATCAAATCCTTAACAAGATAGTGGACTGGATTAAGACAGCTTTCATCACCGAGTGGGGGACATACGCCTATCGGGTTATGCCTTTTGGGTTGAAATATACAGGAGCGACTTATCAGAGGATGGCCACCAAAGTTATCAATGACCTAATTCACAAAGAAGTGGAAGTGTATGTCGACGACGTGATGATTAAGTAGGCTACTAGAGAAGGTCACTTTGAGGCTTTAGAAAAGTTCTTTCAAAGGATTAGTAAGTATAATCTGTGCCTCAATCCTAAGAAATGCATCTTTGGGGTTACCTTGGGTAAGCTATTAGGCCATGTGGTAAGCCAGCGAGGAATTGAAGTAGATCCCGATAAAGTCAAAGCCATAAGAGAGATGCCGGTGCCCCAGAAGGAGAAGGACGTCAGAAGTTTCCTAGGAAAGCTTCAGTATATCAGCCGGTTTATTGCCAAGCTAGCTTCAGTATGTGAGCCTATTTTCAAGCTTCTTAGGAAGAATCAACCGGTGATATGGAACGATGACTGTCAACTGGCATTTGACACCATTAAGAAGTATCTATTAAATCCTCCAGTATTAAGACCACCACGTCGTGCTACGCCACTAATCCTGTACCTAGCAGTGGAAGATAATTCGGTAGGTGCTATGATGTCTCAAGAAGACGATTTTGGTGTGGAGTTTGCGGTTTACTATCTTAGCAAGAAGTTCCTACCGTATGAAGCTAAATATGTAGAGCTGGAGAAGATTTGTTTAGCAGTTATCTGGGCTTCAAAGAAGTTGCGACACTACTTTCATTCCTTCAGGGTACAGGCAGTAGCCAAATATAATCCTCTTAGATACCTCCAAGAAGCACCCTCTCTACTAGGGAAGATGGGAAGATGGTTACTGCTGTTGCAGGAGTTTGACATTGAGTACATAACCAAGAAAACCATTAAAGGAAGAGCTGTAGCAGAATTCTTAGCCGAGCATCCTATTGAGGGAGACCAGTTTGAGTACAATTTTTCGGATGAAGATGTCATAGCAGTGCAAGGGTGGAAGCTATTCTTTGATGGGGCAGTAAACAGTAAAGGGCCAGGAGCAGGAATTATTCTTACGACCCCAGATGGTGAAAGTCTACCATTGGCTAAGAAGCTGAGGTATAAGGCTACCAATAATGAAGCAGAATATGAAGCTTGCACCTTTGGATTGGAAGTATTACTCGCTCTGGGGGCAAAGACCGCAGAAGTATTTGGAGATTCTTCTTTGGTAATTCATCAGATCAGAAGGGAGTGATCAGTCAAGGAAGAAAGGCTGTTGCTTTATGTGAAGCACTTGAGAATGTTGAGCAGCTAGTTTGAGAGTTGCACTTTTCACTTCATCCCCAGAGACGAAAATCAGTTAGCTGATGCTCTAGCAACTTTAGTGTCTATGTGGGATAATCCAATAGGAGTTGCGATGAAACCTGTGCTGATTTATAGTTCGGAAAGACCTCGCTTTGAAGCTGAGCAAGTGATGGACGTCGAGACCACCGATGGAAATCCATGGTATTATGACATTCAGAATTATTTAGAAAGGTCAACTTTTCCAGAGGAAGCCACAGAGAAGGATCAAAGAATGATCAGGAAGTTATCCACTCAATTCATCAGTGTTAATGGCACTTTGTATAAAAGGCAAGCTGATGGTATCCAGTTAAGATGTCTCGCGGAGAAAGAAGCTAGAAGAGTTATGGAAGAGGTTCATGCCGGGATCTATGGAGCTCACATGAATGGCTTAGCCTTAGCAAAGAAGATCATGAGCCAAGGGTTTTATTGGCTCACAATGGATACAGATTGTTCAAAATTTGTGAAGCAATGCAAGTTATGCCGACAATATGTGAACTTGAGGCATGTGCCAGTTTCAGAGTTACATAACTTGACATCTCCATGGCCATTTGCAGCTTGGGGAATAGACATCATAGGCGAAATTCGTCCTACAGCTTCTAATGGGCATAGATTCATTATAGTTGCCATTGACTACTTCACTAAGTGGGTTGAAGCTAAATCTTTAAAGAAGGTTGATGCAAGGGACATGGCTAAATTCATCGAGCGGAATCTGATATGCAGATATGCAGATATGGTCTGATAATGGGGTGCAATTCCTAGCAGAAACTAAGCAAATGCTCCAAAAATATGGAATCCAACATCATAAGTCTTCTCCCTACCGTCCCCAGGCCAATGGTGCGGTTGAAGCAGCAAACAAGAACGTGAAGAGGATATTGGCCAAGATGGTTCAGAGCTATAAAGACTGGGCTGAAAAGTTGCCTTTTGCGCTTTGGGGTTATAGAACCACAGTCAGAACCTCTACGGGGGCAACACCATTCTCTCTGGTATATGGAACTGAAGCAGTCATGCCGGTTGAAATTGAGTTGAAGTCTTTGAGGGTAGTCATGGAAGCGGAGATTCTAGAGGCAGAATGGGCGCAACAGCGATTGTCACAGCTAAACCTACTAGATGAAGATAGGTTGCAGGCCTATTACCACAATCAAGTTTATCAGAAAAGGTTGGCTCGGTCATTTGGCAAGAAAATACGGAAGCACCCGTTGAAGGAAGGGGACTTTGTCTTTAAGATGATGAGGCCGGGAGTTCTAGATATACGAGGAAAATTCAGACCGACTTGGAAAGGTCCGTTTGTTTTGAAGAAGTTACTAACAAAAGGAGTAGCAATTTTGGCAGACAGTGATGGGAATGAGTTCAAGGACCCGGTCAATATCGATAGACTTAAAAGGTTCCATGGCTAAAGAGCAAAAATAAAAAGAAGAGAATAAATGCCCCGCGGGTCGAAAACCGAAAAAAGGCGGCCTTGCTAAAATTGGGCGCCCTGTTAGGGTGAAAACCGAAAAAAAGGCATCCTGGGAAAAAATTAAGGGCCAAGAGAAAATATTCAATCGAGAAAACCCGAGAGGGCCGATTGATAATAGGAGTTTGATGCTAAGAAAATCCACTTCGAGATTAGGTGTATTCATAAGCTTTTGAATTTTTGTCAAATGAAAATCATGTATGATGAAATCATATAGAAATGTACACTATTTTGCAATGAATAAAAGAATATATTTTCATTGATCTTTTAGTTCCGTCTTAAAAAGAGATATACCAATTGTTCATCTAATGACTATTGCTCAATCACTTCATCGGATATGTGCTATTTGCTCTTAAAAAAAATAAAATAAAATAAAATAAAATAATAATAAAAAAAAGTAAAATAAACAAAAGCCGCTGGTTTGGGTTGGGTCCATCCCAAGCAAAAATTAGGCAAAGGGTTATGTGAAAATTCCTTAAGGGACGCATTTCCCGCAAAGAAAAGCTAGTGTGAAAATCCACAAGGGACGCACTACCTGTAAAATAATGCCTGGAGCGAGATCCTCAGGATTCCGGGGGCATGGTAGAGCAGACAAGCTACAACCTCAGCAAACCTTGGACCACCTAGGGCACGATTTATACATTTTTGCAAGCATTTGCATTCCATATCATACACACATGATTTCTTGTATATTCCTATGCATACAATCTAGCAGGAAAAATCGGCGAGGAACACCAACAAAAGCCGAGTGACGACACTAGTCCAAACGTCTAAAGGAGCACAGCTCCGAAATTCACAGTAGTTAGCACGATGGCGGCACTACCCACAAGAGGTTAGCACGACCACGGCACTATAAATTCACAGAGGTTAGCATGATAGCGGCACTACCCACAAGAGGTTAGCACGACCACGGCATTACCAATTCACAGCAGTTAGCACGATGGCGGCACTACCCACAAGAGGTTAGCACGACCACGGCATTACCAATTCACAGAGGTTAGCACGATGGCGGTACTACCCACAAGAGGTTAGCACAACCACGGCACTATCCATTCACAGCGGTTAGCACGATGGCGGCATTACCCGCAAAAGGTTAGCATGACCACGGCATTACCAACTTACAATGGTTAGCACGATAGCGGCGCCACCCACAAGAAGTTAGCGCACTTACGGCGTCACCAGTTACAACCAAAAGACGGCCTGCCTATAACACGGCAACAGCTATCATTATAACTCCATCCAGCAGGAAGGTCGCCGCTTCAGGTACGCGCTTCTTTCCTTTTCCTGAATTTTGGCTCACCTAGGTACCCATGCACTAGCCTCCCCAAAATTGGGGGAACTGTAGACACCGGGTCCCGAATAGCCTTGATCAGGATTACCCAATGATGAAATTTAGCTATGCCGGCTTATAGGCGAAAATATTGGAGCTCGGAGGTGATTTTCCATGTCTTTTTTATGAGTAAAAAGTGTATTTCAAAAATAATTTAAAAAATATTTTTAAAATTATGTTGGAGAAGAAAAAGCATGTTTTAGGTTGAAAAAAAAAAAGGTATTTTTTGCGAAGGTCGGGGCGCGGCAGCGCGTTGGGCGCTGGGCGGTGCGTGCGCAAGCGAGCGCTCGCCTGTGCGAGCGACGCCCTTCGTGCGCGCACTGCGCGCGTTTCTCGCGTGCAGTCGCCCACTCTTGCCCCATTTCGCCGAGATTTCGCCCATTTTCGACCCCACTCAATTTTTAACGGTTTTTGGACAGTTTTGGGTGGTTTTTGGGTAATTTTTGAGTGTTAAAAGTGTAGAAAAAATTCAAAAATAGGGGGAGGACGAATTAGAAAGATTTTAGAGAGAAAAAACTGAATTTTTGAGTTTTTTAGTTGAGGGAAAAAAATCAATCTTACACACTTGCTTCCAAGGGTGATTTTTCAAAGTTCCAAGTTATTTTTCAAGCATTTTTCACAAGGAAAAGACAAGGAATTCAATACTTCTACCTTCAATTCTTCAAGATTAAATTTGAGGGTAATTATTCATGGCTTAACTCCTTAATTCTCTTGTTGATTTTAATTTCTTTTGTTTCCAATTAACTTTTAAACATGTAAATTCTCTTAGTCCCCACATTCTTCTTATTATTTTATCTTCAATTGTTCATATAACAAGTAAACTCTTTTAAATCCCATTATATTTTCATGTCAAATTGTTTTTTACACATATCAATATTTTAATTTTTACTCATAGTCGTTATTATAATTATTTATTTGATATGTTGAGCATGGTTAATATTTTTTATCCTTATGTATGTTAAATTGCATCATTATTACTTTTATGCATGTTATCATATTTTATGCATGTTATATTTCCATTACACATATTATCTTTTATGTCATATTATTTCTTTGGATTAATTTCTAACACGAATTTCATTTTTATTTTTGGTTGCAAATCATTATTTTATTCTCATTTGAGCATCCATGCACGCGAAGGAGGAGATGCGGGGTTTGGTATTTTCATTGCACATTTTAATTCTCATTTTGTTTATGGTTTTTTTTTTTTAATTTCCTTGTATATATTCAATAAATAAAGTGGTTTTTTATGCACGCCTAAATAAAAATCACAAAAATATTTTCACTAAATTAACTTGGATTTTTTCATAATAAATGGGACCAATGTCCTAGTTTTCATCCCAAATAAAATCACCACGTTCAAAACGTTTTCTTTAAATACACATGCAGGGACCAAAGTCCTCATAATTAATAAATTCCCCGGTTTTATGTATGTTTGCACTTTTTTAAATGGGAGTTGTATTCCGCTCCTAGTATTATTGTAATTTACTTTTAATATTTTATTGCTTTCGATGTGAATATTTGTGCCTTTTAATTAAAATTGTATCGTGTGGAGAGAGAGCGAACTAATAAACTCAAAACCAAATTGTAAAATTAATCAAGGTAGAAATAGATGAGAAGTCCCGAACCCATCTCTGGTCTTTGGGCTCAAAGAGGCTAGAGGTTTACCCTTCAAGACACCTCTTGTGTCACAAGACTTAGACATTAATCCTAGGCTCCTTTGGGAGAGAGGTTTACCCTCCAAGACCCCTTTGGTTGGCCCAAAATGGATAATAAGCGCAGTCTTAGGCTCTCCGAGGCGAGAGAAACTTTCCCAATGTTTTATTGGGTGGCGACTCCATAAAACCTCCTTGTTGCCCAAAATAGACGCACTTGTAATTCGTTGCAAGTTGTCAACGGACCTCAAATGCCCGATCGCCCTCGAGCGGGCGGTCATAGGGGCAGCCGCGAGTCTGGCGCTCATCACAACAGGGTTGCCGCACCTATCGAGCCAATAGGGGAAAGGATTCATAATCCCAACGATGATTTCCTGATGGAGCAAGAAGAAGAAGAGCCAATAGTCCACCATGCTGTGAGGCCCAAGGCACCCAGGGGGGAAGACGAAGCCTTGAGGGGGATGAGACAACAGATTGAGGCAATCACGCGCATACTATCCACTGGAAAGGGAGTCAACCCAGAAGACAGAGATCTTGGGGATAAAGAGCTGCTGCCCCAAAGATTCAAGATGCTCGAGTTGCCGAAATTTGATGGCACCTCTCACCCATCCGCCCACGTCAAGCAGTACACCTTGGTCATGAAAGGCACAGGGTTGAGTAAAAAGAAGAAGGTGGAATATTTCTACCTTAGTCTGGTGTGCCCGGCAGTTGACTGGTACCACGGGTTGGATAGGAGGTCCAAGGAGGACTGGGACCTTTTGACCGAAGAATTCAAGAAGCAGTACGACTATAGCACCAGGATAGAGGTCACCTTAAAAGACCTTGAGCTCTTACAGCAAAGGAGCGATGAGTTATTCCATGAGTACCTCACTAGATGGAGGAACAGAGTTATGGAGATGAAGAGGAAGCCTGACACTGTAGACCAGATCAGGCTATTTATCAGAAACTCATGTCCTTACTTAAGGGACTTGCTCAGTTTTAAGGGGCTCAAGAACTGGGAGTCGCTTAAGGATATCATTATAGAGGCTGAGGCAGCTTACCTGGCAAAGAAAGCAAGCCATAATAACTTTGCTGGGAAAGGCTTTGGGAACCAGTCTGGGCATAGACCGGGAGGTGCCGGGAGCAGTAACGGTAGAAATGGCAAGACAGCAAAGGTCTCAGCCACCGGGGCAGAAAAAGGCCAGAGGTACTTTTCTAATTTGGGCCGCCCTTTATCCTCGATGTTAAAGAGACTGATAAAAGAAGGGAAGCTACGGCCCCTTCCTCCTAAGCCAGCCAAAACCCAAGGACAACCGGGTCATAGAGATGATGAGTATTGTGCTTTCCACCATCACACAGGGCATATGACAGACCGGTGTGTGAGGCTAAGGCATGAAATTCAAGACTTGATCGACAGCAAGCAGATCACAGATCCTGAGAAGAGAGAGAAAAAGAAGAAGGCTGACTATAATGCAGTCCCTCCACCGCAAGCATAATCGTGTCTTTTGCTCCACTAGTGATATTGCTCTTAGATGCTTAATTCTTTTTATTTCAAGAACCTTTTATGTCATGGTTTATAGTTTGCAATAAAATGAACAATTTTTGCTTATTTGTATGATATTTCTAATGATTTCATTTAACATGATCACAATACATTTACTTTGACATTAATTCAAATAATATGGCTGCATTTAATCTCGAAACTTTGGAAATTCCAAAAAAAAATCTTAATAGCATGTAATATAACTCCTGAAGAGAGTAAATTGTTGTGAGATATGAAAGAAAAGAGAGCCTTTGCCTGAACCTGGAAGGAAATGCCGACAATTGACGAGGATATTGTGGGGGCAATGCTGCTTCAATGTGCCGACATGACGATCAACAGAATTTCAAAAGCCAATCCTCATTCCCAACATCCCAGATGCACACAGCATAACCAAGCAAAACAAAATTCCGATCAGCCCATTAGGGCCAAGCCTTGGAATACCTTTCCTCATGATCTTTTGAGATATGTACCCTAGAGCTAATCAAGACCAATCTTTAATTATATAAGACCAGCAATGACCCTTGTGACTTAGGAGGACAGCTTGTTCCAAAAAAAAAATGAAAAAACATAGTCCTATCCTAAACCATAATATTGTCCTGCGCCATTTGAAGCCAAAATACAACTCCATCTCAACCATCCAAGGTTACTTCAGAAATTAAGCCACCCAAAGCCGACAAAAGGAAGACTTTCAAAGCCAAGAATCAAGCAAGAAAACTCACCATCTTAGCCAATTTGCACAAGGGTTGAGAACAAGACTTTGGTGCTAAAAAGAATCATCGTCCGAAAATGAAAACGGAAGAAAATTCAACCAACGCAAACGAACTGAAGAAAGTTCATGGCAAAGGCTCAAAAAAAAATTGAGTGAAAATCTTCAATCATGAAAACCCGAGAGAGCTGATTGATAACATGAGTTTGATGCTTTCAAGATTTATCCTGAGATTAAATGAGGTCTTGTATATTTTGAGATTAATGCCAAAACAATGATCATGTTTAATGAAATCAAATTGAAACACATGCATCTATGCAATGATGTGATCAAAGCGGTTCATTTGGTGTGATCAAAGTCATGTATTTGTCTACCCTCTGCTACTCTCGCCACGGAAGCGCTTCAGCCGACTCATCCTGCGATCAAGTGTGAAGACTCCAGAAAGATTCTCGGGCAATATCCTCAGCCTCATCAGTAAAAAAAAAAATAAGGAAGAAGCCGTTAGAGTGACAACCATAACTGGCGCGCTAAGCAAAAATTAGGCAAAAGGATAGGGTGAAAACCTAAAAACAGGTAGTCTATCCTTAAAAATAAAACCGTTAGAGTGAAAACCGTAACTGGCGCTCTAAGCAAAAATTAGGCAAAAGGATAGGGTGAAAACCTGAAAACAGGCAGTCTATCCTTAAAAAAAAAAAAAGCCACTGGATTGGGTTGGGTCCACTCCTGGCAAAAATAAGGCATAGGGTTATGTGAAAATCCGCAAAGGACGCATCCCCCGCTAAGAAGAGCTAGTGTGAAAATCCACAAGGGACGCACTACCTTCAAATATTGACTACAGGTATAAGATGAGAATCTCGCAATCCCAAAGGGCATGAAATTCAAAAGCAGCTTAAAAGGCATCGCCCCTATTGCAAATTGCAGCTAGCTCGGCTGTCATCTCTAAGTCCACATAGATGAATTCTTACCCTGCATTCCTGCATGACCCATGCATTTCACTTGCACGCTCACTATTTTTCCTGCATATTTTAGTTTCCCTATTTTGTAGAAAGAGAAATTTGATGCGGACAGTGATAGAAGCCGAGTGACGACATCAATCCAAACAACCAACCAAACACCTCTCAAGAGGCAACCGGCCAAAACAACATCAATTCAAGCATCAACAGAAGACCTTTGAGGAGGTAAATTCTGAAGACCTTTGAGGAGGCAAATTTCGAAGACCCTGAGGAGGCAAATTTCGAAGACCTTTGAGGAGGCAAATCCCGAAGACCTTTAAGGAGGCAAATTCCGAAGACCTTTGAAGAGGTAAATTTCGAAGACCTTTGAGGAGGCAAATTTCGAAGACCTTTGAGGAGGCAAATTCCGAAGACCTTTGAGGCAAATTCCGAAGACCTTTGAAGACCTTTGAGGAGGTAAATTTAGAAGACCTTTGAGGAGGCAAATTTCGAAGACCTTTGAGGAGGCAAATTCAGAAGACCTTTGAGGAGGTAAATTTCGAAGACCTTTGAGGAGGTAAATTTAGAAGACCTTTGAGGAGGCAAATCCCAAAGACCTTTAAGGAGGTAAATTCTGAAGACCTTTGAGGAGCTAAATCCCGAAGACCTTTGAGGAGGCAAATTCCGAAGACATTTGAGGAGCAAATTCCGAAGACATTTGAGGAGGGAAATTCCGAAGACCTTTGGGGAGATAAATCCCGAAGACCTTTGTGGAGGCAAATTTCGAAGACCTTTGAGGGGGCAAATCCCGAAGACATTTTAGGAGGTAAATTTAGAAGACCTTTGAGGAGGCAAATCCCGAAGACTTTTGAGGAGGCAAATTTTCGAAGACCTTTGAGGAGGCAAATTTAGAAGACCTTTGAGGAGGCAAATCCCGAAGACCTTTGGGGAGGCAAATGCCGAATACCTTTGAGGAGGCAAATTCCGAAGACCTTTGAGGAGGCAAATCTTGAAAGCCTTTGAGGAGGCGAAACCCGAAGACCTCTCAGGGGGCAGCATCGCAGAAGGGTTAGCACGATGACGGCACTACCGCTCTACGGAAGGTTAGCACGATCACAGCACTACCGCTTCAACAAACAATAACACGCCGACAACATGGCAACAACCACCACCACAAATTCCCCACATCGGAAAGACAGCTGCCTCAGGTACGTGTCTCTTTCCTTTTCTTTTTGAGTTTAGGCTCACCTAAACACTAGTGTACTAGATTCCCCTAAACTGGGGGCAACTGTAGACACTGGGTCCTGAGTCAGCCTAGATCGAAGTTACCCAATGATGATAATTGCCTTCACAGGCGAAAAACGTTGAAATTGATGGTTTCCTTGCAAATTTTGCAATTTAGAATGAAAAACAAAAAAATATTAAAAATATTTTAAAAATTAGTTTTAAAAATGATATTTTAAAATTTTGGTGTTTTTTAGTCATATTTAAAATTTAAACAGAAAACAAAAAAAATTTGGCCAGTGTCAGGCACGGCAGCGCAGGCGACGTGCAGGGCGTCGCCTGCGAGCGCGAGCGACGCCTTGCGCGTTGCTCGCGCCTGCCGTGCGCGATCTGCGCGCGGCCAACGCCTGTCGGGCTCGTTGACGGGCGTCGGTTGCCCATCCGCACCCAAATCCGCCGAAATTGCCCCTTTTTCGCCCAGATTTCATTTTTCTCCTATTTTTGACCTTTTTTCACCCAAATTTTGGGATTTTGAATTTCTTCTTCCATTTTTACACCCAAAATCAAGGGAATTAATTAAAAATCTGATTTTTCTTCCATAAATCAATCTTTTTCCTTTTTTCTCATTTTAAGTGGAAAAATTGGAGGATTTTGGGAGAAAGATCATTTTTCATCTTCTTTTTTTTTCTTCTCTTCTAAAAAGAATTCTCTCCATCTTTTTTGACACTTCTTTTCTCCAAATAAAATTCTATGATTAAGAAATTCAATTTTTGATCTAGAATTTTTATTGAGACAAGAAAAATCTTTCTTTTGTTCTTGAATCTTGGATCTTTTTATCAAAAGTATTTTTTTGAAAATAATTTTTTGTTCTTGAAGATTAATTTTGTTTTCATATTTTTCATCCCTTTTTATCGAAAATAATTGTTATTGAAACAAAGAAATCAATTCTTTGTCTTCAAGAATTAATTTCTTTCCTTCCAATTTTTTATTAATTTTCTCTTGAAATAAATTTTCAATTTTTATTATTTTCATTTTTATCTCTATTTTGTAAATTGCAACAAAGAAAATCAATCATTTTCGTCATCAATCGAATCCAAATCTGAGGTTAAATATTCTAGGCCAAATCCTTTAATTTTATTTCTTTTTTATTTATTTGATTATATCTAATTGTTAACCATGTAGATCTTTACATTTATTTTGTTTTTATTTATTTCATGTGTTTTTGTACATAGATCTAATATTTCTAAATATTATTTTTGTCTTATCTCATTTTATTATTTTTATTATTATCATTATTATTCATATTATTCATATTATTATTATTATTATTATTATTATTATTATTATTATTATTATTATTATTATTATTATTATTATCGTTATTTGTTTTATTTAATATGTTAATCAATTTATTTTAATATGTTATTTAATTGACTTGTCGTATATAATGCATGTTTTATTTATTCTAATCTATGATTTATTGTTTTATTCGTTTAATTAATTTCTTTGGTTTAATCACTAACATAAATTTTATTTGTCTTTTTTTTTTTTTGGTTTCAAATCCGTATTTTTTCTTCTTTGAGCATCTATGCAAGCAAAGGAGGAGATTCGGGGTTTGATCATTTTATTGTACATGTTAATTTTCCTTTGTTTATTTTTGATTTATTTGTTATATAATTGTTAAATGAAATAGTTTTTATGCACGCTCAATTAAAAAATCACACAAAAATATTTCTATAAAATAAATTGGTTTTTCCTAAGAAAATGAGACCAATGTCCTAATTTTTTATCCAAATACATTGGCACCATCAAAATTGTTTTATTTAATTATACATGAGAGGACTAATGTCCTCATTCTCAATAAATAGCCCTTTTTATGCATGATGTTGTATTTTATTTACAATGGGGGTTGTATTTCACCCCTAGTTTTATTGTATTTTATTTTTATGTACTTTATTTTATTTACCCTTTTATTTATCGCTTTCCTTGAATGATCAAACTTGCGCTCTAATTATTGCATCGAAATGTATGAGAAAAGGGATGAAAACTTAAATTCAAAACTTAATTATAAAATAACCAAGGTATGAATAAATGAGAAGTCCCGAACCATCTCTGGTCTTTGGGCTCAACGAGGCGAGAGGGCCATTCCGATGTTTCATTGGAATGGGATCCCCAAGACACCTCTTATGTCCTACCAAAAGACTTAAATTTACAATCCTAAGCTCCACGGGGTTAGAGGATCATTCCAGTGTTCCATTGGGATGATATCTCCAAGATCCCTTTGGCTTGCCCAAAATGGATATTATGCGCCGTCGTAGGCTCACCGAGGTTAGACGACCTGTCCCAATGTTTTATTGGGTGGTGACTCTAAGAAACCTCCTTGTTGCCAAAAATAGATGCACTTGTAAATACTTTACAAGTTTTCATGGACCTCTCTCGAAAGCCTTAAAGGCGGGCCATCGGGGCGTCCTACGGGGTTCGGCACGCGTCATAGTGGCGACTCCACTGGGGACATATGAGACTTCGATTCGAAAGTACCTTGGTCAACAATTATAATTGAGTTTTAGTTTAAAATTTTTATCCCTTTTCGAAATTGCATATCATAACATTAGAGCCTTAGAATTATGCTAGTTTGGTCCCCATTCTTAACCCCGGTGCGTTTCAGAAGCATGACCCTACGTTCACTCAATGTAGGGAAGTGTTAAGGATAATCACCAGCATAAGCCTCGTACCATCAAGGTATATCAAATGGTGACCCGATCGGTTGTTACGCTTGTAATGAGCTAGACCCGATCGGTTCTTTTACACTACACTAATTCTCTTACGATAATATCATTTACTATATTAAATCCTTCGTTAAGTCATTTACTTAAATTAATTTCGATTACATTTATTTTTGTGTGGTTATCACTATACTTTAATCTCTATTTTACTTCTTCCTTTTATCAACAATTTTACTTTACAATATCACTTATAAATTTCATTTTTACTTATACACTCATTTTGTTTAACAGTTTTCACTTATCACTTAGCTATCGATTGACCTATAACTGTCTCTTTTTACTATTCATTCGGTCCACATATATTTCACTATAATTTCCATTACTAATATGTTATTTCTTTATCGATTCTGGTCACTTATATTATTATTCACATTAACGGCCTGTTTATTTTCTTTTATCTTAACACTGTTTATTAATCACTCTGTCGTTATCACCTTTTCTATATAATTCTTTATTTTCCAATATGCTTATTTGACACTTCGAATATTTTAATTTATTTTATCTATACTTAGTTTGTTAATCCTTCTTATTACCTTTATTTAATTAATCTACATTGTAGCTTAATTCACTATAGTCTCTCCTAACAGTTAACTTTAGAAATTAATCCCTCTTTATGTCTTACAATTAAAACACTATCTTTTCATTTCACTTGATTAATATTATCATTATTATCTACCTCATTAATTATTTTCATATATCCTCTTTTAAATTTTCATATATATATATATGTATAACCAATTTATCAATTCACTTAGTAGTCTATTTCTCTAGCAATCTACACTTAAACATTATTATTAGCCTTACTATGATCAATTCAAATTAAGTCCAATAAATTTCATGTATTTACAATAATGCCAATAATTTACCTATTTACCCTTCCTTGCCACTAACATTATAGCTAAGTCATAAATCAATTAAATTCATTGAACACTTAATGTTTAATCGATCAATATAGTTCTATAGTTCTTAATTATTCACTCACTGATTACAACCATGCACTTATTATTATGCTCATTGTATAATTACATTCTAATCCCTTCTTTCATGCCAAATTTTTAATTTAGTCTCTAGTTGTCTTATATTACAAAATTGCCATTACTTAATTTCATTATCACACTACTTAGTTATTCAGCATACGAATTTCCATTTAATCAATACCATAATATTTCTTCACATTACACTTTAGTCCCCACAATATTCATTAATTTCAACATTACCACTTCAATTCACTATAATTACAATCATACCACTAGTTATAATAAATCTCACTATTAATATTATTATTAACTCACAAATTACATTTTAGTCCTTAAATCATTCATTTAAATCATTTATTCATTTATCCACAAATTTTCACTAACTACGATTTAATTAATTAAATCCAATAATTTATTCAATTATTTTCTCAATATAATGATCCACTACAATTAATTAATTAATTAACTATACCATCATTTTGTCAACTAACATATTTTTACACTAATTCAATAATTAATCTTATTTCAATCATATTATTTATTAAATCACTTTAATTACATTAAACATTTACATATTCCATAATTACTCCACCAATTATAATTACTTACACTTAAATCCTTAATCTTTTCACTTAATTCCATATACGTCCCTAACTTTTTTCATTAATTACATCTATGTCCCATCTTTTATATTAATTACATTTATGTCCCATCTTTTACCATAATACCATCCAAGTCCTTTCTTTTTCACTAATTCCCTTTATGTCCTTATTTTTCACTTAATTACCATTTTTCCCTCACTCATTCAATAGTTACCATTTTTACCTTATTTACTTTCCATTTTACACTTTTACCCCTATTTACTTATTTAATTACTATTTTACCCTTTTTACACTTAAATATCAGTTTTAACCTTATATTTTTACTAAATTACATTTAGGTTCTAATTTTATCACTTTTCCACTAATTTACTATTTTAACCTCACATTTTTGCCAAAATTACAATTTTACCCTTCCACTTACACTTTTTACCAAACTTACTTACTTTTTACCAACTTTTTATAAAATTACCGTTTTACCCTTAAACTTTCTATTTACTTCATTTTAATTCCGTTTTCACTCATTTTCACCTTTATAACTATTTCAATCATTTTTATCACTTATTTACCATTATGCCCCTAGTATGAACCCGGTAGAAAATCTATTGACCGGATATGCGGGACATGGGCCCCACAGACCCATTACACTATAGAATGATCCCAATAAGATCATTTTCACTGCACTGCACTACACTGAACACTGATTTATATTGAACACTGAGATAAGCCGTCATAACTAATTAATGAAGGATAAATATGCCAACTGGAAAAAAATAAATAAATAAATAAAAGAGCCAACACTGAAATCTTTGTTTGAAATCTGAAGCATCAAGTTTGGTCTAGCTCCAACTCTGTGACAACAAAATAATTCTGGAAGTGTATGTATATTGATGGAATATAACTGGCAAATTAATTTGAACTACAAAGTTTCATGGAATATTTCAGTCACAAAAGAAGATATTTGTTAAAAGATATCAAACTACAAAAGAAAAGTCCAATATTATTCATGTTAATCATTTCTATGGGCAATCCAAAAGTATTTTATATGCTTTGGTTCATCAAGACAGAATAGAAGTGAACATGCAAATGTTAGAGAAATGCAGGTTTCTATTAAAAACATAGCAGGAGTCAATGATTTTTTCTTTTGCATCTTACAAATTTAGGGACTTGTAAAATTCATTTTTCTTTTCAGAAACACATAATTCATAAATTCACAACAACAAATTTATTAAATTTATTTAAATAATTCACTAAACCTTTCTTTTGTTATCTTAAGTTTTGAGAAGCCATCAAGTTGTGCCTTTGCCAGCAATGAGAAGTCGAATTCTGGATATCAATGCAATCAGATGGGGATATACATATAATCACAATATGCCAAAATAAAGTTGAAGCGATGATAGGAAAATATTTATTTAGTATTGTCAGTGCATATCATCAGGCACCATCAATAGTTACTCCTGAAACATAAGCTTTTGAATTCCTAGAACCTAAGCTTCCAATACTGATGAATTCACCCAAAAATAAAAGTATTTATTTAATTAATTAGTTTGCAAACAAAGTTATAATAGCTACATAATTAATTAATGAGTAAATTATGACTTTATATTAAATGTTTGGATGAAGACCTGATTCCATGACTTGGTCCACAGGTAATCTGAGTAGCTAGTACATTTTGAGACCCACTTACAATAGAGATACAATCATCACCTAATTGAATTAATATTGGATCAATTTCAAACCAATAATAATAATAATTATTATTATTATTATGAATAATAATAATAATAATAATAATAATAATAATAAAGATAAAATTGATTGAAAAATTAATAAAAAAGAATTACTAGTAGAAATGGCAAAGTTAAAAATGTGGATATTTTGGGTTTGAGTGATATGGATACCATCAGTGTTGGGAGAATAGTAAGGAGAGTTAATAAAAAGATTGGAGACTTCAACATTATTGCTACCTTCAAAGGAAATATGCATTTGCTGTGCATTTTGGATTTTCAACTTCTTCACTTCCAAGTTCTTGCATTTCAGAAACGTCACAACCTGTGCCAATTACATCCCTTTTATTTTAAATAAAATATTATTTTAAGTTGACATGTCAGCAAGCCACGAGCATAAGTAAATAAAAATAAAAGAAAACATACCGTTGGTGCGTGCTTGCAAGGCTGCACATGATGAAGAAACAACAAGAGATGGGGTTAGTAATATCTAATAATAACTCTAAATGACACTAAAAAAAATCGAATATGATATCCTTCATACTCTTAATCGAATGTTGACCACTGTACCAATTTCGGGTATTACAAGAATTATAAGAAACAAAAGACATAGAAATTAATAAAATAAAAATTGATTATTCTTAAGAGCATAATTAAAAACAAACTTCAGCAAAACCACAATAACACAGTAATTGCCATTAAAAACAAACTTCAGCAAAACCACAATAACACAGCAATCAGGGTCATTGCCATTAAAAATAAACTTTTAATCCTTGACAAACTTCTAATGGCAGAATTGAAAAGAAGAAGAAAATTAAGCATAACACTCCAGCAAAAAAAGTCAATCGCCACAATAACACAGCAACTTATCTCTTTATTGATACTTAGAAGTTAATAAATTTCAACTGATTTAATTCAAAAATGCTATTCTAACATTAATTTTATTTTTTTTATAAAAGTTGAATTCGAAATATCACATAAATACTATTAAATCTTAAGAAAATAATGTGTGATCAGAAATCAATAAATACTAATCAATATTAAGAAAATAATTGATGTCAAATGCAAGTGCTAAAGGAATGCATACCAGACTCACAGCTACACTAGCCTTTCCATGTTCTTTATTCTTAAAAAGCCAATTTCCTGAAGAACCGCCACTTGAAGAGTCTGATGGAATTGTCATTAACTTATCCTGTGATTTATGCAAACAACAAATATCAACATAACCTACAAACTAAAGCACTTCAGTATACAAATTTGACAATATTTACCTGACCATTTCTAGCATTCACAAATGCATTGACAAATAAAATTGCTTTTCTGAAGGAAATCATCACAAACACTTGCCTCACATACTGGTAACATATGTTTTGAATTGTTAGAACTAATAAACAATAAAAATTTTAGGATAGTGCTAGTTGCATGCCAAAAATCATACCACGGCTACAACAGGAAGTTGCATAATCTGAAACACATAAAATAAAAAAAGAACAAGAAAACAACATTAGATATCTAGTACATTAAATAAGAATAGGAATAGTAGGCATTTTATTTGTTTGTCATTCCCAGCACAGACAAATATGAAGAAACCTAAGAGCTGGTTTCATCAATTTCCAATTGGTTAAATAAATGTGCAAATCGATGAAAACATTCAAAATTGTATCCATATAATATTATAGTTCAACAACTAATATTAATAAACCAGTGTCAGGTCTTCTAAATAGCATTTTAATGCGATTATAAAACATACACTGCTGAATTGGTGAACAGATCTTTTAAATAGCATTTTAATTATTCATTTCTCCCAACACTGTTCTCTTAAACTCTTACATACTTAAACATAAATTTCATAAATTTTATCAGTTAATCACCAATAAATTACTAAATTCAATTTAATCAAACCAATTACTCAAATAACATAGCCAATTTATCAATCAATACAGTAAACCATAACAACACACACTTTAACTATAAAATCACACCTTAACAAATTTAATTCATGTAAAAATCACTTGGAAAAGTAAGTTTGGTAGCCACTTACAAATTTTTCTGCTATTTTTGGTCCCTTCACCGTCGCCGGAGGCACCGAAACCACCGAAAGGAAGCTCAAAGCATCGGGGTTGCTTTTCCGGTGGTCACGGGCCATAACTGCCCTTCATTTTGCCGGAATCGACGTCGGAGATCTCGGTTCTTCCCAATGCCGATCTGCTCATCGCCGGCGATTGAGGACCACCCATGAGTACCGAAAGATTCGCCTGCCCTCCAGGAGTCCCGTCATGCAATTTGTGTCGACGTTCGCCGCCGGAGCTGACCGAGAAACGTAGAAGAAGCTCGCCGTTTTCCTCCCGCTCGCCTGGAATGGTGACGTCGCGACGGGAATAAGACGCCGAGATCGGCGTTGCGAGGAGCCGGTTGCTCGCCGTCGACCGTCGCCAACCTCCTCGCCCCTTCCGCCGTGCTCCGTCGTCTCTCTCTCTCTTCCTCGGTCTCTTTCCCGTTCTACTTCCCTTCTGTGACTTTCCCTCTCTTTTCTTTTTCTACTTCTCATAATCCCCTCTAATTCACACCATTAACCACCGAAATTTTATTGTTTTAACAACTGGATTTAATCCTTTGCTATATAATAATAAAATTTAATAACTAACGGCCGGATTAATTTCCTTTTGTTATTTATATATTTTAACGACCGGATTTTTATTATTTTAATGACCGGATTTAATCCCCTCATTATATAACAATAAAATTTAAGAACTAACGACCAGATTAATTTCCCTTCATTATTTGTATATTTTAACCACCGGATTTTTATCCCTTCATTAAATTTTGGTCGTTAAAAGTCAATTTTCTTGTAGTGATACACATTCAAAGTAGAATTAACATTATGAAAAAAAGTTCAATCAAGAAAGAAGAAAAGACGAACAGCACACAATACAAACTTACCTTTCTATCTATCTCTAAATCTTCTTAATGCAATGTTAGCCTAATTCTAAGTGCGAATTCCACAAGTATACAGTGTACCGGTTATAGTAAAAAAGATATTGATCCCACGAGGAATGTGATTATTACTACACACTATTACTACTCAATTTTAATCTTATTTACAATGATCATTAATTTGTGAGTTAAATCTAAACTACTTTATTATATAAACTAATTAAACCTAGTTCATGTTAATCAAAGAAGACAAAACATATAATGAAGAATTAACAATTATAAAACTTGATTCCATCATTTAATTATAATTTTAATCTCTTAAGCAAGCTAAGTTGGAATATAGTTCCAATTTATACTCTCGACATAAATTAGTGTGCCTAAAATATACATTTATAATTCTAACTTACAATTTTCATTAATGAATTAGAGGGTTATACATGCAAATTTCAGGACTAATCACCAACCTATAACAACCATTTAATATTATGATTTCTCAAATAATACTTCAATGATGAACTTCTATTAGATGTAAGAAAGAATTTATCTTTCAATTAAACACTTACTTATAAAGATCATGCATAAAAATACTAATAGAAAATTCTACATTAAAAGACTACTATTTTAGATGGAAATAGAAAATAGCAATAATATTCAAATTCTCAAATAATGTTCATTTGATTTACAGAGAAGAAATAATAGATAAGAGTAATGAGAAAGAAATCTTTTAACCCTTTTCTCAAACCCTTGTAAAAATTCTTCTTCTCCTTGGTCTTCTTATTCAAAACATGAAAACAAACTAAGTAAGTCTAACTACAGTGCTTACAGGAAATAAAAATTTAACTTGTAATAAAAATAATCCTCTAAATTACATCATACTAAAATTACAGCTGACAAACAAAATTTAGAATTCCAAAAGTTGTGTTCCCTCCTTCAAAAGTTACAAATTTTGTTGAAAAATTATGCCTTTTCAAATCACTTTTCGTAGAAAACTGCCCCAACGAATAGTTCTGTCGCACTCGCGATCACTGTCGCTCTCGCGACAGAATACGGGTTGCCCTTTTTTCCTTTTCCTTTCTTTCCTCTTTTCTCTTCCTTATCTCTGGCCATTCACGACTCGTGATCCCCTTTCACGAGTCGTGAACCTCTTATGTGAGTCGTGAGTTTGGCTCACGTCTCGTGAACTGCTTCCCTTCTTTCTTCTTCTCTTTTCTTTTTCTTCTTCTCTGGCTCTTCACGACTCGTGATCTCCTTTCACGAGTCCTGACCTCTGCTTTGCCTTATTTTTTCTGCACTGCACTTGTATTTTTTGTTTTCTTAATTGGCCATTCATGACTTGTGACCCCTATTCACGAGTCGTGCTCCCCATTCCAGCTTCATCCTTTTCTTCACGACTCATGACTTCATTCACGAGTCTGCTCTTTCCTCCACCAGCTTAGGCTTTTTTCTTCCTTTTTTATCTGAATCACCTTATAAAATACTAAAACAAGTAAACTAAACAAAAAACATGACAAATACATATATTTACATAATTAACCTCTTAAATTCACATAAAATATATACTAAATAATACATCAATTAGGCACTTATGAAATTCCCCCACACTTAACCCTTGCTTGTCCTCAAGCAAGAGAAAAGAATGAGAAAATTTAATACAACATATACTAAGTCCTATTATACAGCATTGTTCATAGGGCATACCATAAAAAAAAAAATCAAATATCTCATATACTCAAAATATCAGTTAATCAAATTTTAAAACATGTACTAAAATTTTAACAAGTCACCAAACTTTACTTATTTTAACATCAAGATTATAGACTCCTAAAACTAAACATGTTTCAAAGATAGAATATTGATCATAAACTTTAAAACTCTAAAGTTACTAGTTGCTTTTAGGACAATTTGTAAGCACACTTCCCCTTAATCCAATCTCATGGCATTTTTAGACTTTTCTTTTTTTTTTCTTTTGATTCTTCTTTTTGTTTTGAACATGGGTATTTTTTTTTTCATTTTTATCCCATGAATAGCAAGAGAATGTAGTATGGGTGCGTTTTACGCTCCATCCCATACTTTCAATTTTGGATGTACATCTTGCTTTCTTTTTCTTTTTATGAATACTGTGGGTACATTTTATGCTCCATCCCACTTATATTTTTTTCTTTTTGAGTCCTCATCCATTATTGAAAAGACAAAAGGGTAAGTATTATGGCTATAGTTTTCATAGGCAACTAGAACCCACAAATTTTAAACTAAATGAGCAAATTCTAACTTAAAAACATAGTTAGTAAAAAGACTAAATAATCTTTAATGTTGCAAAAAGTAAAAGAAAATAACTTGAAAAAATTAAAACACATGCTAAAAATTTAGAAAAACTAGTAAAATGAGTATAAAAGATAAATGATTTAACAACCTATATAATATACAAATTGAACAATGGCCTATAATAAAACTCACTAAAAAGCCTAATTGAAAAATAAAATCACACAAACAACTAACATATAAAACTTACTAACAAAAACTCATTAAACACAAACAAACTTTAAACATACTCACTCCCTCATACTTAGAACCAACATTGTCCTCAATGTGAAGAAATGAGATAAAAGTAAACAAGAAAACAAAAATAAAATAAAAGTAAAAGGAATCAAGAAAAACTCCCCTAATTATGGTGAAGGTAGAGGTGAGAGAACCAAACACCTAGCTTGAGCTATAAATGTATCCACCTTATGCTCAAGCCTCATTTTTCTTCTAGCCATAGAAGAAAGTTGATCTTGCATAGAAGACTGGTTTTGTAAAAGCTGCTCAAGCATTGCTGGCACAGTGGAGGAAGAAGACCCCACAGCAGGTGTAGCAGGCACATCAGTTGGAGCATCATGCATAGCATCATCACCACTACACCCATCATCATTGGCTTCTTCATCTTGTGAAGCAGATAGTCCAGGAAGATCCCTCCAACAAGACCTAGAATGTGGTGGGATTTCCTGAAAATTTCTACTAACAACCTCTCCATGCACAAATAAATTTTGAGTGAAATAAACACAAGGACGATCTTGATGATAGTAACGAAGATCAACATCTAAATTTCGTGCAAGAACAATAATGATATGCCCATATGTTATAGGTGAGTCATGTTTATTAGCGCAATTTAACAACTGAGTACAAACCCAATAAGACCAACATACATCTTTTCTCTTATGCACACACCACATCAAAAATAATTCATTAAAAGAAACTCTATTAAATTTAGACCTGTTAAAAATTAAAGATGCAAAAATCTTATGCAAAACCCAATATTTTAAATCTTTGATAAACATGGATTTAGCATCTCTAGCTCTATATGGTGTTTGCAAACCAGATAAAAATGTCCAAAATGCATCAGGTTTAAAAGATTTTGGTGGGTCAAATAAACTAGCTTGAGAAAACCCAAACATGCGATTCATCATAAAATAAGTCAGAGTGTGTGATTTTCCATCTAATAAAAAATCTAACCAATGTTCATTTTCCTCATTCCTTTGCAAAGTTGTGTAAAATTCAAGCATTGAATCAGGATAAATATTCTCATGCATATTGGCAAATCTAAGGAAGCCACAAAATGACAACATTTCATTTACAGTATCTAGCATGCCTACCTATTCAAGAAGAGTTGATGTAAAATACTTACATTGTAAAAATGGTCTGTCTTGAAGGGTAAGAAATTTGCTACCTTCATCCACGGAAAAGATTGAAAAACCAGCACCAAATGTGGCAGAGATATCTCCTTCTTCAGCCTCCTGTCTTGCTTGTTCAATGCGTGATATCGATGGATTCTTGGTTCTTACCATTATGTTTTTTTTAAACAGAGATTGAATGAAAACAGAGAGTAAAAAGAAATGATACTGCTGACGAAGTTTAGTGAAGTATTTTGTGGGACGATACCGAAAGAAACAAAGAAAAATGAAACTGAAAGGAAGTAAAAGAAACAGAGTACTGGCTGTGAAGGGATATTACTACGAAGAGAAATGACAGTGGCGAAAGCGTGAATGAGAAATCAAAAAAGAAGGGGAATGAAGGAAGATGAAGAGTCGAATAATGGTGTGCGACTCGTGATGGCAAATACGATAAAGGGGAGAATAAAAAGAAAAAGGGCTGGAAACCAAAGGTTGCAGCGTTTTTTAAAAAATTTAGGGTTTTGAAATAAAACTCCCCTGATTTGATTTCTAAATTCTATGTTTTTAGGGTTTAGGGTTAATTTAACTTAAGGTAATTAAAATTAAGACATATCAATCTGAGGAAAAAGAAACCGAAACCAAATTAAGAGTGAAATAATAAGTAAAATAAAAAAAAAATTGAGAAATCATACCTGACTCCCTTCACGCTTCACGAGTCATGAGGCATCTTCATGACTCGTGAAGCTGCCGCACTTACCTCCTTATGGTTATACGACTCGTGAAGTTACATCACAAATCGATAGCTTCGATAATTGCCCATGCTGTCGCGAGCATGATACCTTCTGCGATCGCGACAGAAGCCTCGAGCGTAAATCGTTGCACATTCTATCGCTATCGCGACTCTAGTCGCGCGTGCGACAGAAAATCACGTCCATATATATATATATATATATATATAGATTTTTTATTATTATTTTTTTCATGTATTAATAATAAATAAAAACACCTAATCTTACTATTTTGACCTGTAAAATAAAAAACAAAGTGTGTTAATAATATAAAAATCCACAATATAAAATTTAATTAACAAATTGACATATAATAACATAAAATAACAAAAAAGAACATAAAACACATATAGAAAGAAAATCTATTTAAGCTACCTAAATAAAAGACTGGCAAATTTTATGGCTTCATGTGCTCTCTAGGATTCTCTTCTGTATTACTTAGAAGACATCCTAGACTTCTAGATGGTAAAGAACTTGCTAATTGCCCCAATTGAACCTCAAGATTATGAATAGATTAAGCATGATTCTTAGTGATTTGGTCAATTTTTGCTTCAAGCTTCTTTTGATTTTCATCTTGAGCACTCATCTTAAAATTTATCTCCTCAATGAATTTATCAATTTTTCCTTCAAAAGCTCCAAACCTGTCTTGTGGTTGTTGGTATCCCACGCCCCTATTTTGGTTATTGTTATTATTTCCCCATGATAAATTAGGATGGCTACTCCAACCAGGGTTATAAGTATTAGAATATGGATTCCCCTGCCCTTGGCATTGGACAAAATTAACTTGTTCCTCCTTACTAACCATTCCTAAATTGCAATTGTCACTCTTATGCCCGTGTCGACCACAAACACTGCATGCATTTGATGGACTTCCTCCCATACTTAGGCTATTAACCCTATGAGTTAAAGCTTCAATTTGTGCTTGTAATGCAACCATAGAATCTATTGAATGGAACCCCCTAGCATTAGAATTATTAGATTGGCTTACTCTTTCAGTAGGCCACATACAATTATTCATGGACATTTCTTCCAAAAGCTCAAATGTTGCTTCAGTTGTTTTCCTCATAAGGGAACCTCCAGCTGCAGCATCTATGGTACCTCTTGTGGTAGGATTCACCCCATTGTAGAAGGTTTGCATCAATAGCTCCATTGGAAGGTTGTGATGTTGACACATTTGCTGCAATTCTTTAAACCTTTCCCATGCTTCATACAAAGACTCATTATCAAGTTGCACAAAAGTTGTGATATCTTTAATGATTCTAGCAGTTTTGGCTAGAGGGAAGTATTTAGATAGAAATGCTTGGGCCAATTAGTCCCAAGTGGTAATCGATCCTCTAGTTAAAGAATTCAACCAAGCCTTGGCTTTATCCTTCAATGTGAAAAGAAAAAGTCTAAGCTTAATTGCATCATTAGAAACTCTATTAATTTTAAAAGTATCACATATCTTTAGAAAATTTGCCAAATGAGCATTAGGATCCTCATTTGCCAAACCATAAAATTGAATGCTATTTTGAGTCATTTGCAAAAGAGAAGGCTTAATTTCAAATTGGTTAGCATTTACCGTAGGCCTTACCACACCTTGTTGAGCACCACTCAATGCGGGCGTGGAAAAGTCCATCAACCTTGGTGGATTTGCTTCTTCAGCCATGATAAGTCGCTTATTCTTATTCTTCTTTTTGTTGGAATTTTGGTTAATTGACAAAAATATTTCAATTTCAGGATTCAAAGGTTCAAGTTCTTCTTGAGAACTTCTTGTACTAGGTATGAACTTATCAAATCCTATAAAAACAACACAAAACAAAAATTAAGTCAAACTCTACAAACAAACAAAATAAAGTAAATATTGTAATCTAAAATCATAAATCAAGTTTCACAATGGCAATAAATAAAACATCAATCCCCGGCAACGGCGCCAAAAACTTGTTAGCCTAATTCTAAGTGCTAATTCCGCAAGTATACGGTGTACCGGTTATAGTACAAAAGATGTCGATCCCACGAGGAATGTGATTATTACTACTCACTTTTAATCTTGTTTACAATGATCATTAATCTGTGAGTTAAATCTAAAATACTTTATTATATAAACTAATTAAACCTAGTTCATGTTAATCAAAGAAGACAAAACATGTAATGAAGAATTAACAATTATAAAACTTGATTCCATCATTTAATTATAATTTTAATCTCTTAAGAAAGCCAAGTTGGAATATAGTTCCAATTTACTCTCTCGACATAAATTAGAGTGCCTAAAACATACATTTATAATTCTAACTCACAATTTTCATTAATTAATTAGAGGGTTATACATGCAAATTTCAGGAATAATCACCAACCTATAACAACCATTTAATATTATGATTTCTCAAATAATACTTCAATGATGAACTTCTATTAGATGTAAGTAAGAATTTATCTTTCAATTAAACACTTACTTATAAAGATCATGCATAAAAATACTAATATAAAATTCTAATTAAAAGACTACTAATTTAGGTGGAAATAGAAAATAACAATAATATTCAAATTCTCAAATAATATTCATTTGATTTACAGAGAAGAAATAATAGATAAGAGTAATGAGAAATAAATCTTTCAACCCTTTTCTTAAACCCTTGTAAAAATTCTTCTTCTCCTTGGTCTTCTTCTTCAAAACATGAAAACAAACTAAGTAAGTCTAACTACAGTGCTTACAGGAAATAAAAATTTAATTTGTAATAAAACTAATTCGCTAAATTACATCATACTAAAATTATAGTTGACAAACAAATTTATAGAATTCCAAAAGTTGTGTTCCCTCCTTCAAAAGTTACAAATGTTGGTGAAAAATTATGCCTTTTCAAATTATTTTTCGTAGAAAACTGCCCCAACGGATAGTTCTATCGTGCTCGCGATCACTGTCGTGCTTGCGACAGAACACGGATTGCCCTTTTTTCCTTTTCCTTTCTTTCCTCTTTTCTCTTCCTTCTCTCTGGCCATTCACGACTCGTGATCCCCTTTCACGAGTCATGAACCTTTTGTGTGAGTCTTGAGTTTGGCTCACGTATCTTGAACTGCTTCTCTTCCTTCTTCTTCTCTTTTCATTTTTCTTCTTCTCTGGCTCTTCACGACTCGTGATCTCCTTTCACGAGTCATGACCTCTACTTTGCCTTATTTCTTCTGCACTGCACTTGTATTTTCTATTTTCTTAATTGGCCCTTCACGACTCATGACCCCTGTTCATGAGTCGTGCTCCTCATTCCAGCTTCATCCTTTTCTTCATGACTCATGACTTCATTCACGAGTCTGCTCTTTCCTCCACCTGTTTAGGCTATTTTCTTCCTTTTTTATCTAAATCACCCTATAAAATACAAAAACAAGTAAACTAAATAAATAACATGAAAAATACATATATTTACATAATTAACCTCTTAAATTCACATAAAATATATACTAAATAATACATCAATTAGGTACTTATCATGCAACACCACTTAAAACTTAAGAAACGAATGGAATGGATGAAGAAGCAAGAGAGGAACAAAAGAAGAGATAAAGAACAAAGAAGGAAGGAAGCAGAAATGAGAGAGAGAGCTGAACCAAAGAGAGGCAAGAATATATTTTCCACTTACTCTCTCTCCACCAACCTTATATATGTATGCAATCTACTAGGTGTCACTCTCTAATCCCCTCAAGACTAGGTGGCAACTGTAGATTGAAACACATGGATTTTTACTATCTACTTAATTAAGTTAATTAATCACCACTTTTAATAATTAATCACTCTTAACACTAATCATGCAATGTTACAATTTGATCATTGACTTACTTTATTTTCTTACAATTAAGTCCTTAATTCTTATTTTCCATTTATTCCATAACTGAAAACCCTAATTTACACTCACTCGCTTACGTTAATTATGCTTGATACTACTAGGGTCAATTTCGGGCTGTTACACAAACTTTGTTATTAATCAGCCCTCTCGGGTCTTCTTGATTGAACATTTTCACTCAGTCCTTAATTTTTGCCCAAGATGCCTTTTTTCAGTTTTTACATTGGTGGGGCGCTCAATTTTAGCAAGGCCGTTAATTTCCATTATTATCAATTATGATTGCCGTTCTATTTGATAACAACTTCTTTACTACGAAAGGCCCTTCTGAAGAAGGTCTAAATTTGCCTCGGATATTCTGAATGCTTGGCCTTTGCTTAAAGACTAAATCTCTCTCTTTCAATGGATGTTTTCTAACCTTCTTCCTAAATGAACAAGCTAATCTCTTTTGATAGATCTAATTATTATAACACGCCCGTATTCGATCCTCATTTAACAAGTTCAATTGCAACAACCTCGGTTGTGCTCACTCCGCTTCCGGTAACTTGGCTTCTAAGGCCACCCTCAAAGATTGAAGTTGGACTTTTACGGGTAATACTGCTTCTATTCCATATACTAAGGAAGATGGTTTGACTCCCGTCAAGGTTCTAATAGTGGTCCTATAACCCCCACAGCTCGCATGATTTTTTTTTAGCTAATGTCATAAATGAGCATGAAAAATCCCAGCATGTGTCTCCTCTATAGCCCTCTTAGTTTTCAAGAACAATATTGAACAGCCAAATCTAGTCTTAGACTTCCACTAGGAATTTAGCTACGATCTGTTTATGTACCTTTTCCTTGACCTTTTCTATCCTTTCTAGTCTGGGCTTTCTAAGTTTCTTCTTAACAGGCTTATATGGAATATTTAACAACTTCATGGTTGATTAGTGTCTGACAAGTGAACCAAATCGACAAGTAATATAGCCAGTATAATTAAATACCATCGAATATTGAACCCAATGGAAAAGGGATTGTTAAGCTAAATATCTATGGTTGAGCGAAATTAATATAAGTTGTCACCAAGTTGTTTGGTGGGAAGTTCTAAGCTAAGCAGGAAATTAAAAATACAAACGAATAATTAAATGTAAAACTGTTCATTAAGAAATCAAACAAGGGTGAATTGAATGCTTAGGAGATTCTATCCTCATAATTTGCAATTGGAAACGGGGTAAAACTGTAACACCCCCTTCCCATACGTAGGCGATCCCATCCGAGAAGGAGTGAGATGCCGTATGAGTAAAGGTGCCACCAAGCAAGTACAAAGTAAAACATACATTCATTCATAACATACATACAGAAATACGATATAATTAAAACTTTACATGCAGAAAGCAAAAGCTGATCATGCATTACTATAATAACTATTACAATAATGTTCTGATCAACTAGCTGATACTAAATAATATTACATATCCAAAATATAATTACAAACGCGGAAGCTGAAACAAAACTGATACAGAGAGTTCTATACAAAAAGAATCATCACTGATACAAAACTGAGCCCTACACTAAAAATCTTCTGTGTTGGCTTGATGACGGCGACTCTCTCAAAGCAAAACTCCTTCCGCACCTGCACGGGTAAAAACACCGTGCTAAGCGATAAACGCTTAGTGGGGAAACACACATAAATAATGGACGGCCATTCACAATGGTCGTCAAGGCATAACACATTCACAATGGCAGAATGCAAAGGCTATATCATAATCCATATAAACATGCTCATATTTAAAAGCCATAAAATCATTATCTCCTAATCGTATCCATTCCAGAATAATCCAACATGTGTTTCATCAATAAACTCATTCAGATATTCCATTTAATAGCCAAATCAGGTCAAAACAATTCTATTAAACATTTAAAGAACACCTGCTAACTCTAGATAGTGGATAACGAGTGTACTGAAGGTACCTTACGGGTACAAATCGAATACTGAGGGTACCTCACAGGTACAAATCAAAAGTCATTCATTTTTTTTTATCAAAACACATTATTTGTATACTGAGGGGATCTTAAACAAGATCCTAATACTGAAGGGTTCACGAGGAACCAAACGGGGACCTGATCGGGGTCCAAACTGAACTGAGGGCTGCAGCTAAAGACTCTATTAGGCATGCCTAACTATCCACTTACTTGACTCTAGCAGGTTAAGCGTCATTCAAATCACATTTCAGGGTACGAAATAGAATTCATCAGAAATTCATGTTATCACTTATATCAAAGCATATAAAAGTATGGCATGTATCATACCGCAATATAAGTCCATTCAGAAGAAACACCAAATTCATTTCTAAGTCAAAAGCCGGGAAATTTCGGAAAAAGGGGCTGAACGGGGTAACGGGTGAGGTTGGCTGGTCACGAGGCGTGACTGGCCTCCCCACAAGGCAGGTCACGAGACGTGACTGTGGGTCACGCCTCGTGACTTGCTTCGTCCCTTGCAGATCACGCGGCATGATCTCGCTGATCATGCGACGCTCAAGCTGGTCACGCGACGTGACTGGAAGTAACGTCTCGTGACTTGCTTCCCTCTTCAGCCAATCACGCGACATGCCTTTTATCAGGCCGGTCACGAGGCATGATGGGGAGTCACGTCTCGTGACTGCCTTCCTCAAGATCGGTCACGCGTTGTGATAGACAATCACAACTCCTGACAGGCTTTGCTCTGGCAGGTCACGAGTCGTGACTGGAAGTCACGTCTCGTGACTTGTCCTCTCTTCCTTGGCTAGTCAAGCGACTCAAAATCTGGAAAACGGGATTTCTACAGTAACTCGATTTCCAGTTTTTCAGAATACAGAAATCAATCCCAAATTTGATTCAAAACCAATCAAACCTGTTCTTACCTTCTGGAAAACATCCCAAACATTATAAGCAACATATATACAACCCAGTTTCAACATTTAATCAACCAAATCAAGAATATATGCAATCAAGTTCATCAAGAACATAAACCCTAGAAATTTACATACAAATCACAAGCAAATATTCCCAAACCTGAAATCTAAGCTTCTCTTCACTTAGTCCCACTGCTCCCAGCAATCTCCTTGCCTTTGGGATCGCGTGGAGCCTCAGCTAAACACAAATATTCAACAATGCAACCCTAAATTAAACCTAAACTCAAGGAAGAAGAAAAAGATAAAAGCAAATGGAGAATAAGGTGGAGAATGCAGTAACTTACCAAGTTAGAAGCAAGAGTGAGCAATTTCCACAACACAACTTGATTAACAGTTAGCAGTAATTAGGAAAGGGAAAAGGAGGAAGAAGATGAAGGTTGAAGAGGAAGAACGTAAATCTGATCTTCTCTTCTTTCTTGCTTCTTCTCTTTATTCATTTTCCCTAACCTAATACACATGTCATTTTCTTGGTGGTGGAACTTACTCACTCACACCCTAACCCCACACATCACACACATCTAATGCAAACTCAACTAAAAACACCCTACAATGGTATGCTCCAATGTACACAAGAAATTCCCAAATAAATCACATGCTAATGCCATGTATGCACCCACATAATAATAAACCCAAAAACATACATTTTTACTAAAATACCCTTATGACATGCTGAACACATGCACATGCATGCTCATACAGACAGGCTCATTCTACTAGGGGGCAAACGGGGTGTGACAACTCTCCCCTACTAATAAGAATTTCGTCCTCGAAATTCTCACTTGAACTGAACAACTGTGGATACTGAGCTCTCATCGACTCTTCTGGTTCCCCAGTTGCTTTTTCGACTCCATGATGGATCCACAACACTTTAACCAACGGAATCTGCTTATTTCTCAACTGCCTCACCTCTCGGGCTAGAATAGCTCGCGGTTCCTCATCATAAGAGAAGTCTGGCTGAACCTGGATATCCTGAACCGAAAGTACATGCGAAGGATCTGATCTGTACCGACAAAGCATCGAAACGTGGAACACATCGTGCAACTTTGCTAACTCCATCGGTAGCGCCAATCTATAGGCTACAGGTCCTACCTTAGCCAAAATCTCATAAGGTCCAATGAAACGAGGACTAAGCTTGCCTTTCTTGCCAAACCGAAGCACTTTCCTCCAAGGTGAAACCTTAAGGAAGACCTTGTCCCCAATCTCAAAATGCACATCTTTCCTTTTCAAATTGGCATAAGACTTCTGTCGATCCTTGGCTGCCTTCAAATTCCGCTGCACCACTCTGATCTTCTCTTCAGTATCTCTAACCAAGTCTGGTCCAATCATAGATCTCTCGGATAGCTCGGTCCAACAAACCAGAGTCCTACACTGTCAACCATACAAAGCCTCATATGGTGCCATACCGATGCTCGACTAAAAACTGTTGTTGTAGGCAAACTCCATAAGTGACACATATCTGTCCCAACTACCCGAAAAATCCAAAGTACAAGCCCTCATCATATCCTCCAGAATCTGAATGACTCGCTCTGACTGACCATCGGTCTGAGGATGGAACGCTGTACTGAAGTTTAACCTAGTGCCCAAAGCTCTCTGTAACTCCTTCCAAAACTTGGAAGTAAACCTCGGATCCCGATCTGAAACTATGGACAAAGGCACTCCATGCAATCGAACTATCTCATCCACATAGATACTGGCCAATCTGTCCATGGAGTAGTCCACTCTAACTGGCAAAAAGTGAGCTGATTTCGTAAGCCGATCCACAATAACCCAAACTGAATCATGTTTCCTCTGAGTCAAAGGCAAACCAGAAACAAAGTCCATGGCGATATCATTCCATTTCCACTCAAGAATAGATAAAGGCATAAGCAAACCCGAAGGAACCTGATGTTCGGCCTTTACCTGCTGACAAGTCAAGCACTTGGAAACAAAATCCACTATATCACGCTTCATACCGGACCACCAATAGAATTGCTTCATGTCTCTATACATCTTCTCACTGCCCGGATGCATAGTAAAGACTGTACTATGCGCCTCACTCATAAGCTGTCTCCTCAAATCCTCAGACTCTGGCACACACAAACGATCTCTGAACATAAGCACCTCATCCTGAACTGAGAACTCTGACTGCTTACCCGATCTGACCTCATGCACAATCCGCTGAAGTCTCACATCATCTTTCTGAGCATCCACAATCCTCTGTCTCAAAGTAGGCTGCACACGCAACTGGGCAAGCAAAGCCCCATCAGAACCAAATCTCCATCTGAATCGCCTCAAGAACAAGGCTGAAACCGATTTCTGACTCAAAGCATCAACGACTACATTAGCCTTACCAGGATGGTAATCCACAATACAGTCGTAGTCCTTAAACAACTCACACCATCGGCGCTGTCTCATGTTCAACTCCTTCTGTGAAAGGAAGTACTTCAAGCTCTTGTGGTCCGAGAAGATCCTACACTTTTCCCCATACAAGTAGTGATGCCAGATCTTCAAAGCAAAGATCACAGCTGCCAACTCTAAATCATGCGTCGGATAGTTCCTCTCATATGGCTTCAACTGACGAGAAGCATAAGCCACTACCTTACCTTCCTGCATCAGCACACATCCAAGACCAACTCCAGAAGCATCACTATAAATGACAAACTCTTTACCCGAGATGGGTTGAGTAAGAATAGGAGCCTCAACAAGCAACTGCTTTAACCGATCCAAACAAGCCTGGCACCTATCTGACCACTCAAATCTGACTCCTTTCCTCAACAATCTAGTCATCGGAGCAGCAATCACAGAAAATCCCTTAACGAACCGACGGTAGTAACCTGCTAAACCAAGGAAACTCCTCACTTCCTGAACATTTCTAGGCGCTTTCCAATCAACTATCGCCTCAATCTTTGCTGGATCTACCTAGATACCACTAGCTGAAACAATGTGACCCAAGAATGATACTTCTCGAAGCCAGAAATCACACTTGCTAAGCTTGGCAAACAACTGATGCTCTCTCAACATCTGCAAAACCAATCGGAGATGCTCCTCATGCTCACTCTCATCCTTGGAATACACCAAGATGTCATCAATGAACACTACTACAAATCGATCTAAGTATGGCCTAAACACACGATTCATCAGATCCATAAAAGCCACTGGAGCATTAGTCAAACCAAACGGCATCACAAGAAACTCATAGTGGCCATACCTAGTCCGAAATGCAGTCTTAACCACATCTGCATCCTGAACTCGTAGCTGATAGTACCCTGATCGAAGATCTATCTTGGAGAAGACACCCGCACCTCGAAGCTGATCAAATAAATCCTCAATCCTAGGCAACGGATACTTGTTCTTCACTGTAACTTTATTAATCTGCCGGTAGTCAATACACATCCGCAGGGATCCATCTTTCTTCTTGACAAAAAGAACTGGAGCTCCCCAAGGAGATATGCTAGGTCGAATAAACCCCTTATCCAATAGCTCTTGTAGCTGAATTTTAAGTTCCTTCAACTCTACAGGAGCCATCCGATAAGGTGCTCTCGAAATAGGTGTAGTACCCGGCATAATCTCAATGGACAACTCAACCTCTCTCTCAGGAGGCAAACCAGGCAACTCGCTCGGGAATACATCACTAAACTCCCGCACTACAGGAATGTCCTCAATCTGAACCTGATCCCTCTTAGAATCTAACACAACTGCTAGAAAAGCCTCACAACCTTTCCTAATAAACCTCTTGGCTTGCATCGCAGAAATCACATTATTCAGCGAACTAGCACCCAAACCTTTCAGAAACACAAGAGACTGACTTCTATCCCGAAGTACCACTGTCTTCCTATGGCAATCAACTACAGCCCGATGCTTACCCAACCAGTCCATACCCAGAATCAAATCAAACTCTCTGAAAGGCAACTCAATCAAATCCGCTGGAAGCACAACTCCCTCAACTATCAAAGGACAACTCCTAAAGACTCTACTCACACTGACACTATGCCCTAATGGACTGGTCACACAAATCTCATAATCTAACTGACCAACTGCATGCAACTTATCAACAATTTTATCTGTGCACAAGTATGAGTGTGTGGAACCAGGATCAATTAGAGCATACAACTCAGTGTCATGGAGTAGGAACTTACCAGCAATAACATCAGGCGCATCCTGCTCATCTCTAGCTCTCATGGCATATGCTCTAATGGCACCCTGAGGAGGATGCTCAACAGTCTCAGAAGCAGCTCCATCTCTATGCCGACCACCTCTACCTCTACCTCTGCCTCTGCCACGGGTAGCCTAAGAAGCATTCAAACTGACCCTACTGCCCTCTCTCTGGGAACCTGAATCCTCATGCAATCTCGGACAACTGGCCAAAAGATGCTCAGAACTCCCACACCTGAAGCACGCACCGGAGAGCCACCTACACTCACCCCGATGAGTCTTACTGCAATGAGGACAAACTGATGCAGTCTCAGATCTACCACCTCTACCAGACCCTGATACAGCTGCAGAACCCTGTCGTCTACCTCTAGAAGCCGGACCAGATGCTGACTCGTCCTGTGGGTTCCTAGATCTCTTACCCGAAGAAGATCCTCCACGAGAAGAGTTCCTCCTCTGAGCTCTCTCTCTCATCACAGTCTCAGACAACTCAGCTCTCACAGCAGCCTCTACAATCTGATAGTAGCTAACCCCAGGTATGCACATCAAAGAAATCAAAGCAATCTTCAAAGACTCATTTAACCTTGCCTCGAAATGCTTGCATCTAAAGTCATCAGTCATAACTCCACGTGGGGCATAGCGAGATAACCTGTTGAACTCTTTCTCATAATCTGCTACTGACATGGCCCTCTGTCTCAAACTCAAAAACTGCGCCCATCTCGAATCTCTATAAGTCTGAGTGATGTACTTCTTTGTGAACTCACCCTCAAAGAACTCCCAGGTAATCGGATCCGGTAGCTGAGGATGCCTGCAAACCAATTCCCACCACTCAAAAGCAGACCCTTACAGAAGAACTAATGCACACTCTGCCTGCTGGTCGGGAGGACAACGAATCTCTCTCAAAGAACGCTTCACCTTATCTAACCATTTCTCTGCCATCTCGGATTCATTCAAACCAGTGCCATAGAAATCCTCAACTCCTGCCCTCCTCAAATTCTCCATAGGTGCTCTAGGAGCAGTCACTCTCTCCAAAACCCTAGCCATGTCCTGATGCAACCTGAACATAGCCTCAAAGGGCATGGCTGCGGCCTCGGGCTGGACCCTAGCATGCTAAGCCGACACAGAAATCGATGGATCTACGGCTTGAGGGTTCACACTCTCGGCGGATTCCTCAAGTGATCCACGAGCAGAATTAGAAGCCATCTAAACAAACAAGAAACAACCGTATCAGCCAACAAAGATCTAGACTCATTCACATCTAAGCAACTCAGAACAATCACAACAACACCCAGAAACGCTTAAACCTATGCTCTGATACCACAAACTGTAACACCCCCTTCCCATACGTAGGCGATCCCATCCGAGAAGGAGTGAGATGCCGTATGAGTAAAGGTGCCACCAAGCAAGTACAAAGTAAAACATACATTCATTCATAACATACATACAGAAATACGATATAATTAAAACTTTACATGCAGAAAGCAAAAGCTGATCATGCATTACTATAATAACTATTACAATAATGTTCTGATCAACTAGCTGATACTAAATAATATTACATATCCAAAATATAATTACAAACGCGGAAGCTGAAACAAAACTGATACAGAGAGTTCTATACAAAAAGAATCATCACTGATACAAAACTGAGCCCTACACTAAAAATCTTCTGTGTTGGCTTGATGACGGCGACTCTCTCAAAGCAAAACTCCTTCCGCACCTGCACGGGTAAAAACACCGTGCTAAGCGATAAACGCTTAGTGGGGAAACACACATAAATAATGGACGGCCATTCACAATGGTCGTCAAGGCATAACACATTTACAATGGCAGAATGCAAAGGCTATATCATAATCCATATAAACATGCTCATATTTAAAAGCCATAAAATCATTATCTCCTAATCGTACCCATTCCAGAATAATCCAACATGTGTTTCATCAATAAACTCATTCAGATATTCCATTTAATAGCCAAATCAGGTCAGAACAATTCTATTAAACATTTAAAGAACACCTGCTGACTCTAGATAATGGATAACGAGTGTACTGAAGGTACCTTACGGGTACGAATCGAATACTGAGGGTACCTCACAGGTACAAATCAAAAGTCATTCATTTTTTTTATCAAAACACATTATTTGTATACTGAGGGGATCTTAAACAAGATCCTAATACTGAAGGGTTCACGAGGAACCAAACGGGGACCTGATCGGGGTCCAAACTGAGCTGAGGGCTGCAGCTAAACACTCTATTAGGCATGCCTAACTATCCACTTACTTGACTCTAGCAGGTTAAGCGTCATTCAAATCACATTTCAGGGTACGAAATAGAATTCATCAGAAATTCATATTATCACTTATATCAAAGCATATAAAAGTATGGCATGTATCATACCGCAATATAAGTCCATTCAGAAGAAACACCAAATTCATTTCTAAGTCAAAAGCCGAGAAATTTCGGAAAAAGGGGCTGAACGGGGTAACGGGTGAGGTTGGCTGGTCACGAGGCGTGACTGGCCTCCCCACAAGGCAGGTCACGAGACGTGACTGTGGGTCACGCCTCGTGACTTGCTTCGTCCCTCGCAGATCACGCGGCATGATCTCGCTGATCATGCGACGCTCAAGCTGGTCACGCGACGTGACTGGAAGTAACGTCTCGTGACTTGCTTCCCTCTTCAGCCAATCACGCGACATGCCTTTTATCAGGCCGGTCACGAGGCATGACGGGGAGTCACGTCTCGTGACTGCCTTCCTCAAGATCGGTCACGCGTTGTGATAGACAATCACAACTCGTGACTGGCTTTGCTCTGGCAGGTCACGAGTCGTGACTGGAAGTCACGTCTCGTGACTTGCCCTCTCTTCCTTGGTTAGTCAAGCGACTCAAAATCTGGAAAACGGGATTTCTACAGTAACTCGATTTCCAGTTTTCCAGAATACAGAAATCAATCCCAAATTTGATTCAAAACCAATCAAACCTGTTCTTACCTTCTGGAAAACATCCCAAACATTATAAGCAACATATATACAACCCAGTTTCAACATTTAATCAACCAAATCAAGAATATATGCAATCAAGTTCATCAAGAACATAAACCCTAGAAATTTACATACAAATCACAAGCAAATATTCCCAAACCTGAAATCTAAGCTTCTCTTCACTTAGTCCCACTGCTCCCAGCAATCTCCTTGCCTTTGGGATCGCGTGGAGCCTCAGCTAAACACAAATATTCAACAATGCAACCCTAAATTAAACCTAAACTCAAGGAAGAAGAAAAAGATAAAAGCAAATGGAGAATAAGGTGGAGAATGCAGTAACTTACCAAGTTAGAAGCAAGAGTGAGCAATTTCCACAACACAACTTGATTAACAGTTAGCAGTAATTAGGAAAGGGAAAAGGAGGAAGAAGATGAAGGTTGAAGAGGAAGAACGTAAATCTGATCTTCTCTTCTTTCTTGCTTCTTCTCTTTATTCATTTTCCCTAACCTAATACACATGTCATTTTCTTGGTGGTGGAACTTACTCACTCACACCCTAACCCCACACATCACACACATCTAATGCAAACTCAACTAAAAACACCCTACAATAGTATGCTCCAATGTACACAAGAAATTCCCAAATAAATCACATGCTAATGCCATGTATGCACCCACATAATAATAAACCCAAAAACATACATTTTTACTAAAATACCCTTATGACATGCTGAACACATGCACATGCATGCTCATACAGACAGGCTCATTCTACTAGGGGGCAAACGGGGTGTGACAACTCTCCCCTACTAATAAGAATTTCGTCCTCGAAATTCTCACCTGAACTGAACAACTGTGGATACTGAGCTCTCATCGACTCTTCTGGTTCCCAAGTTGCTTTTTCGACTCCATGATGGATCCACAACACTTTAACCAACGGAATCTGCTTATTTCTCAACTGCCTCACCTCTCGGGCTAGAATAGCTCGCGGTTCCTCATCATAAGAGAAGTCTGGCTGAACCTGGATATCCTGAACCGAAAGTACATGCGAAGGATCTGATCTGTACCGACGAAGCATCGAAACGTGGAACACATCGTGCAACTTTGCTAACTCCATCGGTAGCGCCAATCTATAGGCTACAGGTCCTACCTTAGCCAAAATCTCATAAGGTCCAATGAAACGAGGACTAAGCTTGCCTTTCTTGCCAAACCGAAGCACTTTCCTCCAAGGTGAAACCTTAAGGAAGACCTTGTCCCCGATCTCAAAATGCACATCTTTCCTTTTCAAATTGGCATAAGACTTCTGTCGATCCTTGGCTGCCTTCAAATTCCGCTGCACCACTCTGATCTTCTCTTCAGTATCTCTAACCAAGTCTGGTCCAATCATAGATCTCTCGGATAGTTCGGTCCAACAAACCAGAGTCCTACACTGTCGACCATACAAAGCCTCATATGGTGCCATACCGATGCTCGACTGAAAATTGTTGTTGTAGGCAAACTCCATAAGTGACACATATCTGTCCCAACTACCCGGAAAATCCAAAGTACAAGCCCTCATCATATCCTCCAGAATCTGAATGACTCGCTCTAACTGACCATCGGTCTGAGGATGGAACGCTGTACTGAAGTTTAACCTAGTGCCCAAAGCTCTCTGTAACTCCTTCCAAAACTTGGAAGTAAACCTCGGATCCCGATCTGAAACTATGGACAAAGGCACTCCATGCAACCGAACCATCTCATCCACATAGATACTGGCCAATCTGTCCATGGAGTAGTCCACTCTAACTGGCAAAAAGTGAGCTGATTTCGTAAGTCGATCCACAATAAACCAAACTGAATCATGTTTCCTCTGAGTCAAAGGCAAACCAGAAACAAAGTCCATGGCGATATCCTTCCATTTCCACTCAGGAATAGATAAAGGCATAAGCAAACCCGAAGGAACCTGATGCTCGGCCTTTACCTGCTGACAAGTCAAGCACTTGGAAACAAAATCCACTATATCACGCTTCATACCGGACCACCAATAGAATTGCTTCATGTCTCTATACATCTTCTCACTGCCCGGATGCATAGTAAAGACTGTACTATGCGCCTCACTCATAAGCTGTCTCCTCAAATCCTCAGACTCTGGCACACACAAACGATCTCTGAACATAAGCACCTCATCCTGAACTGAGAACTCTGACTGCTTACCCGATCTGACCTCATGCACAATCCGCTGAAGTCTCACATCATCTTTCTGAGCATCCACAATCCTCTGTCTCAAAGTAGGCTGCACACGCAACTGGGCAAGCAAAGCCCCATCAGAACCAAATCTCCATCTGAATCGCCTCAAGAACAAGGCTGAAACCGATTTCTGACTCAAAGCATCAGCGACTACATTAGCCTTACCAGGATGGTAATCCACAATGCAGTCGTAGTCCTTAAACAACTCCAACCATCGGCGCTATCTCATGTTCAACTCCTTCTGTGAAAGGAAGTACTCCAAGCTCTTGTGGTCCGAGAAGATCCTACACTTTTCCCCATACAAGTAGTGACGCCCGATCTTCAAAGCAAATATCACAGCTGCCAACTCTAAATCATGCGTCGGATAGTTCCTCTCATGTGGCTTCAACTGACGAGAAGCATAAGCCACTACCTTACCTTCCTGCATCAGCACACATCCAAGACCAACTCCAGAAGCATCACTATAAATGACAAACTCTTTACCCGAGATGGGTTGAGTAAGAATAGGAGCCTCAACAAGCAACTGCTTTAACCGATCCAAACAAGCCTGGCACCTATCTGACCACTCAAATCTGACTCCTTTCCTCAACAATCTAGTCATCGGAGCAGCAATCACAGAAAATCCCTTAACGAACCGACGGTAGTAACCTGCTAAACCAAGGAAACTCCTCACTTCCTGAACATTTCTAGGCGCTTTCCAATCAACTATCGCCTCAATCTTTGCTGGATCTACCTGGATACCACTAGCTGAAACAATGTGACCCAAGAATGATACTTCTCGAAGCCAGAAATCACACTTGCTAAGCTTGGCAAACAACTGATGCTCTCTCAACATCTGCAAAACCAATCGGAGATGCTCCTCATGCTCACTCTCATCCTTGGAATACACCAAGATGTCATCAATGAACACTACTACAAATCGATCTAAGTATGGCCTAAACACACGATTCATCAGATCCATAAAAGCCACTGGAGCATTAGTCAAACCAAACGGCATCACAAGAAACTCATAGTGGCCATACCTAGTCTGAAATGCAGTCTTAACCACATCTGCATCCTGAACTCGTAGCTGATAGTACCCTGATCGAAGATCTATCTTGGAGAAGACACCCGCACCTCGAAGCTGATCAAATAAATCCTCAATCCTAGGCAACGGATACTTGTTCTTCACTGTAACTTTATTAATCTGCCGGTAGTCAATACACATCCGCAGGGATCCATCTTTCTTCTTGACAAAAAGAACTGGAGCTCCCCAAGGAGATATGCTAGGTCGAATAAACCCCTTATCCAATAGCTCTTGTAGCTGAATTTTAAGTTCCTTCAACTCTACAGGAGCCATCCGATAAGGTGCTCTCGAAATAGGTGTAGTACCCGGCATAATCTCAATGGACAACTCAACCTCTCTCTCAGGAGGCAAACCAGGCAACTCGCTCGGGAATACATCACTAAACTCCCGCACTACAGGAATGTCCTCAATCTGAACCTGATCCCTCTTAGAATCTAACACAACTGCTAGAAAAGCCTCACAACCTTTCCTAATAAACCTCTTGGCTTGCATCGCAGAAATCACATTATTCAGCGAACTAGCACCCAAACCTTTCAGAAACACAAGAGACTGACTTCTATCCCGAAGTACCACTGTCTTCCTATGGCAATCAACTACAGCCCGATGCTTACCCAACCAGTCCATACCCAGAATCAAATCAAACTCTCTGAAAGGCAACTCAATCAAATCCGCTGGAAGCACAACTCCCTCAACTATCAAAGGACAACTCCTAAAGACTCTACTCACACTGACACTATGCCCTAATGGACTGGTCACACAAATCTCATAATCTAACTGACCAACTGCATGCAACTTATCAACAATTTTATCTGTGCACAAGTATGAGTGTGTGGAACCAGGATCAATTAGAGCATACAACTCAGTGTCATGGAGTAGGAACTTACCAGCAATAACATCAGGCGCATCCTGCTCATCTCTAGCTCTCATGGCATATGCTCTAATGGCACCGTGAGGAGGATGCTCAACAGTCTCAGAAGCAGCTCCATCTCTATGCCGACCACCTCTACCTCTACCTCTGCCTCTGCCACGGGTAGCCTGAGAAGCATTCAAACCGACCCTACTGCCCTCTCTCTGGGAACCTGAATCCTCATACAATCTCGGACAACTGGCCAAAAGATGCTCAGAACTCCCACACCTGAAGCACGCACCGGAGAGCCACCTACACTCACCCCGATGAGTCTTACTGCAATGAGGAAAAACTGATGCAGTCTCAGATCTACCACCTCTACCAGACCCTGATACAGCTGCAGAACCCTATCGTCTACCTCTAGAAGCCGGACAAGATGCTGACTCGTCCTGTGGGTTCCTAGATCTCTTACCCGAAGAAGATCCTCCACGAGAAGAGTTCCTCCTCTGAGCTCTCTCTCTCATCACAGTCTCAGACAACTCAGCTCTCACAGCAGCCTCTATAATCTGATAGTAGCTAACCCCAGGTATGCACATCAAAGAAATCAAAGCAATCTTCAAAGACTCATTTAACCCTGCCTCGAAATGCTTGCATCTAAAGTCATCAGTCATAACTCCACGTGGGGCATAGCGAGATAACCTATTGAACTCTTTCTCATAATCTGCTACTGACATGGCCCTCTGTCTCAAACTCAAAAACTGCGCCCATCTCGAATCTCTATAAGTCTGAGTGATGTACTTCTTTGTGAACTCACCCTCAAAGAACTCCCAGGTAATCGGATCCGGTAGCTGAGGATGCCTGCAAACCAATTCCCACCACTCAAAAGCAGACCCTTGCAGAAGAACTAATGCACACTCTGCCTGCTGGTCGGGAGGACAACGAATCTCTCTCAAAGCACGCTTCACCTTATCTAACCATTTCTCTGCCATCTCAGATTCATTCAAACCAGTGCCATAGAAATCCTCAACTCCTGCCCTCCTCAAATTCTCCATAGGTGCTCTAGGAGCAGTCACTCTCTCCAAAACCCTAGCCATGTCCTGATGCAACCTGAATATAGCCTCAAAGGGCATGGCTGCGGCCTCGGGCTGGACCCTAGTATGCTAAGCCGACACAGAAATCGATGGATCTACGGCTTGAGGGTTCACACTCTCGGCGGATTCCTCAAGTGATCCACGAGCAGAATTAGAAGCCATCTAAACAAACAAGAAACAACCGTATCAGCCAACAAAGATCTAGACTCATTCACATCTAAGCAACTCAGAACAATCACAACAACACCCAAAAACGCTTAAACCTATGCTCTGATACCACAAACTGTAACACCCCCTTCCCATACGTAGGCGATCCCATCCGAGAAGGAGTGAGATGCCGTATGAGTAAAGGTGCCACCAAGCAAGTACAAAGTAAAACATACATTCATTCATAACATACATACAGAAATACGATATAATTAAAACTTTACACGCAGAAAGCAAAAGCTGATCATGCATTACTATAATAACTATTACAATAATGTTCTGATCAACTAGCTGATACTAAATAATATTACATATCCAAAATATAATTACAAACGCGGAAGCTGAAACAAAACTGATACAGAGAGTTCTATACAAAAAGAATCATCACTGATACAAAACTGAGCCCTACACTAAAAATCTTCTGTGTTGGCTTGATGACGGTGACTCTCTCAAAGCAAAACTCCTTCCGCACCTGCACGGGTAAAAACACCGTGCTAAGCGATAAACGCTTAGTGGGGAAACACACATAAATAATGGACGGCCATTCACAATGGTCGTCAAGGCATAACACATTTACAATGGCAGAATGCAAAGTCTATATCATAATCCATATAAACATGCTCATATTTAAAAGCCATAAAATCATTATCTCCTAATCGTATCCATTCCAGAATAATCCAACATGTGTTTCATCAATAAACTCATTCAGATATTCCATTTAATAGCCAAATCAGGTCAGAACAATTCTATTAAACATTTAAAGAACACCTGCTGACTCTAGATAATGGATAACGAGTGTACTGAAGGTACCTTACGGGTACGAATCGAATACTGAGGGTACCTCACAGGTACAAATCAAAAGTCATTCATTTTTTTTTATCAAAACACATTATTTGTATACTGAGGGGATCTTAAACAAGATCCTAATACTGAAGGGTTCGCGAGGAACCAAACGGGGACCTGATCGGGGTCCAAACTGAACTGAGGGCTGCAGCTAAAGACTCTATTAGGCATGCCTAACTATCCACTTACTTGACTCTAGCAGGTTAAGCGTCATTCAAATCACATTTCAGGGTACGAAATAGAATTCATCAGAAATTCATGTTATCACTTATATCAAAGCATATAAAAGTATGGCATGTATCATACCGCAATATAAGTCCATTCAGAAGAAACACCAAATTCATTTCTAAGTCAAAAGCCGGGAAATTTCGGAAAAAGGGGCTGAACGGGGTAACGGGTGAGGTTGGCTGGTCACGAGGCGTGACTGGCCTCCCCACAAGGCAGGTCACGAGACGTGACTGTGGGTCACGCCTCGTGACTTGCTTCGTCCCTCGCAGATCACGCGGCGTGATCTCGCTGATCACGCGACGCTCAAGCGGGTCACGCGACGTGACTGGAAGTCACGTCTCTTGACTTGCTTCCCTCTTCAGCCGATCACGCGACATGCCTTTTATCAGGCCGGTCACGAGGCGTGACGGGGAGTCACGTCTCGTGACTGCCTTCCTCAAGACCGATCACGCGTTGTGATAGACAATCACAACTCATGACTGGCTTTGCTCTGGCAGGTCACGAGTCGTGACTGGAAGTCACGTCTCGTGACTTGCCCTCTCTTCCTTGGCTAGTCACGCGACTCAAAATCTGGAAAACAGGATTTCTACAGTAACTCGATTTCCAGTTTTCTAGAATACAGAAATCAATCCCAAATTTGATTCAAAACCAATCAAACCTGTTCTTACCTTCTGGAAAACATCCCAAACATTATAAGCAACATATATACAACCCAGTTTCAACATTTAATCAACCAAATCAAGAATATATGCAATCAAGTTCATCAAGAACATAAACCCTAGAAATTTACATACAAATCACAAGCAAATATTCCCAAACCTGAAATCTAAGCTTCTCTTCACTTAGTCCCACTGCTCCCAGCAATCTCCTTGCCTTTGGGATCGCGTGGAGCCTCAGCTAAACACAAATATTCAACAATGCAACCCTAAATTAAACCTAAACTTAAGGAAGAAGAAAAATATAAAAGCAAATGGAGAATAAGGTGGAGAATGCAGTAACTTACCAAGTTAGAAGCAAGAGTGAGCAATTTCCACAACACAACTTGATTAACAGTTAGCAGTAATTAGGAAAGGGAAAAGGAGGAAGAAGATGAAGGTTGAAGAGGAAGAACGTAAATCTGATCTTCTCTTCTTTCTTGCTTCTTCTCTTTATTCATTTTCCCTAACCTAATACACATGTCATTTTCTTGGTGGTGGAACTTACTCACTGACACCCTAACCCCACACATCACACACATCTAATACAAACACAACTAAAAACACCCTACAATGGTATGCTCCAATGTACACAAGAAATTCCCAAATAAATCACATGCTAATGCCATGTATGCACCCACATAATAATAAACCCAAAAACATACATTTTTACTAAAATACCCTTATGACATGCTGAACACATGCACATGCATGCTCATACAGACAGGCTCATTCTACTAGGGGGCAAACGGGGTGTGACAAAAATAACACAAATATGTAATTATGGACAACCCATCTATACCGAAGCCTACCCTTTTAGACTCAACAATTCTAATCAATACACCTACCATTCCAGACTCAGGGCAAAGATTAGCATAAGTGTGGATTACCAAATCCTAGGTTCAAGATAACCTACCATTCCGGACTCAACTATCTCAAATCCATCTATTCCCTACAATTTTGAACCTAATAACATCAACAGCCACAAACCAACCTACCATTCTGGACTCAGCTGGAAATAGAGATGCTAAAATTAAAAGAACAGAGTATATGTATGCTGTAGTTATCAAATACATTCATTTAGATCACCATTCTGGACTAAGTCTAAATAAAGCATTCAAATCATATTCATATAGGGATAAACAAGAAGTATAAAAAAAACATGGAAATATTCATTAAACCTAAATTTCCAAAATACAAAATATGATTTAAGAAATCCTAAGTTTAAAAAACTACTCTAACTTCAAGAATATAAACATCAAATATAGAAAATTAAAGTTTAGAATACACCCTTGATGAGAGAGAAAATAGATCTTGAACCTCCTTATTCTTCAATCTTGAAATCTCCTTGAATCCCAAAATTTAAATCTAAACTACATTAATCTAAATTATTTAGAAAAAAAAGTAAAAATTAAAATTAAATCTAGTGGACAGAGAATCGGAGGGTAGATAGTACCAATGTACTGATTCTATGCCGTAAACTGATAACTTTGAGCATGCGAGATTAACTGATTTGGTCACATCAATATACCATTGCATAAATGTATATATTTCAACTTGATTTCATAACACATGATCACTATTTGGCATTAACTCAAAAAATATGAGACCTCATCTAATCTCGGAATAGATCCTCAAAATATCAAACTCCTGTTATCAATCAGCCCTCTCGGGTTTTCATGATTGAATATTTTCTCTCCTTTTTATTATTATTTTTTTTAGCCTTTGCCATGAACCCTCCTTCAGTCCATCGGTGCTGATTGAATTTGCTTTCATCTTCGTCAGCCGAGGAGGCTGCTCCTTCTGACAGTGTTTCTTCTTTGGCCTCAAAGTCCTTTCCTTGGCCCTTGTGCAAACTGGTTGTGATGTTGGGTTCCTTATTTGGGGCTTGAATGTGAAATCTCACACATTGCTTTTTTTGGCTTTGGTGGTGCAATTTCTGAAGTGGTTTTCAATGGTTGAGATTAGCTAAGATTGGGTTACAAGTTAGGCTTTAGTGATTGAAATTGGGTTACAGGTTAGGCTCAAACGGTTTAGGGCAAAATTGTGGGTTTTATTTTTCTTTCTTTTTGTTTTTTTTTTTTTTTTTTTTGCTTTTTCTTTTATTTTTTCCATTGAAAGGTAAAAAGATGTCCTTCTAAGTTTGGCTATAAGGGTCCTAGATGGTTAAAGGTCAATCTCAATTGGTTTTGGGGTACACATTTCAAATGGTTGGGACGAAAGGGGTCATAATGTTTGGTTCTAATAAGTTGTATATTCCTTATGAAGGTCCTGTGTTTTATTCGTCCAACTTCTGATGTAGCACTTAGAGTTTAATTTTATTCGGCAGCATTGTACGCATCCTAGATGTTGAGGATGCAAAGGAATGGCTTTCAAAATTCTATTTCTCGTCATGTTGGCATGTGCAAGTAGCGTTATCTCAATAATGTCCTTGTCAATTTTTAGCATGTCATACCTGGCTCAAGCAAAGGCTCCCTTTTTTCTCTTTTTTTTTTTTGACATTATCTCTTAGAATTTTCCTCTCTCCAAGGGTTATACCAGATGCTATCAAGATTTTGTATGGATTCCCCAAAGTTCCGAGATTATATGAAGCTTTATTAATTGAGTTAATATCAAAAATGAATGAGTGCATTATGATCATAGGAAATAAAATCATTAGAAATACCATACAAATAAACATAAATTGTTCATAAGTTCTTGAAATAAAAAGAAATAAAGGATCTAAAAAGCATAGTCTTCTTCTCCACTCTCCTGAAGAGTGACAACGACGTACTCATCTTGCCAGAACCGATCAAACTCATGGCGGGGGAACTGCATTATAGCTCGCCTTCTTCTTTTTCTCTCTCTTCTCAGGGTTCGTGATCTGTTTGGAGTCAATAAGATCCGGGATCTTGCCCCTAAAGATTCGGCAATGGTCTGTTAGATGCCCAGTGTGTTGATGGTAGGCGCAGTATTGATCACTATTATGCCCCGGCTGTCCCTGACTCTAGGCTGGCCTGGGTGGGAATGGTTGCAACTTGCCCTCCTTCATTAGTCTCTCCAACACCTTAGATAGAGGTCAACCCCAATTAGAAAGGTACCGCTGGCCTTGTTCCACTCTAGTGCCTGAAACCTCGGCTGTCTTACCATTTCTACCATTACTGCTTCCAGCTCCGCCTAATCTGTACCCTGACTGGTTCCCAAAGCTCCTCCCAGCAAAGTTATTTTGGCTTGCTTTCTTTGCTAGGTAAGCTGCCTCAGCCTCTACAGCAATTTCTTTGAGCGACTCCAAATCTTTGAGCCCTTTAAAGCTGAGTAAGTCCCTCAAGTAAGGGCAAGAATTCCTAATGAATAGCCTGATCTGATCAGCAGTTTAAGGTTTTCGCTTCATCTCCATAACCCTGTTTCTCCACCTAGTGAGGTATTCTTGGAATGACTCATCACTCTTTTACTGTAGAAGCTCGAGGTCCTTTAGGATGACCTCCATCCTGGTTCTGCAGTTATACTGCTTCATGAATTCATTAGTCAAAAGGTCCCAGTCCTCCTTGGATCTCCTATCCAACTCGTGATACCAGTCCACTACCGGACCCACCAAACTGAGGTAGAAATATTCCACCTTTTGCTTCTTGGTCAGCCCTGTGCCCTTCATCACTAGGGTGTACTGCTTGATGTGTGCGGATGGGTATGAAGTACCATCGAACTTTGGTAGCTCAAGCACCTTAAACCTTAGGGGCAACAACTCTTCATCCCCCAAATCTCTGTCCTTGGGGTTGATTCCCTTACCAACCGATAATAGGTGAGTGATTGCCTCAATTTGCTGCCTCATTCCTCTCATGGCCTCATCTTCTACCCTGGGTGCTCTACCCCTCACAGTTTGATGGGCTGCTATCTCCTCAACCTCATCTTCCATCACGAAATCCTCGTCAGGGTTTGGGACCCTTGCCCTTCTTGGCTCAATGGGCACAGCAACAGCTTTAGGCTCATTGATAGGTTGGTAAGCATCATTACCTATAATGGGGGCCTCTTCACCCACAAGCAACTCAACTTGCCCCCCCAGGAGGGATTACCGGTGGTTGTGCGGCAGGAGGAGGAGGAGCGATCCTTTCGGCCATTACGCCCATCATTTCTAACATCCTCTGCTTAAAATCCTCTAATCTCCTAGCTAGGTCTTGAGTGGTTAAAGCTCCGGTCTCTTTTGCCATTGAAGATGATTCACTGGTCATTGAGAGTGACTCAGAATCCAAAACAGGCACTAATTCTAGCAATCCAAAGGGTGAATCTGTCCTCACTAGTCGTCTGTCAGAACCTCTAGTCCACTTGGATAAATCTATGGTGGCTAAAAGATCCAGATTGTTAGAATGATGCATGGATGACATATATAATGCATGATCATGAGTCGTGTAGCATTTCGCAATCATATACAAGCAAGTAGATCCTTCCAACCTTTTAACTCCCGCACACGAGGTCAAATAGTCTCTTCCTAGGTGAGCTTAACCCATGGGTCAACGGGGAACCCAATGGGCAAGTATAGTGCATGGTGAGAAACCAGCAGCATAACACTCTTGATTTAAAGCACATGCGTATGGGTTTTGGCCATTACGTATTCGGACACTTTAATTAAATTAAGGTGAACCTATCGAGGCATGAAAGCCTTTGATAAAAGACCACTTAATTTGCTTGATTTTGTTTAATACGCAACCGCCCACGTCAAAAGCATCGTATGAAGGAGCACGTCACCTAATGGAAGTTTTTATTTGCTATTACATGAGCTTTGGTCAAAGGTGGTGTTACTTTAGGTCTACTGTGGACACCGAGTCCTGAGGCAGTCCAGACCGAAGTTACCCAGTGATGAAAATGATACCTGTTCACAGGCACAAGACAGATGAAAGGGATGATTTCCTCTAAAAATATGTTTCTCATTTTTTATTAAAAAAAAAAGGATTTTTTTTAGTGGGCCGTTTCCTGGGGGCCTGGGTAGTGAGGCCCATCTCACTGAGTTATTTGTATATACTCTATTTTTTTATTGCCGATCGAATTTTGTCTTTGTTTTCTTGCTTGAATTGTGTTTCTCCGGTCAAATTTTGTGTTTCTGGATCGCATTCGGCCGTTGAAGCCTTTCTCCCGATCAGACTCATCAGAAAACCTCTAGTTTCCCGATCGGATTGCACGAATCGTGAATGTTTTCACGACTCGTGAAATGCATTCACTAGTAGTGAATCGCATTCACGACTAGTGAATTGCATTCATGACTAGTGATAGCATTTCATTAGTCATGAATGCATTTCATGACTAGTGAAATGTATTCACTAGTCATGAATGCATTTCACGACTCGTGAAATGCATTCACGAGTCGTGACCCCCTCTTCAGCTGTTCTTCTTCTGCTCTACCCCTTCGTTTCGCTGTTCTTTTGGATGCATTCTTAGTTCTGTTTATTTTGTATTTAATTTATTGTTTATATTTAATTAGTTTAATGAATTATTTATTTGATTGATCTATTAATCGTTTTAAATAATTAGTTTATTCAATTAATTTATTTGTTCACAGTACATTAATCATTTAATTACTTTACTAACATTTCATTTTATTTTGTTTTGTTTTCTCTAATTTATTTATCTTCGCAAGTTTCATTCCGACTCAGGAGATTAGAGGCCATCAAATTTAGGGTTTGGATTTTAAATTTCGTATTTCCTTTTATTATTATTATTATTTATGTGTTGTATGTAAAAATATATTTTAGATTCATCCGCATTATAGAAAATCACATTTTTTTAATAACTAATAACTTGGGATTTTTATTAATAAATTGGACCAATATCGTATTTTAGCCAATAAAATCTCACTTTCAAATGGAGAACTAAATTTTCATAAAATGGGATCACTCATCCCAGTTTTTCCAATCAATGCCCAAAAAATGGTTCTCTAATATTTTTTAAGTAAATAAACGAGGAACTAATGTTCCTAAAAATAATAAATGACCCGATTTATGTATGATTCATTTTAATTACTTTTATGCATTTATTTATTCTTATTATTTTTCTTTTTGGGCTCTTGTATTTAATTTTGTGTCAAATTTTATTTATTTATACTTATTTTATTTTGGGGGATTATTCTGTCCCATCTTTTATTCATTTTTGGGGGATTATTTTATCCCAATTTTCTTTGGTAATTTATTTACTTACTGCTTTATTTATCGCTTTCAATATGCTTGCAATGCGCTTTAATTCTATGCATAATCGCGTGAGATGAGAGAATGGGATTTTGATTTCTTAAAAAACTCATTTATAAACTTAACTTAAGTCATTAATAAGAGTGAAGTTTCGAACACCATCTTTGGTTTAGAGCAATAGAGGTTAGAGACCTTTCCCAATTTCTCGTAAATTAGGTGGCGACTCCAAAATACCTCAAAGGTGCCCAAAGGCGTCATGAGACTAGATGATCCTTTTCAATGTTCTATTGGGGTATCCAAGATGACACATGAAGCCCAAGATCAAAAGACGCGAACCAATCCCTCGAGCCCCAAAAGGCGGGTTCAATGAGGGCCTTTGCTAGGTTCCGGCGCACGTCACATTGGCGACTCCGCTGGGGATGATCGAAACTTCTCTTCGAAAGTGACTTAAGTTAAAATTATAATTGAGTTATTAAGAATCAAAAATTCCATTTCTAATCGAAATTGCATTACATGCATTAGAGCCTTAGAATTATGATAGTTGGTCCCCTATCTATCCTGGTGCATTCCTAAAACACGACTCTACTTTCACTCATTGTAGGGAAGTGCTTGGGATAATCACCAACCCAATCCTCATACCATCAAATGGTATATCAAATGGAGATCTGATTGGTCCCTATACTCGTGATGAGCTAGACCCGTTGGCAGGGACCATGCTTGGGTAGCCCTAAAATAATACCACCTTTGACCAAAGCTCATATAAAGGCAATAGATACTTCCACTAGGTAAAATGTACCATAATACCGTACTTGCTATTTAGGCCGTCATATATTGAACAAAATCAATGAAATTAAATTGTATTCATCAAAAGCTTTCATGCCCTAGTGGGCCCATCTTAATTTAGTTGAATTGTTTAAATACATAATGGCCAAACACCCATACGTATGTACATTAGTTAAGAGTTGTTATGATGCCGATTTTTCACTGTGCACTATACGTGTCCAATGGATTCTCTGCTAATCCTTGGATAAAGCCCACCTAGGAAAGAGACCGCACGACCCCGTGTGTGGGAGAAATAAGGTTAGAAGGATCTATCTGGTTGCATGTGGTTATGGATGTTGCATAGCATACTTGTGCATCACATGTCATTCATGCATGTTGAAAAAAATAAAAATAATAAAATAATAAATATATATATATATATATATATATATATATATATATATGAATAATAATATATGTTGCTTGTGTACATATCCTTTCGTTTGCATATTATTTTTCACATGTAAATATCATCCTGCATATAATTTCTTCCATGCATCACATTGTATTATTGTAATCTATTGTAATCTTTCACTTATCGAGGACCGTCTGCATAACACAACCATGCACTACAATTCAATCATACATCATTCTAACAATCTGAGCTTTTTAGCCATCATAGATTCATCCAAGTGGATTAGAGGTTCTGACGGTCGACTAATGAGAACAGATTAGCCCTTTGGATTGCTAAAATTAGTGCTTGTTTGGGATTCTGAGTCACTCTCTACGACTGGTGAATCATTCTCGATGGCAGAAGAGATCGGAGCTCTAACCACTCAGGACCTTGCTAGGAGATTGGAGGATTTCGAGCAGAGGAAGTTAGAAATGATGGGCGCTATGGCCGAAAGGATTACTCCTCCTCGCGCCGCACAGCTGCCAGTTGCTCCACAACCACTAGTAACCCCTCCTCGAGGGCAAGTTGAACCGCCTGTTAGTGAAGGGGTCCCCATTGTAGGTAATACCGCTCACCAACCTAACGATGAACCTAAATCTGCTAATGTGCCTGCTGAGCCAAGAAGGTTAAGGGTCCCTAATCCTGATGAGGATTTTCTGATGGAAGAGGAGGTTGAGGAGGTAGCAGCCCATCAAGCTATAAGGAGTAAAGCACCCAGGGTAGAAAATGAGGCTATGAAACGGATGAGATAGCAAATTGAGGCTATCACCCGTATGTTATCAGCTAGAAGAGGGATCAACCCCGAGGATAGAGATTTGGGGGATGAAGAGCTGCTACCCTAGAGATTTAAGATGCCTGAGCTACCAAAGTTTGATGGTACTTCAGACCCGTCTGCGCACATTAAGCAATACACCCTAGTGATGAAGGGCACAGGATTGACCAAGAGGCAAAAGGTGGAATGTTTCTGCCTCAGTTTAGTGAGTCCAGCAGTGGACTGGTACATGGGCTAGATAGAAGATCCAAAGAGGACTGGGATCTCTTGACTGATGAATTCATAAAGCAGTACAATTGTAGCACCAAAATGGAGGTCACCCTGAAGGACCTTGAACTTTTATAGCAAAGGAGCGATGAGTCATTCCATGAATACCTCACTAGGTGGAAGAACGGGGTAATGGAGATGAAGCAAAAGCCTTAAACTACTGACTAAATCAGGCTATTTATCAGGAACTCCTATCCTTACTTGAGGGATTTGCTCAGTTTTAGGGGGCTCAGAGATTGGGAGTTACTTAATGACATTATTGTAGAGGCTGAGTGGGCATACTTGGCGAAGAAAGCAAACCAAAATAACTTTCATGGGAAGAACTTTGGGAACCTGTCTGGATACTGATCAGGTGGGGCTAGAAGCAGTAATAAAAATGGAAAGGCAGCCGAGGTAGCAGCTACAGAGGTCAGATAGGGTCAAAGGTGCTACTCTAATTTGGGCCACTCTCTATCCTGGGTATTGGAAAGATTGATGAAGGAGGGCAAGCCACGACCTTTGATGCCTAGGCCAGCCATGAATCAGGGACAACCGGGACATAGAGATGACCAATACTGTGCCTATTATCAGCACACTGGGCACCTAGTGGATTATTGCCGAACTCTGAGGAATAAGGTTTAGGATCTCATTGACACCAAATCCCGAGAAAAGAGAGAAGAAAAAGAAGACAGGTTATAATGCGATCCCTCCACCAAATATGTGATCGGGTTTGGTCCACCTGAGTGGCACATTTTGCAAGAGCAACTATGTTTTTTTGATGTTTTTTATTTTAAGAACTCCTTGTGACAGTTTAGTTATTTTAATATGATGAACAATTTTTGCTTATTTGTATGGTGTTTCTACTGATTTCATTTCTTATGATCACGATGCATTCATTCATTTTGACATTAACCCAATTAATACGACTTCATCTAATCTCAAAACTTTGGGGAATCTAAACAAAATCTTGATAGCATCTGATATAACTCCTGAAGAGAGGATAATTTCGAGAAAAAATTAATAGAGAAAAAAAAAAGAAAAAGAGAGCCTTTTCTTGGATCAGATATGTTATGCTGAAAATTGACAAGGAGATTATTAAGACAACATTGCTTTTATATGACGACAAACAGAATTTTGAAAGCCATTCCTGTGTATTAACAACATTTGGGTTGCATATGGTGCTGCCAAATAAGATCAAATTCCGAGAGCTACATCAGAAGTTGGATAAATAAAAGTCAGGATATTCTGTTGAGAAACATCTAACTCAACAGTATGAGCCCTTTTCTCCCAACCATTCGACATATGTACCCCAAAACCAATTAACCATTCGGGACCCATATAGCCAAACTTTGAAGGACAGCTCATTACCTTTATAACCTTAGAAAAAAAAAAGCAAAAAACAGACAAACAAAACCTCAATTTTGCCCTAAACCATCTAAAGCCTAACCTGTAATGCAATCTCAACCATTGAAAGTCACTTCAGAACTTGAAAAGCTGACAAAAGAAAGGTGTGAAATTTCATATTCAAGTCCCAAATAAGGAATCCGTCATATCAGCCAGTTTGCACGAAGGCCAGGAACAAGATTTTGATGCTAAAAAGAACCACTCTCAGAAGAAGCAGCCTCCCCTATTAGCGAAAACGAAGGAAAATTTAATCAACACCGACGGACTGAAGGAGGGTTCATGGCAAAGGCTAAAAAAAAGGAAAAATAATGATAAAAAAATAAATAAAATAAATAATAATAAAAGGAGAGAAAATATTCAATCATGAAAACCCGAGAGGGCTGATTGATAACAGGAGTTTGATACTTTCAGGATCTATTCTGAGATATTTTTCGAGTTAATGCTAAATAGTGATCATGTGTTATGAAATCAAGTTAAAATACGTGCATTTATACAATGATATATTGATGTGACCATAGCAGTTCATCTTGCATACTCAAAGTTGTCTGGGTCCGGCGTAGAATCAGCGCATCGGTACTATCTGCTCCCCAATGCTCTATCCACTCGAACACTTTAGTGAACTCATCCTCTTAAAAAAAATAGCCGTTAGAGATGAAAACCGTGTCACTGTGACGCGCACCGGACCCCTACAGGGGCGCCCATTGACCGGCTTGCTTGAGGGCGATCGGGCAAGTGAGGGTCCGTTGACAACTTGTAAGGTATTTACAAGTGCGTCTATTTTGGGCAACAAGGAGGTTTCATGGAGTCGCCACCCAATAAAATGTTGGGAAAGTTCATCTCGCCTCAGTGAGCCTAAGACGGCGCTTTTATCCATCTTGGGCAAACCAAAGGGGTCTTGGAGGTGAATACCCCAATAGAACATTGGGCATGACCCTCTAACCCTATGGAGCCTAGGATTGTTAATTGAATCTTTTGGTGGGACACAAGAGGTGTCTTGGAGGTTCCAATGAGTGATCGGATACCTCTCGCCTCGTTGAGCCCAAAGACCAGAGCTGGGTTCAGGACTTCTCATCTATTTCTACCTTGATTAATTTTACGATTAGATTTTGAATTTATTAATTCGCTCTCTCTCCACACGATGCAATTCAATTAAAAGCGCACTTATTCACGTCAAAAGCGTAATGAATAAATAAATAAATAAATAAAATGTAACAAAAAAGGGCTATAAAGATAAATACAATAACACTAGGAGCGGAATACAACTCCCATTTGTAAAAGTGCGGTACATGCATAAAACGGGGAATTCATTTATTTTGAGGACTTTGGTCCTCACATGCACTTATTATAAAAGAAACTAGTTTTTATCGTGATGTTTTTATTGGATGGAAAATAGGACGTTGGATCCTTGAGTTTGAAAAAAAATCCCAATTTTATTTACTATAAAATATTTATCCGTTCTTATTTAACGCGGAATAAAACGATTCATTGTGAGCACAAAATAATCAATAAAAAAATGAATAAATAAATTATTAAATAAATAAATAAAGGATAAAGAGGGAAATCGAATGGAGTCTCCCATGGCAAAACTCCTCTTAAGCTCCAAATTATCCCAAAAACATAAAAATAATCTCACAAAATAATCAATAATGTTAATATATAAAAAAAATAAAACATTAATAAATATTAATGAAAATAAAGGTTAAAATTCAGAACTATAATAATAAGAATAAAACTATTGATAAAAGACAGAAGAGAAAATAATTAGAAATAAATGGAAATAAATAATGGAAAGAAAATGAGGAAAAAGGTTTTGAGAATTGCAAACATATCCTAGGGACAGCCACTAACGAGTGACAGACGGGCGTCGCTAGAAGCGACCGACGGATTGGATGTCGTCGTTCATCCTATAGACGGGTATATCCTGGGATGACCGGCGGTCAATAATGTGTCACATAGCCGTCGCTCAAACGAGCGACGAGCGTCGGTGGCCTTATAACCCGTTGGTCACTTCTACTCTTAAAAAAAAAAATATAAGTAAAAACTAAATTTTCTCAAACAAAATAATTTTTCAACATAAAAATCCAAAAAAAGCAAAATAATTAAATTGAACTAAATGAAATATGTGTTAAGAATATTTACCCTTGGATCTTACCTTTCAGAAGGATTCTTGATGATTCGGGTCCCGCACGCTTCACGAGAAATGGGTAAAAATAAAGAAAAGAAGAATTTGGATTTTTCTTTCTTGGTTTTCATGAAACGCACAAATGTTGGAATCAAAATTCTTAGAAACTAGTTAATTTTAGCTCCTTTGAATTAATTTTGATTCACAAAAATAAAAAATAGAATGGAGAAATCTTGAGATGAAAAAAGAATGCTGGAAGATGTGTTTTTAGGTAGAAAAATATGCAAATCCGTCCAACTAGCCAACAAACAAAACGGGTGAAAATAGCTTTTTATAGGGTTTAAATTACCGACGGGCATCGGTTGAATCCTATTTCTTGTTGGAAACAGGATTCAACCGACGGACGTCTGAAGCCACAGACGAGCGTCGGGGCTCTCCGTCGAGCGACGGGCATACCGCGATCGACGGGCTTACCGCCGGTGGAGGTAAACTTCCTTTTTTTACCATAAAACTCCCAATTCTCTTTTTTTCTCTTTGTCATGAATAAAGAAAACATATTTCTCGTGAATTTAGAGGGCCAAAATCCCTGAATCTCAGCCATTCATTCGGACTCGAGCATCGATTTCTTCATCGGGTAATCTCTGATCTGGACTACCTCGGGACACGGTGTTTATAGTTGCCCCCAATTTTGGGGAAACTAGTGCACAAGTGCCTAAATGAGCCAAAATTCAGAGAAAAAAGAAAACAAAAGGAAGAATAGCGTACCTGAAGCAATCCTTATCTTCCGTGTTTCTTGCTGGGTAGACCTTGTCTCAGTCTGCTCAGCGGATAGTGATGGATATCCCTACCGATCTCATCTTGACCTGCAAGGGGTTGGTAAGGTACAACGTTCTCTAGCTACAACCTTGCTGTGAAGAGCAGTGTTCTCTAACTGCGACTTCATTCGTGAGATGCGGTGTTTGTTAACCACAATCCCGGTGCGAAGAGCAGTCTTCTCTAACTGCAGCTTCAGTTGCCCTACTAACCTTGTCTCGGTCTACATGGCCTTCCGCTAGCCTCGTCTCGGCCTGCACGGGGAATGTGAGATGCAGCACTCTCTGAATGCAATCCCAGTTGCAAGATGCAGCATTATCTAACCGCAGTCTCGCCGCGATGTATTCTATTGCTGGTACCCTACTGACCTCGTCTCGATCTGCATGGTCTTCCGCTAGCCTCGTCTCGGCCTGCACGGGGAAGGTGAGATGTAGCACTCTCTGACTGCAATCCCAGTGTGAAGAGCAGTGTTCTCTAACTGCAAGTTCGATTGCGAGATGCGGTGTTCTCTAACCACTATCTCGAGGTGGAGAGCAGTGTTCTCTAACTGCAACTCCGGTTGTGAAGTTCCCCTGCTAACCCCCGTCCGATCTGCAAGGTGCGTAGCATTCTCTGGCTGCCGCGTGAACTGTGAGATGCAGCACTCTATGATTGCAATCTTAGTCTTGTTAGAAATTCCTTGCTAACCTCCATTCGATCTGCAAGGCATGTAGTGCTCTCTGACTACACCGTGGATTTTGAGGTGCGGTACTCTCTGACCACAGTCTCTGCTTGTTGGCATTTCCTTGCTAATCCCCATCCGATCCGCAAAGTGAATGCCCGTTGGAGTATGATTTTGGAGGACATAATGCTTGATGTGTCCATCCTCCAATGTGATTGATGTCTGTGTTTGGATCGATATTAAGCAGTGTTCCTATGCGACAAAGGATTTTTGTTAATTCATATGTAAGTGATTTTTGCTTGATATACTCATGAATGATTTTGGATTACCATTTGTTATTTATCATTATTTTCTATGCATCATTTTTTGTGGTCATATAGCTTTAAAGTAGATAAACAGAAAAGTTTACAACTATCCTTAATGCAAATAAATCGCAAATAAAGATAGAAAAGAAATAAAAACATGTAAATCTAAAAGTAAATGTTTTTTTTTTCCACTAAAACTCTATTTTTGTACAATTTATATACAAGTGCACTAATAATAAATAGTATACAAAAAGAAACAAAATAAAAAAATGTCATCCCAACTCCCTGAATGACTACAATGGCGGATAATCCTTGAGCTCCTCCTCGGTCCTCATCATCAAACAGATGCATCGGCTGAGGCTGAGGCTGAGGTGGAACAGGTTGAGGCTAAGGTGGAGGCTAATGCGGAGGCTGAGGCTGAGATGCAAAAGGTCCGGCTCCAGAAGTAGAAGGCTGGCTAGAAGGATCTGCTGGGTTCGGCCTCTGAGAGTCCCATACTCTTACCATGGGCTGGAACCTAGGAGGAACTGCCACTGGCACAGATCGAGGCTGTGGTCTCTCAGAACTTTGCGGCTGAAACTGTACCCGAGCATATCCATCCAGGAAGGGCTGTGCACATACTGTCATGAAGCCCAAGGTGTCTATGATCATCCCCCCCCAGCTCCTTGAAGGCTCTACTCAACTAGTGGGTCTGCTCAGCAGAAGCAGTCTCCATACGATCTAGCCTCTGCTCTGTATGCTCCCGGAACCCTTGAATAGACTAAGTAAGGGGAGAGACGACCCCTCTAATCCCTGGACTCTGGACCTGAGAGAGTCAAATGACTCATCTATCATCTGAAGAGTCACGTCGATCCTCTGAGCTACCTGGTCTTGGGACGTCCTCAACTCCTGCCTGAGCTGCTCTCTGGGGCCCTCCTGCTCTTGCGCAATGTGCTCTTTGAGCCTTACCTGCTCCTGACTCATACGCTTCATAATCCGCCTGCTCTCGGACCATATGCTCAACAAGCCCGGCCTGCTCTCAATAATGCTCGCCTGCTCCTGAATGATGGCCTACTGCTGGTCCAGCCTCTCCTGAGTGAGTCTATCCCTCTCTCTAAACTGCTCATGGAGGACCCTGTCCCTCTCATCCTGACTGCACTCAAATGTTGCAAACATGGAGACCATGAGCTGGGAGATGTCTGGTTAGGATGGCTGAGGCTGAACTGGCTCCGGAGTTTGCTCTAGTGGCGGAGCTGTGGAGGTACATGCCCCCGGGTCGCCTCTGGAGTAGGGGTGGAACCTCTCTGATGGCCTGAGTATGGCTCGCTGTACCCTCATAGCTGGAGGAGGAGTGGGGGTCGGCACCCTCGGTGCCGTAGGAGTGCCAAACAGGTCATCCATAGTGAACTCCACCTCAAAGTCCGATGGCGTCCTGGACTGCTCCTGCTCTGGCTGTAGCTGTGGTTGCTCCTCCTGATAGCCCTAGTGCTGGGGAGACTGCTCCCCTGGATACTCTGGATGTAGGGGCTGCTGCTCCTACGGCTGTGGCGGTGCCTGCTCCTGTGCTGGTGCCTGCTCTGGCTGCTCATGCACTGGTGCTAGCGGAGGAAGTGCAAAGGATCGCCGAGTCTTGTGTATGGTAAGGAGTTTGAATGCCTCAGGCTGCCCTGCTAGCTGCAACACCATCCCTATTTGTACAGCGGCTGGTGCATCTACATATATCCCCTCATCCAAGGCATCCCCAAGTCTATCCGGGGCGGCTCCAAATCACAAGAGTAATCTGGTGATGACCCCGCCGATAATCACCACTGGGGTTGTCCCCCTGGAAACCCAAACCATGTTAGACAATATTTCATGGCTAACATTGAGACGCCGGCCTACCACCAAGGCCCAGAGGCTGCAGATCTCCGCCGCACTAAGCGACCCTGGGTTACCAGCCCGTCCGAGGTACGAGCTGGAGAGCACTCTGTGCAAGTACCGGAGTGCCTATGAAATCAACACGATACTCTTTGCTATATCATGGTCATACAGCACTCCGGGTAGGGCTATGGCTGCCCAATGGGCGCATCTCACTGCTTGCTGGGGCACCATCACTCCGTCGCCCCGCGAGAGTCCCATTGCCTCTGCAAAACACCGACGCATGATGCTGAACTGCTGACCATCGAACCAAAACTATATCACTCCAGGCTCGGTATCGGATCTCTGGTACCATCCGTAGCGCAATGTGGCCAGGACCTGCCGCACCGCCTCTGGATATGTCTGGAAGGCCGGTGTCAAGAACTCCGTCCAGCCTGTGCCCTCCAGAAGTATGTCAATCTCCTCGGCCATCCCCAAGGCCTTGAAGAATGGCCTAGCAATGAAGCGACTGGCTCGGAACTCTACCTGAACCAGTGCTCTGTATCTGTGTGCAGCCTCGGGGTCCATCCAACCCGGAGCCTGTGGCTCAAGCTAGCCCTGTGGGACATGTCGTCGTGGAGGCATCCTCTAATTGGTAGAAAAATGACAAAAACGTAGAAAATATACTTCACTGGGTGCCCGGTAGCGTAAGGAATGTGAAAATGCAAAATAAAAATGTGAAAAGATGAAGAAAAGTGAGAAAACCGTAATGAGGGACGGTTTGAAGGAGGAAAGCAAAAAGACAAAAGCCAAAAACTGCCTGTCCGTCGGTCTTTGCTCATTTTTAGAGTTTTTGTGACCGATGGGCTGGGCGTCTCCAGGAGCGACAGACGGGCTGCCCGTCTGTCGCTCAATATTCCCCCATTAAATGCGTAATTAATGCGCGTGATAAATACAATGATGATGCATGCATCTGCCAGGTGGACGACCACCGACGGGCAGGCCACCGCTACTGAGGCACTCATAGGCCGTCTATGGAGCGTTTTTATAAATTTGACCAGTTTTCTTGGGATTTGTGCCTTTTCTCTGATTTTAACCCTTTTCTATCTTCAGTCTTTGACTTTTAAAGGATGACTTCTCCTCTTTTCCAAAAGATGTACCGCATCTTGGATGACGCTCGCACCTGGGAAAATAATGTCCTCACTACTCTGTCCGGGCTAAAACACTTACGGAGAGCCAAAATAGACCACAATTTACTCCAAGCTGCAACCCATTTTTGGAATCTCTGCTTCCATGTTTTCAAGTTTACTTATCAGGAGTTGTGCCCCCTGCCTGAGGAGTTTGCTGCTATCACTGGAGCATGGTATCCTCCCCATGCTCTGCCCTGCATCCCCCGCTGCGGTCTGATTTAGATTTGGGATATCGCCCTATCTCTGGGCATAGCTCCTTCCGAGGCCGCTCAGCTGGTCTCACAGGGTCCTACTTTTCTGTTGGAGCCACTGATCGAGGCTCTAGACAGACTTTCTGATGTCCCAACATACCGGGTGAGCATTGTGTTCTTATTCTGTATGATGAGCCTTTTGACCGTAGCTCCAGGGGACTTGGTTGGGGACCTTTGCCTGTTTGGGGTTCTAGATGACTTTCACCGCGGATTATCCCCCTTTCCCCTTATTCTGGCAGAAACCATTCTGGGCCTGGATGCTGTTCGCTTTGGATCCACCACCTCATTCACCGGAAGCCCCTTATTACTCCAGGTATGTCATTATTTTAAAAGGTAGAGCGTCCCTTGTGGATTTTCGCACTAGCTTTTCTTAGCGGGAAGTGCGTCCTTTCGGATTTTCACACAACCCTATGCCTAATTTTTGCCTGAAGTAAACCCAACTTCTTCTTTTCTTTTTTTTTAGATATGGCTATAGGAGAAGCTGAGGATTCTGTTAGAGCCACCTCCTCGAGTTATAGCAAAATACTCGCCGAGACACTTCCTCCCGCATCGACGGTTGTATTTCTTCGCAACTCCTGATGAAGGCACCGCTAGATTTGGCGAGCTATCATATGAGGACATCAGTTTCATGTTTGCCTGGCTCCCTCTGTCCCATGCAGTCATTGACGGATCATCAGGGTGCGTTCCCCTATGCGAGTTTTGTCAGGCCACCTTCTGCATTACAGCTCGATGTGCTCGTCAGCTCGGGATGACCCAAGACGTGGTGAGGGTCCCGTTATCCTTTCGGGGAGGAGCTTTTTCTGCTGCCTTTGCTTCTCGCTACCATGGGTTGTGGAGCTAACTTCCAGTTAAGACCGTCATACCTCGATTCGGAGCTCATTCTGTGGCCTCCACCAGCGAATATAAGAGATGGGCCCTCAGCCCGGCGTCTGACAACAGGACGCGAGGACTTAAACATTTGGCCGGCGAGAGTAGCGGTAGGACCTAGTTTATCTTACACATGTACACCCCTTTGGGCATTATGTTTCTTTTCAAAATAGAACTAGAAAGTGACGGAAATGAAAAGAATAATTCTTATTTTATTTCACAAAATTGTGTACATTTCCACAGAATTTCAGCATACATGATCAATTTTTGACGTTAACTCGACTGTGTATGCCCTATTAATTCATGAAACCAAATCTTGATAGCATCAACTCCTGTTACCAATTGGCCCTCTTGGGTTTTCTCGATCGGACATTTTCTCTCATGCCTCTAATTTTTGCACAGGATGCCTTTTTTCGGTTTTCACCCTGTCGAGTCGCCCAATTTTAGAAAAATCGCCTTTTTTCGGTTTTCGACCCGCAGGGCATTTTATTCTCTTCTTTTTATTTTATTTTTAGTCTTTTGCCGTGGAACCTTTTGAGTCTGTCTATATTGATCGGTTCCTTAAATTCGTTGCCATCGCTATCCGATAGAATTGCAGGTCCTTTAGACAGCAGCTTCTTAAGGATGAACGGCCCTTCCCAGGTTGGTCTAAACTTCCCTCGAATATCCGGTGCCCCAGGTCTCATCCGTTTGAACACCAAGTCACCCTCTTTCAATGGATGCTTCTTAACCTTCTTCCCAAAGGATCGAGTGAGTCTCTTCTGGTAGACCTGGTTGTGGTAGTAGGCTTTCAATCTGCTCTCATCCAGCAGGTTCAAATGTTTCAACCTTTGCTGTGCCCATTCAGCTTCAGGAATCTGGGCTTCCATGACCACCCTAAGTGACTTAAGCTCTACCTCCACTGGTAGCATTGCTTCCGTCCCATATACGAGAGAAAATGGCATAGCACCCGTAGATGTTCTAACCGTTGTCCTGTAACCCCACAGCACGAAAGGTAGCTTTTCTGCCCAATCTTTGTAGGTCTGGACCATTATGGCTAGAATCTTCTTGACGTTCTTATTAGTGGCCTCTACTGCCCCATTAGCCTGCGGCCGGTATGGAGAAGACTTATGGTGCTCAATCCGATACTTCTCAAGCAGCTTCCTCGTTTCTCCCATAAACTGGATCCTGTTATCAGACACTACATAATGCGAGAGTCCATATCTGCAAATCAAATTCTTCTCAATAAACTTGGCCATATCCCTTGCATCAATCTTCTTAAAGGACTCCGCCTCTACCCATTTAGTGAAGTAGTCGATGGCGACTATGATATATCTGTGTCCATTAGATGTTGTAGGACGGATCTCCGCAATAATATCTATTCCCCAGGCTACAAACGGCCAAGGCGACATTAAGCTATGTAGTTCTGACACAGGCAGGTGCCTCAAATTCGCATACTGCTGGCACTGCTTCACATACTTTGAACAATCATTATCCTAGTGAGCCAGTAGAATCCTTGTCTCATGATTTTCTTGGCCAGTGTCAAACCATTCATATGAGTTCCACATACACCTGCATGAGTTTCTTCCATCACCTTCCGGGCCTTCCTTTCATCCAGGCACCTGAGCTGAATACCGTCGGCCTGCCTCTTGTACAATGCTCCATTTATGCATATGAATTTAGTGGACAGCTTGCGGATCATTCTTTGGTCTTTTTCAGTAGCTTCTTCCGGATATTTTGCGCTTTCCAAATAATTCATGATATCAAAATACCATGGCTTTCCGTCCGCTACCTCTATTTCCATTATCGGTTTGACCTCAAAGCTAGGCCTCTCAGAACTCGAGATTAGAACTGGTTTCATGGCTACTCCTTCCGGATTGTCCCACATTGACATTAGGGTTGCCAGTGCATCAGCCAACCGGTTTTCATCCCTTGGCACGAAATGGAACGTACAAGTCTCAAACCGACTATATAGCTCCCTCATATATTCGACGTACGGCACTAAACGCTCTTCCTTGATAGCCCACTCTCCCCGAATCTGGTTGATTACGAAGGATGAGTCTCCATACACCTCCACATCCTTTTCCCCCAGGGCAATTAAAGCTTCAAGTCCGAAAGTGCACGCCTCATACTCAGCTTCGTTGTTAGTGGCCCTGTATCTCAACTTTTTGGCCAAAGGGAGTTTTTCGTCATCCGGGGTTGTCAGGATAATTCCTACTCCTGCCCCCTTATTATTAACAGCCCCGTCAAAGTGCAGTTGCCAACCTTGAATAGAGATTGCTGCTATGTTTTCATCCAAAAAATTGAACTCAAGTGAATCGCCCTGGATGGGATGATCGGCTAGAAACTCGGCTACCGCCCGCCCTTTGATATTCTTTCGAGTGATATACTCGATATCGAATTCCTGTAGCAACAGCAACCACCTTCCCATTTTCCCAAGCAAAGACAGTGCTTCTTGCAAATACCTCAGAGGGTTCTGCTTTGCCACTGCTTGTACTTTGTATGAATGGAAATAGTGTCTCAGCTTCTTGGATACCCAAATCAAGGCAAGGCAGATCTTTTTTACTTCTGTATATTTTACCTCATAAGCGAGGAATTTCTTACTGAGATAATAGACTGCAAATTCCACTCCGAATTCATCTTCCTGAGCCATCATGGCACCTACAGAGCCATCTTCCTCTACCAAATACAAAATGAGCGGCTTGACTGGTTGTGGCGGCCTCAGTACTGGTGGGTTCAGCAAATACTCTCTGATGCTGTCGAAGGCCTTCTGGCAGTCCTCGTTCTATACCACAGGCTGATTCTTTCTAAGCAGCTTAAAAATTGGCTCGCATATCGAGGTGAGCTTTGCAATGAACCGGCTAACATATTGTAACTTGCCTAAGAAACTTCTCACATCCTTTTCCTTTTGCGGCACTGGCATTTCCCTGATAGCTTTCACCTTATCCGGGTCGATTTCGATCCCTCTTTGGCTGACCACATGTCCTAGCAGCTTTCCTGAAGTTACTCCGAAGATACACTTTTTGGGATTTAGCCACAGGTTGTACTTATCTATTCTGGTGAAAAACTTCTCTAAGGCTTCGAAGTGGCCCTCTCTGGTAGCTGACTTGACCATCATGTCATCTACATATACTTCCACCTCTTTATGGATCAAGTCACTCAAGATCTTTGTGGCCATCCTCTGGTAGGTAGCCCCTGCGTTCTTCAAACCAAAAGGCATCACTCTATAAGCATATGTCCCCCACTTTGTGATAAAAGCCATTTTAATTCGATCGATTATCTTATTGAAGATCTGGTTGTAGCCCGCATAACCATCCCCAAAGCTATACATCGCGCAATTGGCGGCACTGTCTATCAATACATCAATATGGGGCAGTGGGAAATCATCCTTCGGACAGGCCTTGTTCAGATCTCGATAGTCCACGCATTCCCTCACTTTTCCATTCTTTTTGGCCATAGGGACTACATTGGCTAGCCACGTGGGATACTGTACTTCCACCAGAAACTTAGCTTCAATCTGTTGCCGAATCTCTTCTTTCACCTTGTCTGCCCATTCCGGCCTAAGTCTTCTCAGCTTCTGTTTCACCAGCTTGTGGTCTGGATAAGTCGGAATGGCATGCTCCGCGACGTTCTGATCGATTCCTGGCATGTCCTCATAGGTCCAGGCAAAGACTTTTTTCATATTTTTTAATTATTCTCTCAAATTTTTCTCTTTCCTCAGGAGTTATGTTTGATGCTATCAAGATTTCTTTCTGATTTTTCGAGGTTCCAAGATTAAATGGGGTAGTATCAGTAGAATCAATATCAAATGTGGATGGAATGTGATCATAATCATGCATGTTGAAATTATCAAAAACATCGCACAAGTAAGCAAAATCATTCATTTCATTAATAACATTATAATTATCATTTACATCACTAAAAGGTTCAGGAATGAAAAGACAATCTAAACTGGCTTCTTCCCCATCTCCCACTGGATCTGCCAAAGCCGATGGTCCTGCATCATCAGGGTTGATCAGAGGCTCTTCATCCACCTCTTGAGCAGCTTCTTCCATCTTCGCCTTCCCTTTGACATGAGCGGCCAACATAGCTTCGGTCACCACTTCCTCAGGCTCTTCCCTATCCCAGATAGCTCTGTTGGTCAAGACCTCTTCATCCCAAAAGTCATCAGCTGGCTTAATCATCCCGATGTCCCAGTCATAAACATCGCTGAATACCTCAAAACCTGGCACAATCCTTCCATCGACTAACTGAGGCTCGGCCTCCCTGGTGTAAGTGCAAAGTGCTGTTGCGGGCACAAAAATTTCCCAAAGGTGGGGAATATCCTTTGTTGGCTTCACTCCTCTCTGCACTCCTCCTTTATAGCCCAATCCCTTTCTATCCTTCTGACCTTTAGTGGCGATGGCCTCTGGCATCCCTTGGGAGTTCTTACCCAATCCAGCACCCGGAAGGAACTTCATCTTCTTCATCATAGCTAGCACTTGTGGGCTTCCTTCTATTGTCCCTTCCTCATTGATCACGGCCACATGGAATCCACTGAAAGGCTGCCTCGCTATCTCGAGTATTGACACTTGATTCTTTCTTGCAGCCTTGATGGTCACCACTTGTCCTTCATGTGGTATCTTGACCATTTGGTGGAGAGTAGAGGGAACACCTCCCAACTTGTGGAACCACGGTATCCCCAGTAATGCTGAAAAATTGGCAGGAATGGGCAAGACTACGAATTCTACCTCAGTCACCACTGGCCATGTCTTGACCAACGCCTTGAAAGTCCCTGAAGCATGCCGACGAGAATTGTCATAGGCTGTGATCATCAAATCTGACTTGGCTAGCATGTCCCCCGTCACTCCAAAGGCTGCCATGGCTACTTGAGGGCATACATTAATCGACGACCCATCATCCACCATCACACAAGAAGTGTGCTTCTGATTGATTTGAGCCCTAAGGTAAAAGGGGCGATTGTGGTTACGGCCTTCCGCGGGTAAATCAGCATTCGTGAACACCACACTCTCTCTAGCCCCTCCTTTCACCACTTCCAGCAGCTCAGTGGGTGAAATCATTGTAGCCACAGTCGTCACGCATAGAGCCTCTACCAGTCTTTGCCTATGAGAGGGGGACTGTCTCAGTAAACCCCAAATGGAAATCTGGGCCGGTGTCTTATGCAACTGTTTGACTATCTGATCTCCTTCTGGCTCCTTTCCCTTCTCTTTCTGACCTTCCACTGGATCTTGAGGCACTGCCACTTCCGGCACTACTCTCGCACTGCGGGTCACTGCTCCTACCTTCATTTTTCCTTTGCGCTCTTTCGCTTCCTCCTCCTCTGAACCCCATGGGTCAGGAAACTCAGCAGCTTTATCATCATCACTTCCACTCTCACTAGTGGACCAGCAATCGATCACTGCAGTGGGCATCCCTTTTTCACTTACCTCATAGAGGCTCGTGACAGCAGTGTTTACATTGTTGTCGTATAATTCATTCAAGACAAACTCTTCCGGTGAACTGGATCCGATCATAAACACGGTTGGCGGCACCTTGTTATATCCGGCTTTCTTTTGGCCTTCCCTCTTCTCAGGGTCTGTAATCTGCTTTGTATCGATCAGGTCTTGGATTGCATGCCTCAAAGCCTTACAATTGTCTGTCACATGACCCGTGTGCTGATGGTAAGCACAGTACTCATTCTCCTTATGACCCAGCATTCCTTGTGTCCTAGGAGGTCTAGGAGGCAATGGCTGTAATTTTCCTTCCTTCATCAGCCTTCTCAGAACTCATGACAAGGATCTCACCAAGTTTGAAAAATGCCTCATGGTTGCGTCAGCAGCAGACACCTCGATCGTTCTTTTGGTGCTACAGCTAGGACCCACCGGCCTACTTGCCCCCTGGCTACCATTCCCCCTCTTAGCATAATTATCACTATTCGCTCTTCGGGCCAGGTACTCTCCTTTCGCTTCAATGGCTATATCCTTTAAGGACTCCCAGTCTTTTAATCCCTTCATCGTCAACCCTTCTCTCAAGTATGGGCTTGCGTTCTTGATGAATAATCTAATCTGGTCTTGAGTCTCCGGCTTCTTTCTCATTTCCATCACTCTGTTTCTCCAGCGAGTTAAGCACTCATGGAAAGATTCTCCAACCTTTTGTTACAGCAATTCTAGATCTTTGAGGGTCATGTCCATCCTCGTATTACAATCATATTACCTCAAGAACTCTTCCGTCAGCAAATCCCAGTCTTCTTTGGTTCTACGGTCAAGACCATGGTACCAATCTATAGCCGGACCAGTCAGACTTAAGTAAAAATACTCCATCTTTTGTCTCTTCGACAAGGTGGTCCCCTTCATGATCAGTGAATATTGCTTCACATGGGTAGTTGGCTCAGAGGTACCATCGAATTTGGAAACATCTGGCACTTTGAAATTGTATGGGATCGAATCCTCTCCTTCCAGCTCCTTATCCTCAAGATTCATTCCTTGACCCCTACTCAACATTTGAGCCATTGCCTTGAACTTCTCTTCCATTTTCTTCCACATGGTCTCTTCTGACTGGGGCGCCTTTCCCCTTTCTGACACAACACTTTCTTCATAATCCTCATCTCGGTCATCTTCTAACCTCTGAACCGGTCTTCTCCTCTGAACCCCCAATGCTACTGACCTCAAATCCACCGGCGGTGCTTGGATCTCTTCCTGCTTCTCTTCTCTGTCCTCCACCCGTTCATTTTGTCTCATGGGAGGAGGAGGTAGGTCTTGCGGAGCAGCACGCTGGGTCATCGCGGCCAGCATATTCATCATCCGACCTTCAAATTCCGCATCCAACCTTCAAATTCCTCAAATCTTCTACCAACCTATTCAACAACAAAAGCCCTAGTGGCATCATTTCCCCTTGACGAGTTAGCCATCTTTGATGCGGTACAGCTGGTCTCTGGACAGTTCTCTAAGAAGCTCTCCCTTTTTGGTGATTCAGACACGGAAGTTCGGATCAATCGCCCCGCGGGTCCTCTCATCCACCTAGGCAGATCTATGATGGCTGTAGAAACAAGGAGTTAGAATGATGCATGAGTGCAAATGAAATGCATGATCGTGATATGCAACACCCACAAATCACATACAAATAGATAAGTCCTTCCACCCTTATTACTTCCACACACGTGGTCATAGTCTCTTCCCTAGGCAGGATTAGCCCATGGGTCAACAGGGAACCCGATGGACACGCATGGTGCGCGGCAAAAAACCGGCAGCATAACACTCCTAAACTAATGCACAAGCACATGGGAAATGGTCATTAGGTATTTAAGTAATCCAAATATATCGACGTGGTCCTACCGGGGCATGAAAGCCTTTGGCTAGGTAACCAAGCAAGACATTTGGACTCACCCAATGCATAAGGACCCATACAGCAGGCACGGTATTACGGTTCATATTACCTAGGGGAAGTATCTATGGCCATTACATGAGTTTTAGTCAAGGGTGGTGTTACTTTAGGTCTACCCAAGCATGGTCCCTGCCAACGGGTCTAGCTCATCGCAAGCGTAATGACCGATTGGGTCTCCATTTTATATACCAAATGGTATGAGGCTTGGGCTGGTGATTATCCTTAACACTTCCTTACATTGAGTGAACATAGGGTTGTGCTTCGAGAATGCATCGAGGTTTAGAAAGGACCAATCTAACATAGTCTAAGGCTCTAATGGGATGTAAATGCAAATTTGAAAGAAAAGCGAATTTATAAACTAAAATTTAATCATAAATTTTAATCAAGGTATTTTCAAATCAAAGTCTCGAACCAGAGTCCCCAGTGGAGTTGCCACTGTGACGCGCGCCAGACCCCTGCGGGGGCGCCCATCGACCGGCCCGCTTGAGGCCGATCGGCCAAGTGAGTTTCCGTTGACAACTTGTAAGGTATTTACAAGTGCATTTATTTTGGGCAGCAAGGAGGTTTCATGGAGTCGCCACCCAACAAAACGTTGGGAAAGTTCATCTCGCATTAGTGAGCCTAAGACGACGCTTTTATCCATCTTGGGCAAACCAAAGGGGTCTTGGAGGTGAACACCCCAATAGAACATTTGGAATGACCTCTAACCCTATGCAGCCTAGGATTGTTAATTGAAACTTTTGGTGGGACACAAGAGGTGTCTTGCAGGTTCCAATGAGTGATCGGATACCTCTCGCCTCGTTGAGCCCAAAGACCAGAGCTGGGTTCGGGACTTCTCATCTATTTCTACCTTGATTAATTTTACGATTAGATTTTGAATTTATTAATTCGCTCTCTCTCCACACGATGCAATTCAATTAAAAGCGCACTTATTCATGTCAAAAGCGTAATGAATAAATAAATAAATAAAATGTAACAAAAAAGGGATATAAAGATAAATACAATAACACTAGGAGCGGAATACAACTCCCATTTGTAAAAGCGCGGTAGATACATAAAACGGGGAATTCATTTATTTTGAGGACTTTGGTCCTCACATGCACTTATTATAAAAGAAACTAGTTTTTATCGTGATGTTTTTATTGGATGGAAAATAGGACGTTGGATTCTTGAGTTTGAAAAAAAATCCCAATTTTATTTACTATAAAATATTTATCCGTTCTTATTTAACGCGGAATAAAATGATTCATTGTGAGCACAAAATAATCAATAAATAAATTATTAAATAAGCAAATAAATAAATAAACAAATAAATAAATAAATAAAGGATAAAGAGGTAAACCGAATGGAGTCTCCCATGGCAAAACTCCTCTTAAGCTCCAAATTATCCCAAAGACATAAAAATAATCTCACAAAATAATCAATAATGTTAATATATAAAAAAAACAAAACATTAATAAATATTAATGAAAATAAAGGTTAAAATTCAGAACTAAAATAATAAGAATAAAACTATTGATAAAAGACAGAAGAGAAAATATTTAGAAATAAATGGAAATAAATAATAGAAAGAAAATGAGGAAAAAGGTTTTGAGAATTGCAAACAGATCCCAGGGACAGCCACTAACGAGTGACAGACAGGCATCACTGGAAGTGACCGATGGATTGGATGCCGTCGTTCATCCTATAAACGGGCATATCTTGGGATGACCGGCGGGCAATAACGCGTCACATATGCACCGTCGCTCAAACGAGCGACGAGCGTCGGTGGCCTTATAACCCGTCGGTCACTTCTATTCTTAAAAAAAAAACAGTAAAAACTAAATTTTCTCAAACAAAATAATTTTTCAACACAAAAATCCAAAAAAAGCAAAATAATTAAAATGAACTAAATGAAATATGTGTCCAGAATATTTACCCTCGAATTTTACCTTTTAGAAGGATTATTGATGATTCGGGTCCCGCACGCTTCACGAGAAATGGGTAAAAATCAAGAAAAGAAGAATTTGGATTTTTCTTTCTTTGTTTTCATAAAATGCACATATGTTGGAATCAAAATTCTTAGAAACTAATCAATTTTAGCTCCTTTGAATTAATTTTGATTGACAAAAATCAGAAATAGAATGGAGAAATCTTGAGATGAAAAAAGAATGCTGGAAGATGTGTTTTTAGGTAGAAAAATATGCAAATCCGTCCAACTAGCCAACCAACAAAATGGGTGAAAAATAGCTTTTTATAGGCTTCGAATTACCGGCGGCCGTCGGAATCATACCGATGGCCGTCGATTGAATCCTATTTCCTATTGGAAAGAGGATTCAATCGACGGACGTCTGAAGCCACAGATGGGCGTTGGGGCTCTCCGTTGAGCGACAGGCCTACCACGATCGACGGGCTGGCCGCCTGTCACACCCCGTTTGACCCCTAGTAGTATGAGCCTGTCTGTGTGAGCATGCATTTGCATGTGTTCGGCATATCATAAGGATATTTTAGTAAAAATGCATGTTTTTGGGGTTTATTAGCATGTGGTTATATGTATGACATTAGTGTGTGTGAATTAATTGGGAAATGATAGTGTGCATTTGAGCATATCATATTAGGGTGTTTTAAGATGGGAGTGCATAGTGTGTGTGTTCATACCATTGTAGGGTGTGTATTAGTTGGGAGTGCATTGGGTGTGTGTAGTGCATGCTTGTTGGGTGTGAATGGTTGTTTCACCAATAGGAAATTGACACATGTTTAGGGCAAAGAAAAGAAAAAGAAAAGAAGGAAAAGGGCAGATTTTCGTTTCCTTCTTCCCCTCATCTTCTTCTTCTTCTTCTTCATTTTCTTCACTCTAAGAACTCTAATGTGCCTTCAAGTCTTTATTGGTGGAATTAATCATCGCTTTGCATCCTTTTTGGTAAGTAAATGTATTCTTTTCATTTTGTTTTCATCTTCTTCTTCTTTGGGTTTAGATTTAACTTAGGGTTTGCATTTTTGGTTGTTCTTTGATGTGTTGTGCTTAGCTGAGGCTCCACGCGATCCTAAGGGCAAGGATATTGCTGGGACTAGTGGAGCTAAGTGAATTGAAGCTAAGGATTTCAGGTTTGGGACTTGTTTTAGAAATCTTGTTTGAGAATTTAAGTTACTGTAATTTAGGGTATTTTGGTTGTTTTGATTTCTGAATTGAGTTGTATTTATGTTGTTTATACTGTATGGGACATCTTCTGGGAGGTATGATGAGATTTGTATGGTTTTGATTCAATTTTGGAATTGATTTTTGAGTTCTGGGAATTCTGGAAATGGAAAATCGTGATCCTGTCGAATTTCCCATTCCAGTTCGTGTCTGTCGCGTGACTAGCCAAGAAGAGAGGCCAGTACGAGTAGTGACTGCCAGTCATGACTCGTGACCAGCCAGAGAGGCCAGTCACGAGTGGTGACTGCCAGTCACAACTCGTGACCAGCCAAGAGGAGGCCAGTCATGAGTAGTGACTGCCAGTCACGACTCGTGACCGGCCTGAGAAGGCAGTCATGAGTGGTGACTGCCAGTCACGACCCGTGACAAGCCAAAGGAAGAGGCCAGTCACGACTCGTGACTCCCAGTCACGACTCGTGACCAGCCAGGTGGAGGAGGCCAGTCACGAGTCGTGATGCCAGTCACGACTCGTGACCGGCCAACCTTGTTTGTCACCCCGTTCGGCCTATTTTCTGAAATTTCCCGATTTTAACACAAAAATGAATTTCGTACTTCTTCTGAATGGACTTATACTACTGTGTGATTCATGTCATGCTTTCATATGCTTTTATATGAGTAATACCATGATTCTTCAGATGAATTGTATGCTATACATTGAAACATGAATTGAATGACGCATAACCTGCTAGAGTCAAGTAAGTGGATAGTTAGGCATGCCTAATAGAGTCTTTTAGCTGCAGCCCTCAGTTCAGTTCAGACCCCGATCAGGTCCCCCGTTTGGTTCCTCGTGAACCCCTCAGTATTTGGATCTTGATTAAGATCCCCTCAGTAAAATATTGTGTTTTCGATAAAAATAAAATGATTTTTGATTTGTACCTGTGAGGTACCCTTAGTAATCAATTCGTACCCGTAAGGTACCCTCAGTTCACTCGTTATCCACTACCTCGAGTCAGCAGGTGTTCGATTGGTTTGTTCTGCTCTGATTTGACAATATAAATGTGATATCTGAATGAGTATAATGATGAGATGCATGTTTGATTATTTCGGAATGGACATGAATTTGAGATGCGGAATGTATGGCTTTATATTGTGAGCATGCTTATGGATTATGTTATAAACTATTGCATTTGCCATCGTGAATGTGTTATGCCTTGACGACCATTGTGAATGGCTGTCCATATTTTTGTGTGTTTCCCCACTAAGCGTTTATCGCTTAGCACGGTGTTTTTACCCGTGCAGGTGCGGAAGGAGTTTTGCTCTGAGAGAGTCGCCGTCGTCAAGCCAACACAGAAGGTTTTAGTGTAGGGCTTAGCTTTTGTAATAGTTGATGATTCTTTTGTATAGAACTCTCTTGTATCAGTTTTGTTATAGCTTCCGCTTTTGTACTTATATTTTGGTTATGTAATATCTTTTATTTCAACTAGTTAATCAGAACATTATTGTAATGGTTTTGTTATATTAATGCATGATTAGCTATTGCTTTCTTTTTCCTTAAAGTTTTTAATTATCCTGTATTTCAGTATGTATGTTATGAATGAATGAATGATTTTCTTTGTATCTATTTTGTGGCACCTTGACTCATACGGCATCTCACTCCTTATCGGATGGGATCGCCTACGTATGGGTAGGGGGTGTTACACCTCCGGTGGAGGTAAACTTCCTTTTTTAACCATAAAACTCCCAATTCTCTTTTTTTCTCTTTGTCGTGAATAAAGAAAACATATTTCTCATGAATCTAGAGGGCAAAAATCCCTGAATCTCAACCGTTCATTCGGACTCGGGCATCGATTTCTTCATCGGGTAATCTCTGATCTGGACTACCTCGGGACACGGTATTTACAGGCGCTCTAAGCAAAAGTTAGGCCAAAAGGTACGGTGAAAACTTGGGAACAGACAGTCTGTCCTATATAAAAAATAAAAGCCGCTGGATTGGGTTGGGTCCATTCCAGGCAAAAAATAAGGCACAGGGTTACGTGAAAATCCGAAAGGACGCATTTCCTACTAAGAAAAGCTAGTGTGAAAATCCACAAGGGACGCACTACCTTAAAAGAATGACTACAGGTTTCAGATGAGAACCTCATAATCCCTAAAGGCATGAAATTAAAAAGCAATTCCAGAGGGCACCGATCGTACTGCAAATTGTGACCGAACTGGCTGTCGCATCCAAATCCACTCAGATGAATTCTTACGCTACATTCCTGCATGACCCATAGATTTCACGTGCATGCTCACCAATTTTCCTGCATATTTAGCTTTCCAGTTTTGCTACCAGAGAGATTCAATGCAGACACCGACAAAAGGTGAGTGACGACATCAGTCAAAACATCAATCCAAACAATCAACCAAAGGGCTCACAGAGGGCACTACTGCTTCAAATCTCAGAAGGGTTTGCACAATGGAGGCACTACCATTCCACGGAAGGTTTGCACGACCACAGCACTATCACTTCAGAAGGGTTTGCACGATGACGGCACTACCATTCTACGGAAGGTTTGCACGATCACGGCACTACTACTTCGAATCTTAGAAGGGTTTGCACGATGACGGCATTACCACTCAATAGAGGGTTTGCATGATCACGACACTACTGCTTCGAATTACGGAGGGTTTGCACGATGGCGGCACTACCATTCTATGGAAGGTTTGCACGATCACGGCACTAGTACTACGAATCTCAGAAGGGTTTGCATGATGGCGGCACTACCATTCCACGGAAGGTTTGCACGACCACGGTACTACGACTTCAGAAAGGTTTGCACGATGGCGGTACTACCATTCTACTAAAGGTTTGCATGATCACGGTACTACCACCTCAAATCTCAGAAGGGTTTGCACGATAGTGGCATTACCATTCCACGGAAGGTTTGCACGACCACGGCTCAACCACTTCAGAAGGGTTTGCACGATGATGGCACTACCGCTCTACGGAGGGTTTGCACGATCACGGTACTACCGCATTAACAAAGGATAACACGGCGACAACATGGCGACAACCATAACAACAACATCACCTAGTTCAAGAAGATAGTTGCCTTAGGTACGTGTCTCTTCTTTCTTTCTTTGAGTTTTGGCTCACCTTGGCATCCAGGCACTACGTTCCCCAAAACTGGGGGCAACTATAGACATCGGGTCCTGAGGCAGTCCAGATCGAAGTTACCCAGTGATGAAAATGATACCTGTTCACAGGTGAAAGACAGATGAAAGTGATGATTTCCTCTAAAAATATGTTTTCCATTTTTTATTGAAAACAAAAATGGATTTTTTTTTTAGTGGGCCGTTTCCTGGGGGCCTGGGTAGTGAGGCCTATCTCACTAAGTGAGATGGCAGCCTCACTAATGTGAGGCCCATCTCGCAAATGTGATATGAGGCCTCACTCATCTCACAGGTGAGATGAAAGTCTCACCTGCCTTTTCCCTGCAGTAGGTCCCTCTTCCGGTTTTTCAGTGGGAGTTGGTTTTGAAAGCATGGGTTGATGTGTGGTTTGGTGAGAAATCACCTAAGGGATGTCCGAGATATAAAAAGAGAGAGTAAAGAAACTAAGAAAAAAAAACAAAAAGAGAAAAATTATTTGGAGGAAGATTGAGAGAAAATGAAAAAGAGAGAAAGCACAGAGAGAAGAATGTTTTGAGAGCAGAAAACGATTTTGGTTTTTATAAGGCATTCTGATTTTTTCTTCTCAAGCAAACCAAAGAGGAAATCTAGAGCTTCTTCATCTACAATATAACGTCAATATCTGAGTGTAAATAACTAGGTAACCATTTCCTTATTTGATCTCTTTCTTTCTTTCTTCTTTTCTTTCTTTTTTCTTAGTTGGTTTTACAGTGTTCTTCATTTGTATATACTCTGTTTTTTTTCATTTGATTTCATTAATCTGTATTTCCCATGTTTGTTATTATTTACTGTCAGACATAGATCATAAGTAGCTATTAGGATTAAATAAACATCTTTGCATGATATTTTGCATGTTTTGATCGCATGATTTTGTGTTTATTTGGTTTGCTCAAATACTCTGTTCACCTTTGTTTTTTTCTATGTGTTTGAGTCATGATTTTCTTTTGATTGTCGATCGGATTTTGTCTTTATTTTCTTGCTTGAACCGTGTTTCTCCGATCAAATTTTGTGTTTCCCGATCGAATTTATCCGTTGAAGCCTTTCTCCCGATTAGACTCGTCAGAAAACCTCCAGTTTCCCGATCGGATAGCACGAATCGTGCATGCTTTTCACGACTCGTGAAATGAATTTAGGAGTCATGAATGCATTTCATGACTAGTGAAATGCATTCACTAGTCGTGAATTGCATTCACTAGTTGTGAATGCAATTCACGACTGGTGAATGCATTTCACTAGTCGTGAAATGCATTCACGAATCATGACCCTCTCTTCGGCTGTACTTCTTCTGCTCTTCCCCTTCGTTTCACTGTTCTTTTGCATGCATTCTTGGTTCTGTTTGTTTTGTATTTAATTTATTGTTTATATTTAATTAGTTTAATTAATTATTTATTTGATCGATCTATTAATCGTTTTAAATAATTAGTTTATCCAATTAATTTATTTGTTCACAGTACATTAATCATTTAATTACTTTACTAACATTTCATTTTATTTTGTTTTGTTGTCTCTAATTTATTTATCTTCGCGAGTTTCATTCTGACTCGGGATGGTGGATCGGGAGATTAGAGGCCATCCAATTTAGGGTTTGCATTTTAAATTTCGTATTTCCTTTTATTATTTTTATTATTTTTTATGTGTTGTATGTAAAAATATATTTTAGATTCATCCACATTATAGAAAATCACATTTTTTTGATAACTAATAACTTGGGATTTTTATTAATAAATTAGACCAATGTCCTATTTTAGCCAATAAAATCTCACTTTCAAATGGAGAACTGAATTTTCATAAAATGGGATCACTCATCCCAGTTTTTCCAATCAATGCCCAAAAAATGGTTCTCTAATATTTTTTTAAGTTAATAAACGAGGAACCAATGTTCCTAAAAATAATAAATGACCCGATTTATGTATGATTCATTTTAATAACTTTTATGCATTTATCTATTCTTATTATTTTTCTTTTTGGTCTCTTGTATTTAATTTTGTGGCAAATTTTATTTATTTGTACTTTCTTATTTTATTTTGGGGGGATTGTTCTATGCCATCTTTTTTTCATTTTTGGGGGATTGTTCTATCCCAATTTTCTTTAGTAATTTATTTACTTACTGCTTTATTTATTGCTTTTCAATATGCTTGCAATGTGCTTTAATTCTATGCATAATCGCATGAGATGAGAGAATGGAATTTTGATTTCTTAAAAAACTCATTTATAAACATAACTTAAGTCATTAATAAGAGTGAAGTTTCGAACACCATCTCTGGTTTAGACCAATAGAGCTTAGAGACCTTTCCCAATTTCTCGTAAATTGGGTGGCGACTCCAAAATAAATCAAAGGTATCGTGAGACTAGATGATCCTTTCCAATATTTTATTAGGAAGGAGGCATCCAAGATGACTCATGATGCCCAAGATCAAAAGACGTGAACCAATCCCTCGAGCCCCAAAAGGCGGTCTCAATGAGGGCCTTTGCTAGGTTCCGGCGCATGTCACATCTACCCAAGCATGGTGCCTGCTAATGGGTCTAACTCATCACGAGCATAGCGACCAATCAGGTCTCCATTTGATATACCTTTAATAGTATGAGGCTTGGGCTGGTGATTATCCCTAACACTTCCCTACAATAAGTGAAAGTGGGGTCGTGCTTCGGGAATGCACCGGGGTAAGATAGGGGACCAACTAACATAGTTCTAAGGCTCTAATGTATGCAATGCAAATTTTTAAAAGTGTTAGAATTTTAAGTTTTAAAAACCCAATTATATATTCTAACCAAAACACTTTCAGAGCAAAGTCACAAACAGTCCCCAGTGGAGTCACCACTATGATGCGCGCCGAACCTAGCAAAGGCCTTTGCTGAACCCGCTTTTAGGATTCGAGGGATTGGTTCGCGTCTTTTGATCTTGGGTACCGTGAGACATCTTGGATGCCTCCTTCCCAATAGAATATTGGGAAAGATCATCTAGCCTCACGATGCCTTTAGGCACCTTTGAGGTATTTTGGAGTCGCCACCCAATTTACAAGAAATTGGGAAAAGTCTCTAACCTCTTATTGGTCTAGACCAGAGATTGGTGTTCGGAACTTCACTCTTATTTAAGCTTTGGTTAAATATAAATGAGTCTTTAAATTCGTAAAATTCTATCTGCCCTCTCAGATAATTAATGCATTTAAATTTAAAGGTGCATTGCAAGCATCGAGAAAGCGATAAATAAAAGACTGTAAAGAAAGCGGTAAAATGAAGCGATAAAGGAAAGCGGTAAACATGCCAAGCACTCAATTACAAGAGAAATTGGGGCGGAATACAACCCCAAATAAAAGAAGATTAAAAATGTAAATTAAGACGGAATACAAGCCCAAATGAAAGCTAAATAATATTGCCCCAAAATTAATTACAAGGGCCTAAAAGAAAAAAACATGAATATAAATTTAAAACAAGCAAACTAAATCCAACATAAAAAAAACATACATAAATCGGGGCATCCATTTAGATTTGGAACATTGGTTCCTTTGCGCTCACTTAAAATGGGGATCGAAGAGTTATTGGATTGTTGGCTTGAAAAATCGGGATGAGTGATCCCATTTTGGAGAACACTTAACTCTTCGTTTTAATCGTGATATTTTCATTCCTTGGCTAAAAGGAGGGACATTAGCCCCACTTTTATTAATAAAATACCAATTTAGTTATAAAACATTTTTGGTGACTTTTTATCTTACCCGTGCATAAAATAAAAACATGTTATTTGCAATCAAGCACAAACATAAGAAAGAGCGTAGAAAGGTCTCACCCAACTGATGTGCTCTCCTACGCATTGTGACCCCTTCGCGTGGTCACAGAGGCTCTCAAGTGACGCAAATTATAATTAAATCCCTAAACAAAAAGTGACATAAAAAATATTAGTAATAATTCTAAAAATTGATCAAATAAAGACTAAATAAATATAGAACATGTTAATTTAATACACAAATATTTACATGTAAATGAATTTAAAAAAAGTCATGCCAAAAATAAGGGTAATGACAAAACAACAATGGCAACAATAAAAATTGCGATGATAATAACAATAAATAATCAGGGCATAATAGCAACAATCAAATAATAATAATAATAATAATAATAATAATAGAAATCACAATAGCAAAAATTATAATAATAAATAATGATAGTACAAAATAAATATGAAATAATGATACTAACAATAACACCATGAAATAATAATAATAATAATAATAATAACAAGACAAGTAATGATGATAATAATAATAATAATAATAATAATAATAATAATAATAATAATAATAATAATAATAATAATAACAAGACAAGTAATGATGATGATGATGATGATGATGATGATGATGATGATGATAATAATAATAATAATAATAATAATAATAATAATAATAATAATAATAATAAGTGTAATGGTGATGGCATAATCATGATGGATAATAATGATAATAATAATAATAAGAAGAAGAGTGATGGCAACGAGAACCACAATAAAATCAAGTTAAAACACAAATAATATATCAACATTAATAATCACATTAGAATGGCTAGAAATGAATGATAACATGGTAATAATAACAATGAAAATAGCAATAAATAAATAAAATGAGAATGGGTCCAAAAATGTTTACCCTCAGAGTTTATGAGTCCGAAAAATGGTGTTTTGATCCGTCCTCCTTATCGATTTTTGAGGTGATAAACACGAAAAAATTTGAGAAAGATCTAAGTTTTAAACAGATAAAAAACTTGAGAAAATAATTTTAATGGGTAGATCAAGCAAAGGGAATTGATTTTCCTTTCCCAAACCAAACTAAGAGTGAAAAATTTTATAGAGAAAGAAGAAAATGAAATTGAATATTGAAAACCTTAAAAATTTTCTTCAAAAACCTTCGGCTGCATTCTTTGTTTTCTAAGAGAAAATTCTTTCTCTTTTTTTTCTTTGAAAAAATGCAGCTCCCTTATAAATGAAAACAAAGTCTTCACTTATTTTCCTGTCTTGCTCAAAATCGAAATGGACAAAACATGCTTTTTATCCCATTAACCAAAAATAACATAAAAACATGAAACAAACAGAAATAACAGTCTAAAATTTGACCAATTTTGCAGGTAAAAACGACCGTACAGGGCAGGGGAGACGCGCGGGGTTGCCCGTAGGTGGGGCACGCAAGCTGCTGCGCGTGGCATGAGCCCTTGTAGGCGCATGTCGCACCAGGCGACATGCGCCTGGGGGGCGTGCGTCGCCCCAGGCGATGTGCGCCCATGCGGGCACACTTCGTGCTCGCAGGCGCACGTTGCACACGGGCGCACGCCGTTCCCGCGTGTGATCAAGGCCCGCACACACGGCGAGCGAATCGCACTGTAACAGGGCACCGCAAAGAAATCGAGAATAAAAACCTGGAATATAAAATAAAAATAAAAATAAAAATAAAAGGAATAAAAATATGAGTAAAAATGCAAATTTTTGAATTAAAATTTTTGGAGGAACAAAAGAGATTTTCGACAAGGAAAACATCATTTTTGACACCTTTATTTGTGGCAAGTATCATCTTCATCATCGGGTAATCCTGATCTTTGACCGCCTCAGGACCCAGTGTCTACAGGGCACGAGAGACAGGAAGGAAGACTTTTGCTCCGTCCCGTCATTCGCTATGAGCGATGGGCATCACTCGAGTCTTTTTCCCGTCTGTCATGCCCAAAACGCAAAATCACATGCAGAATCACCATTTTCATGCTATTCCCTTAAACATGCATAAGTGCACACTAAAATCACTCACATATTTCCAGAAACCTAATCAGATATAGAAAACTAAAAAATAACAGAAAATTCATATCAAAACATGCAAAAACATAAAGATACCATTAATGACTTAAGCATATAAGCATGCATGTTCTACATGATTGCCAATTGTATTCATTCAATCTTGATAAAATAAACTTAAAATAAATATATAGCATGCAAAAACAGTAGAGAATCACATTAAATCATGCATTAAAAAAACTCTAACAATAAAGCTAACAAATAACATGATATTTAATGAATTTAAAGATATTGAAAATATAGAGATCAATGGCCAGTATATTACCCTCAGATTGTCGGTTTTCACATAATGAAAGAACCATGCTCCGATTCCTCCTTGAATCGCACGATTGAATTAAAAACAAGAGAAAAAGAATGTGTTTGTTTAAGAAAAAAGGTGGAATAAAGAATTTCCAATAGAAGGAAATTGACTATCCTTTCTGAGGAATTAATTGTTTTTCACAGAACAGATTCGCAAGAGAAGAAAATTGTATTTTACTTCCTCAGAAATCTTTTGTTTTTCTTTCTCTCAAAAGGACTCTCTTTCTCCAATTTTGCCTCTGCCATGTTTTTTTTTTCAAATGGCTTTTATCCCTCATTTTAAAAATGGAAGAAATGTGATTTTAGGAGTTTTTTAAAATCAAATCCCCTAAAATCTAGTGGAAAATCAGATTTTTGTCTCTCCAAAATCTCCCAAAACCAGTTCCTCAAATCTTTCAAAATCTCTCATTTTTAAATCAGACTTGATGCAAATTTCCTGCTATAATGAAGCCACAAATGAGTAACACTCAGAAAAAAGGTTTCAAATCACAAAAATGCCCTTCTTGCCATGACTCAGTTGACTTGTAGTGAGTCGTAGGTGCCAGTCATTAAGCTATGGGAAGGAAGAGAGACGGGCTGATCCTGCCAGTGAGAGGCAGGCAGAAAGGTGACAGAGGGGCATTTGTAGACACTGGGTCCTGAGCTAGCTTTGGTCAGAGTTACTTAATAAGGATAACGTTTGCTAAAATATAGACAGAGAGTGAAAGCATTTTGGCTCTCTATGGACTAGGATTTCAGCAGGATCTTTTAAGCAAATTTTATTATGTTCTCCAAATAAGGAAATAATAAATTATAAATAATAAAATCATAATAATAATAAAAAATAAAACAAATTAAATTAAGATTAGATTAAATTAATTAACTAATATTTTAGGGTAATTAAAATATATGATAATTAGTAACCAAAAAATAAATCAAGGAGAGGATATTTAGGAGGAAATGAAGGAAAGAATAAACCTAAAACCCGATTTATAAAAAGAGAGAAGCCCTATAGACCAAAAGGAGGAGGCGATAGATCAAAAGGAAAAACCAAAAAGAGAAAGGAGCAGCTAAAAGAAGAAAAGAAGAAAAATTGGGAGAGAGGGTAGACTCGAGAAAGAGAAGAGCAGATCCGAAAACCGAAACCAAATCCAAAGCAAGCCGCAAATGCTTGAATTCTCTTAATCTTAAGCCTATAGATCTGAAGTTAATTTATTTTCATTTTTGGGTTGAAAATATCATGTATTAATAATTTATATCATCTTACCTTTGATCTACCTAGTGTTTGTCACTGTTTTTGCAAATTAAAAACCAAAAATAATAAAAACAAAAAAACACTATTCATTATCTTCCTCATGTCCCTATTTCGGATTTCATTTTTTTGATTTTGTGTTTTGTGTGTTAATTCATGTCTTACTGTTTTATTGTTAGTTTTAAGGGATTTTATCCATGAATCAAGCCTCACCTCATATTTTTTTGGCGCAAAAAAAAATAAACAAATCTGCATTTGAAGTTGTTTACTGGAGGTGGGACTGATTTCGATGCCATTGATGGCACAAGGTGACCGACCGTCGTCAGTCACTGCCCGTCCCGCGGCCTTGCCTATTAGTTGTCGTCCTTTTTTCTTTATTGGTCCCTTGCATGCATGCCATTTATTTCTTTCACGTACTGGTACTTGCATTTTTCTTTCATATTGTATGCTTCCTTCACGTAAACTTTCATGTGTTTTGCATTTCATTTTAATTGTTTTGGCCACTATTAACTTGTTGTATTTTCAATTGTTTTCATTTTCATTTATTTAATTTTCTTTATTTTATACAAATTCTACTTTATTATTTTATTGTCATTTTTATTTTGTGAATATTTTTTATATGTCATAACAATTTATGAAATTTATGTATTTGAAAATGTTATTATTATTATTATTATTATTATTATTATTGCATGATTATTGTTATCCCATATTTTTGCATGCTTATTTTATTCATTTTCTTTTATTTCTTTAATGCATTTTATTTTCTACTTGTGTATTAATTTTATTTTATTATTCCTTCATATTTATATTTATTGCATTGTTAATTATTTATTTCTTTATAATTTATTATTTTAGTTGCATTACTAGCTATTTGTCTCCTCTTGTTTTGTCGATTTAATGAACCCATTCGCATTCGAGTGTTTCCCACAAAACGAAGATTTGAAGGCTAGGATGTATGGTATTAGTAATTCCTCTTTGTACTTTACTTTATTTTACTTCTACTTTCCTTTGTTTTTGGATTTATAATAATAAATTTTTTCTATGCACGGTAACTTAGAAATTCACATAAAGATTTTTGTATAATTAATAGAGTTTTTTTTAATAAAATAGGACCAATGTCTTAATTTTCTTCTCGAAATGTCACTTAACTAAAATGTTTCCCTTTTTATCACAATGGCATCATTCATCCCAATTTTCCAAAATTATCCAAGGAACTCTTCATTTTTTTAAATATGCATGCGGGAACTAATGTTCCCACTCAAATAAATATCTCATTTTATGTATGTATTTTATATTTTCTATTTTATGGGCTTTGTATTTATTCGGGTTGTATTTTGATCTTTTCTATTGTAAGTTTATTTTATTTATTGCTTTATTTATCGCTTTCGCTTGAATGCTTGAAATGCATTTTATTTTATTTGCATAACTGTATGAGAACAATGAGGGAAATTTAACTTAAAAACTCATTTATAAACTTTAACCAAGGTACAAGTACAGTGATGTCCCAAATGGTCTTAGGCTTCACGAGGTTAGATGAACCTTACCAATGTTTTATTGGTGGTGACTCCAAAATATATTTTGTTGCCTAAAATAGATGTAAGAGCGATGTCCCGAACTCTCACTCTAGTCTTATGCTTCATGACGCTAGATGAAATTTCCCAATGTTCTATCGGGTGGCGACTCCAAAATACCTCTTGTTGCCCAAAATAGATGCACTTATAATTTGGTTATCAGCAATCAAATAGGGGTGATTCCCCATCCATTACGAAGTGACCAATCCTCACGAATTCATTAAACCTTTCCTGAACCCTTAAAGTGGGCCTCCGGGGATCTATAGGATTCCACACTCGTCACAGTGGTGACTCCGCTGGAGACTTTCAAGAGACCTTGCCCCTAAAGTGCCTTGGTTAAATAATATATAATTTAAGTTTTAAAATTAAAATTCTATCTCTTTTTAAAAATTTATTAGAGCATGCTAGAGCATTAGAATTATGCTAGTTGGTCCATTTCTTAGCCTTAGTACATTCTCGAAGTATGACCCTACATTCACTTAATATAGGAAAGTGTTAGGGATAATCACCTGCCCAAGCCTCGTATCATCATGGTATATTAAATAGAGATCAGATCAGTCGTTATGCTCGTGATGACCTAGACCAGTTGGTAGGGACCATATTGGGGTAGCCTTAAAGTATTAACACCTGACTAAAGCCCATGTAGTGACAAATATATACTTCCCCTAGGTAACATGTACCTTAATATTATGCTTTCTATGTGGGCCATTACGTATTGAATAAATTCAATTAAATTAAGTGATTGTTTGTAACACCCTTATGCAGTACGTTTATTGACTGTAAGGACCCAAAAATTACCAAAGAAGGATTTGCAGTGTTAATTGTATAAAAATGGTACAAGAGTAATTGAATAAATAAGAAATTATGGGTTTAGTAAGGAAGAAATTGAAAGGAAAATTAAGTTATTAGGAGAAGGAAAATAGTTGAGTGAGTATGGGGTAAAATGCCAAAGGACAAAAAGGATATTTGCCAAGGATTTATTAATTTTAGCCAATGAGTGAGTGACACCTAAGGGGAGTTTGTTGGAGCATTAAATGAAAAGAAGAAGAAAAATAAAGGAAGAGAGAGGGACAAATCAGATTTTGCTTTTCTTTTCCTTTCCTTTTCCTGTGTGAATCTTCTTATTCTTCTTCCCCATTTTTTTGCTTTTTCTTCTTCTTCTTGGTTGATCTCTAAGAGCTTTGAGTAGGGATTGAAGAAGTTAAGTGATTGGTTGCTATGGTAAGTGGGGGTTGAAGTTATCTTCTTCTTCTTCCTTGTTCTAATATATGAGTTTGAGTTATTTTGGGTTTATAGTTTAAGTGTGTGTTTTTTGTTGGTTTGCCAAGAATCTATGGATAAGAGGAAAGACAAGCGTAAAGAGAAGATTTAAGCTTAAAGAAGAGTGGAGCAAGCTTCTTTTGAGGTTTGGGAGTTTATTTTTGTTTATGTCTTTTGAATTATAATAGCATGTTAAAGTTAGTTAAACATATGCTTTTTGTGAATTGTAGTTTGGTTGAATGATTATATGCATGTTTTATGAGTTGTAAAGGGTTTTGGAGAGTGTTTACTGAAAGTGTCATTTTGGGTTGTCTTTAGACACCCAGAACGAAGCAAATTTGTGAGTGTTTGGGGTTTCACACGGTGGTAAGGTTTGCCTGCCAGCCATGTGATCATGCCCAATTGTTATGTTTGATTGCGTTTTGGCTTCTCATGGTGGTAAGGACGAGCTTGACCGCTGTGTGAGCGTGCCAAAAGCGTTGAGATTTGGCTATTCGTGGCTTCACACGGCGGTAAGGGAAAGCTTGACTATCGTGTAAAGTGCTTCTAGACTATGAATTTGAGAGTTCATCCATTTACATGGCGGTGAGACATTGTCTGACCACCTTATAAATCAATTCTGGATTGATAATTGTTACGGTATCAGTTCACACGGTGGTATGAATTTTCCTAACCGCTGTGTAAAGTGATTATGTCCTTTCAGTTTGTGAGTACTATTGTTCACACGGCGGTTTGAATTTACTGACCACCGTGTGGGTTTCACACATCAGTATGACTTGACCTGACCGCCGTGTGAAAGTGTTTTGTGTGAATGTGTTATAGTTATTTGTTAGTATAGTTATTGGAGTAAAGTTATTAGAATATGTTATATGGTTACTCTAAAGTGTATAAAGAGTAAAGTTGATTGAGTATGATATATATATGTTCTCATTAGTTTTATAAAGATTTTGCCATGCTTGTGTTTGTACCTCGCTTATAGACTTAATGATATGAGCTTGTTGAGTGCCTAATTTTCGTATAGTAGTGGATAGATAAGCATACCTATAAAGGGTTACTGATTGCAGCTGCCAGTGTGGCATCGACGGGTGTCTAGAGTTGGCACCGACGGGTGTCTAGAGTTTGGTACCTTTTGGTATCTAGAGATTTGAGACTTCGATTTCTAGATATTTTGATTACTGCCCGTCAGTATCTAGAGTACTCGTATCCACCACCAATGTGAATTCAGGCTATCGCATGATTTTGATTGAATAAAAGATGTACAAATACATTTTTTTATATATGATTGTATTTGAAATGTAAAGGAAAAAAATTATATCTCGCTAATTGTCAAAATTAGTGATAATATACAGGCTAAAGCATTTGTAAAGTTATTTAATTATGTTAAAACTAGAGAATTGATCATTCTTGATAATAAATGTTATCGTGCGATAAGCATGCTTTTATGATGTTATAGTTGATATTTGCGACTTCGTAAGAAGTCTATTGCTTTTGTTTCTCCCCACTAAGCGTTATCACTTGGGATGAGTATTTTCCTGTGTAGGTATGCAGGATCGGTTCGATTGTGAGAGTCGTCCATCTGCTTGCCACTAGGAGTTGAGAAGTGGGGTTTTTTCATTTGTATATGTTTCTTTTTGGAATGTTAAGCAAAGTGGTCATGTAAAGAATATTTTGTATAGTGTATTGTAAATGATGGGGCTAGAGGCATTTGATCATGTAATGTAATGAAAATGATATTTTTTCGTAATTTGAATATTATAATATACATATTTATATATATTTGTAACACCCCCTACCAATATGTAGGAGAATCCATCCGCAATGGAGTGAGAACCCGTATGAGCAAGGGTGTCACCAAGCAAAATGATGCAATAACATTCATACACATAATATCAACATACAAATATACAGCGGAATTTAAAACTTTAAAACCAAACAGAACATTTTATTCATAGATGGAATAATAATATTCATTACATAACTGTTCTGATATTACCAAAAGAATTACATCTTTCAAATTACAATGAGAGTTCACTATTATAAAAAGAATCTCAAAATACATGCTAAGTCCAAACATCAAAACTCTCTGTGTTGCTTGACTTGCGATGACTCTCCCAAAAGCTAACCACCATCCGCACCTGCATGGATGAAACACCCGTTCTAAGCGATAACGCTTAGTGGGGAAACAAACAACAGTAATATGGACGGCCATTCACAATAGTCACCGAGGCAAAATGCATACATAATGGCATATGATGATAATCACATTCCATATAATCATAGTTGAATCGCATACATAGCATTCAAAGGCTTATAACCACATTCATATAAATTCACATACTTATCATCATAGCCGATCGGATTTCTCATTCTCATAAGCATAACATAAAACAAACGATACACCTGTTGACTCACAATAGTGGATAGTAAGTAAACACATGGCAGTACCTTACGGGTACGAATCGAACTGAACGTATGCGGGACCTTACGGGTACGAATCAAAAAGCAACATCACAATTTCTCATTCAAAAACATTTTATAAAGGGATCTTAAACAAGATTCAAACACATTGAGGTTTGTGAGGAACCAAACGGGGGACCTGATCAGGGTTTGAACGGAATAGAGGGCTGCAGCTAAAGAACTCTATTAGGCATTCCTAACTATCCACTAGATTGACTCTCGCAGGTCATGCATAAACAAATCATTTTCCAAAGCATAACATATCATTTATCCTTGAAGAAACCATAGTATTGTTCATATAGAAGCATATTATATCCATTACAGTATTAAAAAACCATGTAGAAGAGAGAAGAAATTCATTTTAGCTAAAACAGGGCAATTTCGGAAAAACTGGCCTAGTGGAGGTTCAGTGTCGCGATCGCGACAGTGGCCAAAGGCAATCGTGAAGAAAAAGCTAAGGACATGAGTCGTGCAGGTCGACAACGACTCGTGTCGATGCTCTTCTTGGCCGAAAGCCCGAGCACGAGAGAGAATAGGGGAAAAACTTGAGACGCACTCAAACAGCACGACTCGTGCTGAAGCTCCAAAGCCAGTCGCAGTCATGCTTGCGTGCATGACTCGTGACTTGGCTTCCAGGCTGCATGAATCGTATGTTCCTCAGCGTACTCAGATCGGATCTCCCCATCTCTCATCTAGCAGCCAAGCACTCTATCGCGCGAGCGACCCAGAGCTGAGAGTCGAATACCGAGAGTCAAAATCCGACTGGAAGGGGAAAGCGGGGACACGACTCGTGCTAGTGCCCATCACCATGTCACGAGTCGTGCTCTAAAGCCACCGTCTCGTGACCTGGCTTCCCAGCAAAGCATTCGTGCGTTCCACTTTCCCGATTGAAAACTTCCCATCTTTTGACTGACAGTCGAGCGTTGCGTACTCAAGGCATGCCTGATCCAAAGATAGTAGTTCGATCGGGACTTGGACACACTGATCCTGCATTCCAAATCTGCAAAAAATCTGTAGAACTCCTTAGCTCCAGAACGCACCCCAAAACTTCAAAAACATTTTTCCAAAACCCACATACCTCAGATCGAACACTTCCAGCATCACAAACAACAGCAAAAACATAACTTTTAACACATTTCATACAATCAATTCATTAAGTAGCAAAAAATCAAAGCCCGACAGTAGCAAAATCCAAAAAATTTGCAGTAAATCTATTCAACTCAAATTTGCTCCTCTAATCCATCTTCATGCATCACAACTTAATCAAATCAACACTTATAACATTTAAACTCACATGCATTTCACAAACATCATATTACCAGAAAATCACAAGGAAATGCATCCACAACAAAGAAATTCCCAAACCTATCAATCTTAAGCTCCTAAATGCAAGCTCCACTCCCACTTGCCTTCTCTTTTCCCTTGGGATCACGAGTAGGCGCTTTTAACCCAGGAACCTAAGAAGAACACACAAAAACATAAAACTCTAAGTTAAAATACATTCTAACAGACCAAGAGAAGGAGAGGAAGAAGAAGGGAAAACCCAACCAAAGCTTACCAAATAAACTTGAGAGATGATCAATTTCCACCAAAACTCACTTGGATCCAAGCTGGGGCACACTTGAAGGAGAAAGAGGAAGAAGAGATAAAGAGAAGGGGAAAAAAATGGGAAAGAGGCAGCGAAATGGCTGCTCCCTTTTTCCCTCTCCTTCTGTTTATACCTACTTCCTAAAACCCTAGCCATATGTAACCCCATCTTTGGTGGATCTTGATCACTCACACCCTACCAACATGCGAGACACCACACACAAGACTAATCCCACTAATGCATACACTACTAATATACATTCACCCACACTCTAATAAAACCCCCAAAATATGCGTATTACACAAGAATACCCTTAAACACATGCCCACACACCCACACATGCACACATACACATGGCTCAGACTACTAGGGGGAAATCGGGGTGTGACAACTCTCCCCTACTAACAAGAATTTCGCCCTCGAAATTCTCACCTGAACTGAACAACTGTGGTTACTGAATCCTCATCGTCGCCTTTGGTTCCCATGTCGCTTCCTCAATTCCATGATGTTGCCAAAGAACCTTGACCAGAGGAACTTGCTTATTCCTTAACTGTCTCACTTCTCGATCAATAATGGCTATCGGCTCCTCATCATATAAATAATCCGACTGAATCTGAACATTCTAGATTGATAACACATGCGATGGATCTGATCGGTACCGTCGAAGCATGGAGACAAGGAAGACGTCATGCATCCTAGCCAACTCCATCGGTAAAGCCAACCTATAAGCTACCGGACCAACTTTCTCATAAACCTCGAAAGGCCCAATGAACCGAGGACTAAGTTTACCTTTCTTGCCAAATCTCAACACTTTCCTCCAAGGTAAAACCTTAAGGAAAACTTTATCCCCGACCTCAAACCAAATATCCTTTCTCTTCATATTAGCATAGGATCTCTGTCTATCCTTAGCCACCTTCAGATTTCGCTGTACAACTCTGATCTTCTCCTCGGTATCCCTAATCATCTCTGGCCAACCAAAAGACTGCTCGGTTTACTCTGTCCAACATAATGGAGTCCTACACGGTCGACCATACAAAACTTCAAATGGTGACCTTCCAATGCTCGATTGATAGCTATTATTTTATTAAACTCCATACGCCACACATACTTTTCCCAATTTCTAGAAAAATCCAAAGCGCAAGCCCGAAGCATATCGTCTAAAACCTGGATAACCTGCTTGGACTAACCATCTGTCTGAGGATGAAATGCCATGCGAAAATTCAACTTAGTACCCAAAGCTCTCTGCAATTCCTTCCAGAACTTATATGTGAACCTTGGATCTTGGTCGGACACTATAGACAATGGCACTCCATGCATTCGGACCACCTCATCCACATAAACATTGGCCAACTTATCCATCGAGTAATCCACTCTGATCGGCAGAAAATGAGCTGACTTAGTAAGCCGATCCGCGATAACCCAAACTGAATCATGCTTCTTCTGAGTCACTGGCAAACCCGATAAGAAATCCATGGCAATGTCATCCCATTTCCACTAGGGAACGGATAAAGGACTGAGCAATCTCGAAGGGACTTTATGCTCAGCCTTTACCTGTTGACAAGTTAAGCACCTTGCTACAAATTCCACAATGTATCTCTTCATACCTGACCACTAGAAGAACTGCTTCATATCCTGATACATCTTCTCACTACCAGGATGCATAGTAAAGACCGTAGTGTGTGCCTTACTCAAAAGCTTCTTCTTTAACTCATCACTCTCGGGCACACACAAACGATTCCTATACATAAGCACCCCATCTGAAATCGAAAACTCAGACTGCTTACCTGATCGGACCTCTTGCAAAACCCGCTGTATTCTCAAATCATCCTTCTGAGCATCCACAATTAACCATCTCAAGGTCGGCTTCACTCTCAATTGGGTAAGCAAAGCCCTATCTGAATCAAATCTCCATCTGAACCACCTCAAGAACAAAGCTGAAACCATCTTCCTACTCAAAGCATCCGCAACTACATTGGCTTTACCCAGATGATAATCCACAATGTAGTCATAGTCCTTGAACAACTCCAACCATCGGCGCTGTCTCATGTTCAACTCCTTCTGCGTGAGGAGATACTTTAAACTTTTATGATCCGTGAAAATCCTACACTTCTCCCCATACAGATAATGCTGCCAAATCTTCAAGGCAAAGATCACAGCTGCCAATTCCAAATCATGCGTCGGATAGTTCTTCTCGTGAGGCTTCAACTGACGAGATGCATAAGTGACAACTTTACCCTCTTGCATCAACCCACACCCGAGCCCGACACCTGAAGCATCACTGTACATTACAAACTCCTTGCCTGATCGAGGCTGAGTCAGTACAGGAGCTTCAACCAATAACCTCTCCAGCTTCTTAAAGCACGCCTAACACTTATCCAACCATTCAAATCTAACTCCTTTCCTCAACAATCCGGTTATGGGAGCAGCAATGACTGAAAAACCTTTCACAAACCGATGATAGTACCCAGCTAAACCAAGGAAACTTCTTACTTCAGGAACATTCCTAGGCACTTTCCAATTTACAATTACCTCAATCTTCGCTGGATCCACTTGAATACCCTTAGCTGACACAATGTGACCCAAGAAAGACACCTCTCGGAGCCAGACATCACATTTACTAAGTTTCGCAAACAAACGGTGTTCCCTCAAAACTTGCAGCACTAACCGAAGATGCTCTTTATGCTCCTCTCATCCTTTGAGTAAACTAAAACATCATCAATAAACACTACTACAAATCGGTCGAGATATAGCCTAAACACTCGGTTCATCAAATCCATAAATGCCACAGGTACATTTGTTAACCTGAACTGTCACACCCCAACCTATACCAAGGAGACTTCCAAACAGATTGGAGGGAGAAGGCTCCCTGGATAGATAGGAGTGTCACATCCCACTAGTACAAACATGCAAACATTACATAAATATAGCGACAAATCAGAGATAATTAAAATCTTTAAAACGGAGAAGAGTGATACTGAATAAAATATATACTTCATTAATATACCAAAAGAAAATCTTTACATATTACAAAAGGACCAAATTTACAAAAGCCCATGATACACTGTTCCAAAAGGGCTAACAAAACCATATATCTATTACAAAAAGAAAAAGGAAAGCCTATACTATAAAGCACCCAAATCTCTAGTTGCGTTGGCCTTCCCGATGCGACACGCCCAGAATATGCGTACCAAAACCTTCCACACCTGCACGGATAAACACCCGTGCTAAGCGAAATCGCTTAGTGGGGAAAACACAAAATGCCTAACCGCCACTCACAGTGACGATGACAGAAAACATATGATAACAATACGATTATGGGCATATAATCATAAATAGTTAATTCAAATATTGACATTCATATTCAATAGTTCATGTACAAAACACGATGACACCTGCATAATCATAATGAGTGGATAACGAGTACATATAGATACTTGAGAGTATCGATATCGTCTTATGAACATATAGATACCGAAGGTATCGAACCATTCTTTTTATTTTGTTTTCAAATTGTTTTTACGTGGAATCTTAAGAAAGATTCAGACAGAGGGATCGCGAGGATCCAATCGTGGGACCTGATCAGGGTCCAAAGTCGTACATATAGCTGCAGCGGCACAAAGCTCTATTAGGCATGCCTAACTATCCACTTATTTGGTTTGCAGGTTACAATCAAATAAATTAAATCTACAAATCATACAGAAATCATTGATTATTCAAAACAATGGATACCCTATCAGAACGAAGCATTAATCCAATGTTGATATGAATATAAATTCATTAATTCCACACTCAAACTTTGCGTTTAACAAATAAATATTCAATACCAAATAAGGGTGGGTCACGGTGGTAATCAATTCCATTGCCACCGTGACATACCACCACTCAAAACAGAATGTAGGCTTGAGGTAGGTCACGGTGGTGACCAAAACCATTGCCACCGTGACATAGCAGAACCCCAAAACAGAATGTAAAACAAAGGTAGGTCACGGTGGTGACCAATTCCATTGCCACCGTGACATACCAAAATTCCAAAACAGAATGTAAATCAAAGGTAGGTCACGGTGGTAACAAAATCCATTGCCACCGTGACATACCAAAATTCCTGGGCAGAATGCAACCCGAGCATACCTCACGGTGGTAATCAAATTGGTTGCCACCGTGACCCATGCCCTATTGCGATAATTCCCAGCAAAACATCCCCAAATTGCAACCATAAACTCAAACTCTATACTTCGCATTCAACACAATTCACTTCAAATTAACCATATTCACATCATACAAGTACAAATCCACTCATCATAGTTCATCAATTTCACAAGAATAGCAACCATCAATATTCATTCAAAACACAATTACACAAACGTTCCCAAACCTGGTTTTCCTCGCTCCTAGTCGTCAGCTCCGCTTCCGCTAGCAATTCCCTTTCCTTTATCCGGTCTAGGAGCCTCCTCTGAATCATAAACCCATAACAATCAAGATCAATTCTAAAACAACCCATATATCTAAATAATTATGAACTATGACCTAGAAAAGAGAAAGAAGAAGAATCTAAAACACCCATAACCCAAACTCACCTATAAGCTTCCAAATCCACAAGCTAATCAACTCAAATTACTTAATTAAGGAAGAGGGAGCAGATTATGTAGAGAAAAGGAAGAACAAAGGAGAAAGAAGAAGAAGAAGAAGAAGGAAATGGCGTGAAGAGAAGAGGGAGAACGGGAAAACCAAAAGGAAAAGCTGAAATCTCTATCACCACCAACCTCATTAAATGTTACTCTATCCACTTAGCCACTTGTCATCCTCCCCATAAGACACATGTCCCAAATCACACCCTACTCCCATACTCTATTAAACACTCTAGGCTATCTCTAATTCATACTTAATTTCCATACACTCACTTATACCCTACACTAGCCTATCTCCTCTCCTCAACTCAAATTAATACACTTAAATTAAATAAATAAACCAATTAAACACTTACATACAACATATAAAAATGCACACATACAAACACGGACAGACTCAAACTACTGGGGTGATTTTGGGGTGTTACATGAACGACATCACAAGAAACTCATAGTGGCCATACCACGTTCGAAATGCAGTCTTAACAACATCCACATTTTTCACCCGAAGCTGATAGTAACCTGACCGAAGATCAATCTTAGAGAAAACACCCGCACCTCTAAGCTGATCAAACAAATCCTCAACTCTAGGCAAAGGATGCTTGTTCTTCACTGTGACCTTATTAATCTGCCTATAGTCGATGCACATCCTCAAGGAACCATCCTTCTTCTTAACAAACAACACCGGAGCTCCCCATGGAGATATACTGGGTTTAATAAACCCCTTATCCAATAACTCCTGTAGCTGAGTCTTAAGTTCCCTCAACTCTACAGGAGCCATCCGATAAGGTGCTTTCGAAATGGTCGAAGTACCCGGCATTATCTCTACGGACAACTCCACCTCTCTCTCGGGTGGCAACCCAGGCAACTCACTTGGAAACACATCTCTAAACTCTCTAACAACTAGGATAACCTCAATCCTAACCTGATCACACTTAGAATCCAACACCACTGCTAGAAATGCTTCACAGTCTTTCCTCATGAACCTCTTAGCTTTTGCATCACAGAAATCACATTACTCAAGGAACTCAAACCTAAACCTTTAACCACGACAGAAGGCTGATCTCTATCTCACAACACAATCACTTTCCTATGAGAATCAACCATAGCCCGGTGCTTGCTCAACTAATGTAATAACCCAAAGTGTACCCTAGCCGGATTGGTAGTGTCAATTGAATATTAGGGTACAAGTGTGATTGAACAAGTGACCATGTGCATGTAGGGATGTAATTGAAAAGAGGAGTTAGCAATTAAAAGGAAAAAATATAGTGAGGGACTAAAGGAAGTTTTACCTTAGATTGAGGTGGGAATTTGGTGGAAGAGGTGAGTGGATTCCACGTGTTGAATCCACCTCTTGCCAACCAACCTTCCCTATGCAATATACAGTGGGTTAAGAGGCAGAATGGGAGAGGGAACCGGGCATTCTTCTGCTTCTAATTATGAATTTCACTCCTTTTCCCTACATTAAGTTAAACTTCATTTTTTCTCAATTGAATCTAGAAAATTAAATTGAATTGGTTTGAAGAGGTATTGAGAAGTGAGTTGAGAAGGTAAATGTGGTTGGAAGTTAATATCTCTTTCTTCTACTCCTTTCTATTAATGTGTTTATGTGGGTTTGAGTAATGGACAGAGAGGGTGTTTTGATTGATCGTGCAAGAATTATTGGACAAGAGAAGAGCTAAAGGCAAGGAGAAGGTCTAGATAGTGATAGAGTGTCCAACAGCCTGTTTTTTGAGGTTTGGGATATATATATATATATATATATATATATGTTTATGTGATAACTTTGCTTAAGTGCATGTGTTGTCTAGTTTGGATTAAATGTGTAATTGATGTGTGAATATGTGATTTGAGGAATTGAGCATGATTATGTGCTATGTATAGTTAAAGTGCATATGTTGTTAGATGGAAATTTATGTGTTTGTACGTGATACTTGATAGATGATATAAGTTCTAGTGAATAATTATGTAGCATATTAATGAGATTGCTTTGATTGCCATGAGTATATTAATCCATGAATAGAATCCAAATTTCAGAGATGTGACTATTGGTTGTGTAATTTATAGATAATGGCTTGTATGGAGAATTTGACCGTGTCTAAATGTTCACATATGTGTATAGGAACTATAGTTGGAATTGGGTGTATTGGTTTGGCCAAGTTGGCTGTTTTCAAGTTTAAGAAGCTTAATTATGCCAACCAGTCTTTGCAGCGTATATTGACCCCCGTGTATTGTTTATGACATAAATTCAGTCTTACACCTCCAAAAGGGATGGAACTAATTGGGTTATAACCATATGATCTGTGACTATATATGTTATAGAAATAGCTTTGTTTATTTGAGGAATCTAAGGTCTTCAAAATTAACCATAAGTGTAGTTAAAATTCTGTAGGAGGGCTTCTGGAACCAGTTGTGTTACCTTGGACATAACTGCTTCATTTTAAATCCAAATAACCTAGAACTTTTCCATTTGATAGCTAACATCCAAGGGAACATGATATGGATCCACCAACAATGCCATCAACCACCAAAGATCCTTTGAAGCTGCCTAGTGGCCCAATAACAAGAGGACGTGCTCAGAAGCTAAAGATGGCTATGTCATCTTTTGTTCAAGATTTTGTCACTCAAGAAATTCATGAAGAGGCTATTGAGAAATGCTATCAAGGGCTTGAAGGCCAACTTAAAGTACTTAGCCTTTTGGAAGCAAGCGAAGGAATTGGGCCAATTTAAGCCATCAAGGGCTTATACAACTTTGGGCTTTTAATTATACATGTCATGTGCTTCATTAAAAAGTCACATGGCTCACTTAAGTTTTATTTTAAAGGGCTAGGCATGTGGGCTTCTTGTTGGGCTTAGTTTAGTTAGTTTAATTATTTATTTAGTCTTTCTTTTGGGCTTTCATATTCAGCCTTTAAGACTTAATTTTAAGTGTGTTTATTTCTTTTAGTTTGGGCTTAATTTACCTTGTAAAGCCCATGGAATTTCGGCCTATGTGTGTTCAAGGCCTTATTAGGGTTTGTTTTAGGTTTTAAGGGTAATTAGGGTTAGCCACCATATAAATAGGCTAACATAAGTTGTAAACTTCAGATTTGAATGACATTTTCTTGGCATAGCCGAATTATTTGCTTAGATTGAGAGAGTGAATTGCTTTCTTTTCTATTGCATGAAGAATTTGATTAACTTATCAATTATTTGATTGTGGCGTTTTTCAGGTTCTTTAATTTCCAATTATTTGCGTTTCCATTCACGTGTTGATTGGGGGTTCAATAGGGAGGGTTTTTGTCTTCTTTGTCTTTGCAATCAAAGTGTATGTTCACGGGGTTTCGGGTTCTTTAACCTTGGGGTTCCACATCATTTGGTATCAGAGCCAAAGTTAAGGTAAATTCCTATTTATCTTAGTGTTAGGTTTGCGTTTTATTTTTTTTCCTTGAATTCTAGTTGTTTATGCCGAATTAGGTTGCATTAAGTTTCTTAGTTAATTGTGTTTCTTTGAGTGTTTAAATTAGCCTTTTCTTTTCTTACCTTTACCTAGAATTCGTGAAATAGCCTTGAACTGAAATCTTGAACATCCTTAGTTTGAATCCGAATCCTAGTAGAAGAAGATTAGAGATTAGTTTGCTATTTGAAAAAAAAAAATAGAAATTTTCGAAAAGCCATAACTTTTGACTCGGGTGTCCGATTTGCTATTATAATATATTTTCGGAAAGGGAATTTGGAGCACTACAATTGTTACTGGGCTACGCCCTATGTAATTGCAATTTCAGCCCTTAAAAATGACGTTTAAGCCTCCGTTCTTCACTTTGAAGTTTTTGCGTTTTGAATAAAAAAAAAGGGGGTTAGAAAACTGAATTTGAGTTCTGATCTTTTGGGCTTGAGAAGTTTGGTGGTTTGTAGTCCAGTTGTTCTCTATTTCATATGAAGAAAAAAAAAAGAGAAAAAAAAATGTGAAAGAAAAGAATTGAGAAGGAGAAAAGGGTAGGGAGTAGATTCGGCCAAGGGAGTATATTTATAGCAAAAGGGAAAATCCAAATCCATTAATAGGTGGGAAAACTTAATCCTAAGTGCTTGAGGATTAGGGGCAGCAATTAATCCTTTTCTAAATAGAGATAGGAATCCTTTAAGTAATAGAAAAAAAAATTAATCCTATCTATTTTGGGAATAGGAAAACTTAATCCTAAACCACCTTTGATTATTATTATCCAATTCGGATAAGGATTCAATTGTGCTACCATTTACTTATCATTTTCTTGGTAACATTTTTCCCATCATTTGCTAACCATTTTTGGTAACATTTTTTTCCTAACATTTGCTATCCATTTTTGGAAAAATTTTGGTACCATTTTGCTGTCATTTTTACACCATTTTGGTATCATTTTGTCATCATTTTTCTACCATTTTGCCATCATTTGCCTACCATTTTGGTAACATTTTGCCATCATTTTTACACCATTTTGGTATCATTTTGCCATCATTTGCCTACCATTTTGGTAACATTTTGCCATCATTTTTACACCATTTTGGTATCATTTTGCCATCATTTTCTACCATTTTGCTATCATTTGCTTACCATTTTGCCATCATTTTTACACCATTTTGACATCATTTTCCTATCATTTTGCACACAACTTCACACATTAATTAGAGCTTGATACACCATTCGGCCTATTCATCATTTTGGCTCTAAATTGAATTGTCTTTAGTGCATTCTGTCTTACTTAGTATAATTAGGTTTCTTTGTTATTTTCTTGCTTTGTTGGGTAGAATAACTAGGTTCTATATTTGGTTTACTTTGTAGTGAATCAAATTCATACATTTTGTCCAAACTGTCATTTTTCTTAATTCTTGTTGCTTATTTCTTTATTTTGAGCTTGCTTTTGTTCCTTTACACTGTTAGACATCTTTGCTTGTTCTAATACTCTAATTTGGATATAATCAAGTGGTATACCAGTCTTGTCCGTGTACCACCTTCATTGTGTCTAGAGTCTTCTTTTCTAGCTTTGAACTTTCTTTTATTGTTAGTTGCTTATTTCTTTGCTTTCTAAAATGTACTCAAATTCTTGGTTTGTGAATTGAATTCTGAAGTGCAATTTTAAAGTTGCAATTAGAGTGGTAAAAGGCAAGAGTGTGTGAGTACATTAAGAGGGTAAAAGCCTTGTTTTGAGTGAAACACGAGAGGAGTGACATCCTTTGAGTGTAAACACGTGAGGGAATGTGTGAGGTTATTATTTAACATCTTTTTGCAGATTTTTCAATCATGCCTGAAGAATCGGGTAAAAAGGGAGCAACTCTCGACGAGGTAGTGTTCTCCATTCAAGCTATGCATGGTACGTTTGAAAAATTCATGAGAGATATGGGGAATATGAATGATAGAATAGAAAGGCTAGAATTGGGTTCAAATAGTACATCTAGGAGAACAGTAAGGAGAGGCAGATGGACTCATGAAAATGAAGGGGCTGACTTCGGAGATTTAGAAGAAGAAGAGACTAGTGGGAAATTGGATGGGAATTTAGGTAACATTAAGCTTAAGATTCCTCCATTTAAAGGTAGAAATAATGCTGAAGAGTACCTAGAATGGGAAAGGAAGGTTGAAATGATCTTTGATTGCAATAGGTATTCTGAGGAGAAGAAAGTGAAGATAGCAGCCGTGGAGTTTACGGATTATGCGCTATTTTGGTGGGATAAATTGAACATGAGTAGAAGGAAAGTGGGTAGACGTCCTATTAGTAATTGGGAAGATATGAAGGAGGCCATGAGGAAAAGATTCGTGCCTTCACACTACTTTAGGGAGCTACATCAGAGGTTACATAGGTTAGTGCAAGGGGGTAGGTCAGTAGAGGAGTACCATAAGGAAATGGAAATGTGCATGGTTAGAGCTAACATTGAGGAAGATGAAGAGGTAACCATGGCTCGGTTTTTAGGTGGATTGAATAAAGAGATTGCTGATGTCATTGAGCTTCATAGATATGATTCCATGGAGGAAATGTTGAATATGGCAATGAAGATTGAAAAACAGAAGAAGAGTAGGAGCTTTAACCGAACCAGTAACAACTCAAGGGATAGTTTGGGATCTAGATGGACCAAAGGGGAGGATAGAAAAGATTTTAGAGGATCCAAACCTTATGGGGCAGATTCGGGTTCCAAAGATGCAAGGGCTATCCAATCACCATCCAAGGTTGTAAAAGGTAACCCTCATACTCCAACTCCTAGTAGAGAGATTAAATGCTTTAAATGCTTGGGGAAGGGGCATATGGCACGTGATTGTCCTAATAAAAGGGTGATAATAGCTAGGGATGATGGGGAAATTGTTTCTGAATCAGACCATAGTGAAGATGAGATGCCACCTTTAGAAGATTATAGTGATTGTGATAGCGAGGGGGAGTTGTTAGTTGCTGAAAGTGGGAAGTCATTAGTTGCCAGGCGAGCTTTAAACTTGAATGTTAAGGAAGATAGCCTAGAACAAAGAGAAAACATATTTCACACTAAGTGTTTAGTTAATGGGAGAGTGTGCACAATCATTATTGATGGGGGGAGTTGCACAAATGTAGCTAGTGTGAGTATGGTTGAGAAGTTGAACTTGGCATGTGAAAAGCATCCTAAACCTTACAGGTTGCAATGGTTGAATGACAGTGGAGAGGTTAAGGTGACACGCCAGGTTAGAGTGCCATTTTCTATTGGATGGTACAAGGATGAAGTTTTATGTGATGTTGTACCTATGCAGGCAGGCCATTTGCTCTTGGGAAGGCCTTGGCAGTTTGATAGACAAGCTATTCATAATGGGTACACTAACAGATTTTCTTTTTCTTATGAAGGTAAAAAGGTTGTTTTAGCCCCATTATCTCCTCAAGAGATTTATGAAGATCAAAAGAAAATGTTTGAGAAAGAGAAAGAGGCTTTGGCCAAAACATAAAAGAGGAGAGAGGTTTCGGCCCAAGGGGTGAGAAAGAGAGAAAAAGAAAAGAAAGGGGGAAAAGAGGCCCAAAAAGAAACAAAACAAATAAATGGCTCAGTGGTGAGTGAAAACAAGCAAGGGGGGAGACAAAAACAGAATTTCTATGTTAGAGTAAGGGAGGTCAAGAGTGCATTAGCCTTAAAACAACCTTTGGTTCTTGTAATCTACAAGGAAGTTTTGTTTACTGACACTGACCCTAATCTTGATTCTTTGCCTTCTAGTTTTGTTTCTTTGTTGCAGGAGTATTCTGATGTTTTTCCTGATGAGCTGCCAGATGGTTTACCACCTTTGAGAGGGATAGAACATCAGATTGACTTTGTGCCAGGATCTACCATTCCCAATAGACCAGCCTATAGAAGCAATCCTATGGAAACAAAGGAAATGCAAAGGCAAGTGGAAGAACTTATGGAGAAGGGATTGGTGAGAGAAAGCATGAGTCCATGCGCAATACCCATCCTATTAGTGCCAAAGAAGGATGGAACATGGAGGATGTGTGTTGATTGCCGTGCGGTCAACAAAATCACTGTAAAGTATAGACATCCCATTCCTAGGCTAGATGATATGTTGGATGAATTATGTGGTGCTGTGTATTTTACTAAAATTGATTTAATGAGTGGATATCATCAAATTAGAATGAAACCTGGTGATGAGTGGAAAACAGCTTTCAAAACTAAATATGGTTTGTATGAGTGGTTGGTTATGCCATCTGGGCTATCTAATGCCCCTAGCACTTTTATGAGGCTTATGAACCATGTATTGCATGCATATTTAGGGAAGTTTATTGTTGTGTATTTTGATGATATACTCATTTAAAGCAAGTCTTATGAAGAGCATATTGAGCATGTTAGGCTAGTTTTACCAGCTTTGAGATCTGAAAAGTTGTATGCTAAGCTTAAGAAATGTACATTTTGCATAGATAGACTTGTGTTTCTTGGTTTTGTGGTGAGTGCACAGGGAATTGAAGTGGATGAAGAAAAGGTGAAGGTAATTAAGGAATGGCCTACACCTAAGACTATTTCAGATGTGAGAAGATTCCATGGCTTGGCAAGCTTTTATAGGCGTTTTGTGCAGGATTTTTCTTCCATTGCTGCACCACTCACAGAAATAATCAAGAATGAGGTTGGGTTCAAGTGGGGAGAAGCACAGCAAAAGGCATTTGAGACTTTGAAAGGGAAGTTGTGTTCTGCTTCTATTTTATCTTTGCCTAACTTTGATAAAACATTTGAAATAGAATGTGATGCTTCTGGTGTAGGTATTGGGGCGATTTTGATGCAAGAAAAGAAACCAATTGCCTATTTCAGTGAGAAGCTACATGGAGCCCAACTCAATTATTCAACCTATGACAAAGAGCTTTATGCTTTAGTAAGAGCATTGGATATGTGGCAGCATTACCTCTGACCCAAGGAGTTTGTCATTCACACCGATCATGAGTCCCTCAAACACTTGAAGGGACAAGGTAAGTTGAATAAACGGCATGCTAAATGGGTTGAATTTATTGAAATATTTCCTTATGTTATTCAATACAAGGATGGAAAAGATAACATTGTTGCGGATGCATTGTCAAGAAGATATGCTTTAATTTCTACACTTAGTTCTAAATTGCTTGGTTTTGAGCATGTTAAGGAACTATATGTTGGAGATCTTGATTTTGGTAATGTGTATGCAGCATGTGAGCATCAAGCTTTTGATAAATTCTATAGGCATGATGGGTTTTTGTTTAAGGGCAGCAAGCTTTGTTTGCCTAAGTGTTCAATGCGTGATTTGCTTGTATTAGAATCTCATTGTGGGGGATTGATGGGACATTTTTGGGTGCATAAGACTTATGACATGTTAAATGAGCATTTTTATTGGCCTCATATGCGCAGGGATGTGGAGAAAGTATGTAATTCATGTGTTGCATGTAGGCAAGCTAAGTCTAAAACTATGCTCCATGGTTTGTATATGCCTCTACCTGTACCTAGTTCTCCTTGGACTGATGTTTCTATGGACTTTGTGCTTGGATTGCCTAGAACTAAATGTGGTAGAGATAGCATTTTTGTTGTGGTAGATAGGTTTAGTAAAATGGCTCACTTTATTGCTTGTCATAAATGTGATGATGCTGTTAATGTTGCTGACCTATTCTTTAGAGAAGTTGTGCGTTTGCATGGTATACCACGCACCATTGTTTCTGACAGGGATACAAAGTTCCTTTCTCATTTTTGGCATGTTCTATGGGGTAAGTTGGGTACAAAGTTGTTATTTTCTACTACTTGCCACCCGCAGACAGATGGTCAAACAGAGGTAGTGAATAAATCTTTGGGTACCTTACTTCATGCTATAGTGGGTAAGAATCTCAAAACATGGGAAGATTGTTTACCTTTCATTGAATTTGCTTATAATAGAAGTATTCATTCTTCTACTGGTTTTTCACCATTTGAGATTGTTTATGGTTTTAACCCACTGATTGTGCTTGATCTTTGTCCATTACCTTTAAATGAGCTTTTAAGTTTAGATGGCAACAAGAAGGCAAAATTGGTAAAGACTTTGCATGAAAAAGCCAGAACTAACATTGAGAAGAGGAACCAGAAGTATGCTGCAAGAGCTAATAAAGGAAGGCGACAAGTGGTATTTGCTCCTGGAGATTGGGTTTGGGTACATTTTCGCAAGGAAAGGTTTCCAAACCAAAGGAAGGGAAAGTTGGATGCACGTGGTGATGGTCCATTTCAAGTCTTGGAGCGCATCAATGATAATGCTTACAAGATAGATTTACCAGGTGAGTATGGTGTTTCTGCTACATTTAATGTTTTTGACCTTTCTCCTTTTGATGTGGATGCAGATTTGAGGACAAATCTTTTTGAAGAGGGAGGGAATGATACGGATCCACCAATAATACCATCAACCACCAAAGATCCTTTGAAGCTGCTTAGTGGCCCAATAACAAGAGGACGTGCTCATAAGCTAAAGATGGCTATGTCATCTTTTGTTCAAGATTTTATCACTCAAGAAATTCATGAAGAGGCTATTGAGAAATGCTATTAAGGGCTTGAAGGCCAACTTAAAGTACTTAGCCTTTTGGAAGCAAGTGAAGGAATTGGGCCAATTTAAGCCATCAAGGGCTTATACAACTTTGGGCTTTTAATTGTACATGTCATGTGCTTCATTAAAAAGTCACATGACTCACTTAAGTTGTATTTTAAAGGGCTAGGCATGTGGGCTTCTTGTTGGGCTTAGTTTAGTTAGTTTAATTATTTATTTAGTCTTTCTTTTAGGCTTTTATATTCAGCCTTTAAGACTTAATTTTAAGTGTGTTTATTTCTTTTAGTTTGGGCTTAATTTACCTTGTAAAGCCCATGGAATTTCGGCCTATGTGTGTTCAAAGCCTTATTAGGGTTTGTTTTAGGTTTTAAGGGTAATTAGGGTTAGCCACCATATAAATAGGCTAACATAAGTTGTAAACTTCAAATTTGAATGACATTTTCTTGGCATAGCCGAATTATTTGCTTAGATTGAGATAATGAATTGCTTTCTTTTCTATTGCATGAAGAATTTGATTAACTTATCAATTATTTGATTGTGGCATTTTTCAGGTTCTTTAATTCCCAATTATTTGCTTTTCCATTCACGTGTTGTTTGGGGGTTCAATAGGGAGGGTTTTTGTCTTCTTTGTCTTTGCAATCAAAGTGTATGTTCAAGGGGTTTCGGGTTCTTTAACCTTGGGGTTCCGCATCAGAACAAATGTTAAGAAGGGACGTTGGCCTAAAATTAAGGTTTAGACATCGGTATAGGCTGTACAAATTGGAGGAGTGAAGCAATCTCGAGGTTCTGCTTCTATTTTGCTTACTTTGGTATGTCACGGTCACCACAAAAATGGTTGCCAACGTGACCAATGCCTAAAGAAGGTAGATTTGCTTATCTTTGGACCTCACGGTCACAACCAAAATGGTTGCCACTATGAGGTATGCCTATTTTCAGTTCTGTTCTGTATTTTCTATATCACGGTGACAACCAAAAGGTTACCACCCTGAGGTACCTTTAACTTGCATATTTCTTTGTTAAACATCATCAAATGTTATATATGAATGCCAAATGGAATCTAAATGAGTTTAAAAGCATTATATGAGAATTCTAATGTGTTAAATTAGTGAATATACATATATATAAAGTGGAAATGAATAATGAATTGTGTACTTGTATGTTGAACTATATGTATGTGTATAGTTATGTATAATTGATGTATATTTATTGAGTTGTATGAGTAATGGAATAACATGATGGTTGTAAAAGAGTATGTATATGGAAGTGTATTTAAAGTTTATTCTTAAGCCTGAGATGTTCACAGAAGTCGATATATAGGCATGCCTATAAAGGGTTAGATGTTTTGCAGCTGCTAGATGTTTGGCACCTACGGGTGTCTATATGATTGATACTGTTGGTATCTAGATGAATTGAGACTTCGGTCTCCAGATGATTTGAGACTCTTATCTCTAGATGTTTGATATTGTCTATCAGTATCCATATGTTTACCCTTATCCACTTATAGTATGAAGTCAGGCTATTAATTACTTGCTAAATGTATATGAGATGTTAGTATATGTTAAAGAGCTATAGAGAATGCTAAAAGAGGTACATGTCTGTTGCATTAGAGATGCTTATATGAGCTTATAAGTGCACATGTAAAGTTATAATTGTGCATGAATAGGCTAGAAATATGCTGCTAAGCTTAAATGTATATAAATGTCCATGAGATTCTATGATATGAAATAAATGTTATATGAGCCGATAGCTAGAGCTAGAAGAATATGAACATGATATAGGTTACATGAGATTAGTAGATATGTTATAAAGCATGTTGATAAAATGTTTAGTATGTTCCTAGTATGATAAATGCTTATTACTTTTATATGCTCTTAATTAATTAGCATATCAATTATTGATATGCTTGAGGATTAATGCTTGTGACTTCGTTTGAAGTCTTTTATTTGTGATATCCCCACTAAGCTTTATCGCTTAGCACGGGTGTTTTCCCTTGTAGGTTTATAGGTTCAGTGAGGGTTGGACATTTGCAGGTCATGGCTACTAGGAGTATAAGTTGAAGTTTTATTTTTTTTTTGTATACGTGATATAATACTTTGTAAATGTTCTTCTATATATGTACAGAAAATTTTGTATATGTTATGTAAATGATAGAGTAAAGGATACTTTTGTAAACGAAATGTAAATGTAAAGGGAACATTTTGTAGTGTACAAAGAACAACTATATTTTGCAATATGAATGATCATAAGATTTTGTTTAAGGCTTATTTAGTAACTTATGCTTTAGAATGATATTCTGCTGCGAATATGTCTTGCATGATTAATATTTTCGCTTCCGCATGACTATTTGTATGTGTATGTGTGTGTGGCGACCTAATATCCTCCCAAGGGGTATTGGGGCGCTACAAGTTGTGGTATCAGAGCATAGGTAGATGGTTTAGGACAATAACATGCTAGAGTATAGATTAGATGTACATGAGTTTGTCTAGAGTTATGGCCTAATGCAGATATTGTCTTGTGTAGGGCATATGTAACGCCCCCAGCACCCCTGTTGGAAGGATGCAGGTTGCACTATGAACACAAACACATATACAAACTCAAATCAAGAGAAAGATAACGAATGCATTTAATTAATAGGTAACAAATCCGTATACATATAATCGTATCGTTTTATAGAAGGGATTTGTAAATGTTAAACATATACATATACAAAATAATTGTTCTTTTACAAAAATTACATTTCTAAAACCAAAAATCCTTATACAAAAACAGTGGAAGACACAAAAAAAAAACTCAAACAAAAGACTTCTAGTGGCCGACCTGCAAATGTCTGACTCCAAAATAAACCTGCCACCTACACGGGAAAAGAACCTGTGCTAAGTGATAACGCTTAGTGGGGAGGAACAAACAACATAGATATGCATAACACAGAGCAACAATAACTACTAACGAGTTAATAAAATATAAAGCATGTAAGCAACATTCACTTGTACAACATAGTTCCTATTTACACACATACAACTAAACATTATTCATTCATCGGATGCATATACATAAGTACTCAAACATGTAATTTATAGCCATATTCGTATTATTAGAAACATATGTGATGGACACAAATCTAAAATACACATGTGTAATATCCTGATTATTCATTAGAGGTGGATACAGTCAATTTTGGATACTGATAGGTCACAACATCCCAAGCATATGGAGACATGGGTGGTCTCAAAATATCTTTTAATCATGTATACCCGAAAGTATACCAGAGACCGAAGCCTCAAATCATGTGAAATGACCCAACGGGGTCCGCATATAACGTATAACATATAGCAGCTGCACACGCACACTGACCCAAATAAGCGCTTACCTATCCACAACTATGACTATACAGGCTCAATTAATAACTCAATCATTATTATCATAAAACAGGGAATAAATCAAACATAACTAAATAATTTCATGTATACATGTATATTGATCAATTTTGAAGACATATAATTTATCATTTAATAGACCAAATAAGACAAATCATGTGCCATGTAGTGAAAACCCATGTAAAAAGAACCTTGAAACTTGTTTTCAAAACAGGGCAGGAAAGGCGTCACTTTCGCGCTCGCGATAGTAGCCGAGGGAGAGAGGCCAGTCGCGAGTCGCGCATGCTGTCGCGACTCGTGACGAAGTCGCCTCGCCGGAAGGAAGGGTTACAAGTCGTGAAGCTTGCTCACGACTCGTAACTGCCCATAAGGGAAGAGGGGCACGAGGCATTAGTCATCTCACGTCTCATGAAGATGACAGGCAACTTCTCCTAGTCGTGAGTCATCTTCACGACACGTGAAGATGACAAACAACCCCTCCGAGTCGTGCTACCCCATCACGACTCGGATCAATTCCCTTCAGCACTGGAAAATCCCGATATTGTGAGAAGTAGAATTTGCGATTTTGTCGCGCTCGCGATTGAAGTCGCGATCTGGACAGAATCGTAATTCCTAATCCCAGCGAAAATGTAGAGACTCTCAACACTTAATAAATCAAAACCCATTTTCCCAGAATCATATAACAGGCAAAAATCACCTCAAAACGTACCTCTAGTGCTCTCCAATCATGCTCATAACAACAACAACTCAATTACACAATAATTACATAAATCAAAATAACATATATTGAGGTTGCAAAAACCCAGCAAATCCATCTCATGTTCATGTACATTTATTCCAATTGGACATGCAAAGCATTTTAACTCCATCATCTCAACTCATATACTCAAATCTATTAACACATACTTTTACATACATCAAAATACACAAATGACAGATAATCACATATCAAACCAAGATCCAAAGAGAATTGGACAACCAATACCAAAATACATAGCCAAATACAAAGCTCCTAAACTTGGAAATGGAGCTCTACCCGCTAGCTTCAAAATCCAATCATTTCCTTTCCTTTACTCGTTCTCCTTTCTTCAGATTCTTGCACAAACCAACCAAAATAACAGCTCAATTAACCCATGCAAATCAAACTTTAAACCTAAGAACAAACCATATAATCCCAATTCACACCCAAACGAAACAAGATGGAGAAGAAGAATCAAGCCACTAAACAACAGCCACTTACCTCTTGGAATACTTCTATCTCAAAACCCTAGCTCAAACTCTTGAAGAACAACCACATGCAAAGCTTGAGAGCAGAAAATGAAGGAGGGATGGAGTGAGAGAACGTGAGAGTGCAAGGAAGAGGTAATGCAGTAGCTTCTACAGGAAGCAACTCAACTTCTGCTCTCCCTCTCTCTACTCCCTTTAAATCTCATTAAATGCTCTCAACAACTTATCCACATCTCACAATACTATTGGACCTCATTTTCCCTTCTTGCACTTTCTTTCTCCTTTGTCGTCTAGTCACTTACACAAATACCATCTTACCTTCAATACACTTTTTTAATTCCTAACATAAATCCCAATTCATATACCAATTACCAAAATACCCCTTTAATAATCCAATTACACATGCAATTTCTACTAGGCCATATTTAGGATGTGACAACTCTCTCCTCCTTAAGAAATTTCTTCCTCGAAATTTCCTCGCTAATCACTTACATCCCAAATAACAAAATCGAACTCAAATAAAAACTTAACCAATTAACACTTACCAGAAGGATCTGCGGCCTCAGGAGTATCCTCTCTAATCATCACGTAGACTTTAGCTGGAATATACTCTCTCGTAGTCCTTGGCCGACGCACGGTTTTCAATGGTGCCTGAGGAGCTCTACTTCTATCCGGATTGCTTCTCGTTGCATTGGATTTACATCTATTCACTTTGCTCTCTTGGCGACTCTTATTCTCTTGCCGTTCGGGATAACTAGCAAACCGATGCTCCATACTCCCGCACTTGAAGCATGCTCTAATGATCTTACTTCATGTACCCTAATGTCGTCTTTGGCAATGCTCACACTCTCGTGGTTGATTTCCCCTACAAGCATGCGGTGGTACACTTCCAACTTCCGAAGGCACTTGTTCAGTCCCTCTAGTCAATTGTCCGATCGGGACACCTTTGGGCTTCTTGTTACTTATAACTCCACTATCGGGTGCTCTTCTCTTCTGTTCTATTCTCTGCTTCGCTATCTCAGATTCTTCTAACTTTATCGCTGTAGCCACTAACTGATAATATCCAACCGGATGCATGACTGCCATAGCTGACAATGGACCTCTAATGACTTCTCTTAAACAACCCTAAAAATGCTGGGACTTAAACTCTTATGTTAGTAACGATTCGGGTACATACTTGGTCAACTGGCTAAATTCTTTCTTGTAGTCGCTGACCGACAACTTCCTCTATTTCAAATTGATACATTCATTCCCCTTTGCCTCCCGGTAGGCCTTTGTTACAAACTTCTTCTCAAACTCTTCTTTGAAAAATTCCCATGTCAATTCAGCCGGTCTCTGTGGATTGCGAAGCATAAACTTCCACCAATCATATGCTGATCCTTGTAGTAAAGACACTACACATGACACCTTCTAACTTGCAGGGCAGTTAATCTCTTGGAAGATTCGATTTACCCTCTCAACCCAGAACTCAGCCACATCTGATTGATCTAATGCATCCCATGAAAATATTTTGCTCCTATCTTTCTTAATAACTCAGTAGGAGCTTTTGCAGCGGTCAATCTACCTACCACTTGAACCAAACCTTGCACTAATGCCGGATCAAAACCCTGACCTTCTACTGGTGCACGCTCGCGTGCAGGCCTATCTTGTCCGACCAGATTACTTCCGACCGGATTAACACTTTCTATCGTGTCGCCCATATACTCACTTGGATCAGACTCCATCAAGACACTACACCAGATAAGACATCTGTATTAGGCCACTCACTAGACTGACTCTCATACAAAGACTCGACACTCAATCAATCACATAGACCAGGACCGACTAAACAGGTGCTCTGATACAAAAACTGTAATGCCCCCAGAACCCCAGTTGGAAGGATGCCGGTTGCGCTACGCGCAAAAACACATATACAAACTGAAATCAAGAGAAAGATAACAAATGCATTTAATTAATAGGTAACAAATACATATACATATAATCGTATCATTTTACAAAAGGGATTTGTAAATATTAAACATATACATATACAAAATAATTGTTCTTTTAAAAAAATTACATTTCCAAAACCAAAAATCCTTATATAAAAATAGCGAAAAATACAAAAGAAACTCCAACAAAAGAATTCTAGTGGCCGACCTATAAATGCCCGACTCTAAAATGAATTTGCCACCTACACTGGAAAAGAGCCCATGCTAAGCGATAACGCTTAATGGGGAGGAACAAACAACATAAATATGCATAACACATAACAACAATAACTACTAATGAGTTAATAAAATATAAAGCATGTAAGCAACATTCACTTGTACAACATAGTTCCTATTTACACACATACAACTAAACATTATTCATTCATCAGATGCATATACATAATTACTCAAACATGTAACTTATAGCTATATTCGCATTATTGGAAACATATGTGATGGACACAAATCTAAAAGACATATGTGTAATAGTCTGATTATTTATTAGAGGTGGATACGGTCAATTTTCGATACTGATAGGTCATAGCATCCCAAGCATATGGAGACATGGGTCTCAAAACATCTTTTAATCATGTATACCCGAAAGTATACCGAAGACCGAAGCCTTAAATCAAGTGAAATGACCCAACAGGGCCCGCATATAACGTATAACATATAGCAGCTGCACATACACACTGACCTAGATAAGCGCTTACCTATCCACAACTATGACTATAGAGGCTCAATTAATAACATCATTATTATAATAAAATAGGGAATAAATCAAACATAACTATATAATTTCATTTATACATGTATATTGATAAATTTTGAAGACATATAATTTATCATTTAATAGAGGAAATAAGACAAATCATGTGCTATGTAGTAAAAAACCATATAAAAAGAACCTTGAAACTTATTTTCAAAAACAGGGCAGGAAAGGCATCACTGTCGCGCTCACGACAAGAAGTCGTGCTCGTGACAGTAGCCGAGGGAGAGAGGCTAGTCGCGAGTTGCGCATGCTGTCACGACTCGTGACGAAGTCACCTCATAGGAAGGAAGGGTCACAAGTTGTGATCTTTGCTCACGACTCGTGATTGCCCACAAGGGAAGAGGGGCACGAGGCGTTAGTCATCTCTCGTCTCGTGAAGATGACAGACAAGTTCTTCGAGTCGTGAGTCATATTCACGACACGTGAAGATGACAAACAACCCCTCCGAGTCGTGCTACCCCATCACGACTCGGATCAATTCCCTTTAGCACAGGAGAAATCCCGCTATTGCGAGAAGTAAAATTTGCGGTTCTATCGCGCTTGTGATGGAAGTTACGATCGCGACAAAATCGTAATTCCTAATCTCAAGGAAAATGCAGAGACTCTCAACATTTAATAAATTAAAACCCATTTTCCCAGAATCATATAACAGGCAAAAATCACCTCAAAACGTACCTCTAGTGATCTCCAATCATGCTCATAACAACAACAACTCAATTACACAAATCAAAATAACATATATTGAGGTTGCAAAAACCCAGCAAATCCATATCATGTTCATGTACATTTATTCAAATTTGACATGCAAAGCATTTTAACTCCGTCATCTCAAATCATATACTCAAATCTATTAACACATACTTTTACATGCATCAAAACACATAAATGACAGATAATCACATATAAACCCATGATCTAAAGAGAACTGTATAGCCAATACCAAAATACACAGCCAAATACAAAGCTCCCAAACCTGGAAATGGAGCTCTACCCGCTAGCTTAAAGATCCAATCTTTTCCTTTCCTTTACTCTTTCTATTTTCTTTAGATTCTTTCACAAACTAACCAAAATAACAGCTCAATTAACCCATGCAAATCAAACTTTAAACCCAATAACAAACCATAAAATCCCAATTCACACCCAAATAAAACAAGAAGGAGAATCAAGCCACTAAACAATAGCCACTTACCTCTTGGAGTACTTCTATCTCAAAACCCAGCTCAAGCTCATGAAGAATAACCACATGCAAAGCTTGAGACTAGAAAATGAAGGAGGGAGGGAGTGAGAGAACGTGAGAGTGCATGGAAGAGGAAATGCAGTGGCTTCTATGGGAAGCAACTCTACTTTTGCTCTCCCTCTCTCTACTCCCTTCAAATCTCATTAAATGCTCTCAACAACCTATCCACATGTCACAATACTATTGGACCTCATTTTTCCTTCTTGGACTTTCTTTATCCTTTGTCCTCTGGTCACTTACACAAATACCGTCTTACCCTTAATATACTCTTTTAATTCCTAACATAAATCCCAATTCATATACCAATTACCAAAATACCCCTTTAATAATCCAATTACAGTTGAAATTTCTACTAGGCCATATTTGGGATGTGACAGTATAGATGGAGTCAGATTCGAGTGAGAATGTAGGAGAGACGCTGGGAATTGTAAATCCAATGAGAGCTAATCAGCCTGCACCTGAGCGACCTCCAGCTGAGGGTCCGAGACTAGCTCGAGATCATCCGATGTTAGTGTAAGGGTTGCTGCAGTGTATAGATAGATTGACTGCTCCTAAAGCTCTTTTGGACCTTATTAGAAAGAGAGGAGCAGAGGAGTTTAGTGGGACGACTTTGGATCAGTTGGATGTGGCTGAATTTTGGTTGGAAAGGACGGAAAGGATATTGCAAGCAATTAATTATCCTCAGAATTAGCGAGTGACTTGTATAGTATGATTGCTGCAAGGTCTAGCTTATGACTGGTGGAAATTAGTGCTTTGAAATCCCCAGCGACTGGATGAGTTGACATGGAACTTCTTTGCCCAAGAGTTTTAGAAGAAGTATGTCACTAAAGCCTATAGAGAAGCGAAATAGAGGGAGTTTATAAGTCTGAAATAGAGGAGTATGACAATAGGAGAATATGAGAAGGAATTCAGTCGACTGAGTAAATATGTACCAAATGAATTGCTAAGAGAAGAATTCAGATGTCCATAGTTTGAGGATGGATTGAGAGAGTCTATTAGAGGACCTTTATCAGTGATGGCTATTATGCAGTCGGCGAATTATTATCAGTTGGTCTTAGCAGCTGTGAAATTAGAGGAAGCTGAGTTGGTAAAGCAAAGGAAAGAGCAGAAGAGGAAAGTATCAGGAAATGATAGAGTTAGTAGCAAGAAGGCTTGAGGAGTTGTAAGTGGACAAGATACTAGAGGTTTGATTCAAGAGCCTGCATTGATAGGTAGTGTTGTCCCACCTTCCGGTAGTGGTAGTACAATACCTAAGTGTGAGCATTGTCAGAGGAACCATTGGGGCACATGTAGGAAGCTCACGGGAGCATGCTTCAAATGCGGCGGTATGGATCATATGTTTGCTAACTGTCTGGAGATTAAAAAGAATATGGGTTCACATGTAACACCCCAAATCGGGCCTAGTCGGAATCGGCAAACTAAGTCGGTTAAGTGAAGGGTATTTTGGTAATTTATGCATGAGTAATATGGATAATAAGGATTTAATTGCTAAGAAATTAACTAAATAAGTTTAGTGAATGAATTATCTAGTGGAACATGTGTATGGTATGTAGGAAGTGATTGGATAAGATTGTGACACTTGGGTTTGTAGGATGATGACAAGTGGTTTATAAGGAATTGTTAGAGTGTGCTTGAAGTGTATGGAAGTAGGATGTAAGTGGGTTAAGAAATGATATGGTGTGAGTGGTGTTTGGTGTATTGAAGATATTTATTCAAGAATTATTTGTGTGTGTTTAGTGTATGGTGCATGTAGGAGTAAGTCAAAGTGGGATTGAAGATTATGACATGTGGACCTATAGGAAGTGGACAAGTGGCATTGGGTAGGTGTACATTTAATGTGAGAGAAGATTAAGTGTTAAGGAAAAAAAAAGTTCCCGTTTTTACTCTCTCATTCTCCCTATTCTCCATTTCTTTTCCTTTTCCTCCCTTTCTTTGTTCCATCTTTTGGTTTTGAATGAATTAGAAGTGATTTAGTGGAGATTGGAAGCAAGATTGTTAAGGTAAGTAGGGGTTTTAGGGTTCTTATGTTTAAGTTCTTTTCTTTTTCTAGTTTTATTTAAGTTATGGTTTAAATTAAGTATTGTGGGTTTGTTTGTGCAAGTGATTGATGATAAGAAGAAGCAAAATAAAGGAAAAGAGAAGATTTAAAGCTTGAAGAGAATCGCTATTGTGCAACAAGAGGTTTGGGAGCTTTGATTTCTTCATTTGTGTTTGAGTTGTCTTTTGCCTATTTTCTCCTTGGATCATGTTTGTATTGTTGTTTGCTTTCTGGAAATTTGAGTGCTTTGATATGAGTTTATACATGAATGAAGTTGAGTAAATGTGTTAATAATCTATGTTATTGAATGAGATGAATGTATGTGAGGGTTGGTTGTGAAAGCATGAGTTTGGCAATTCTGTTCCGTTTTTATTTGACCTCCGTGGATTGTTTTTATCATAAGTAGATTTTTCTACCTCCAAATCGTGTAATTCTTGACCCATTAGAACCATGATTTCGATGTATTTAAATGTCTCAGAAATAGGCTTGGACAAATTCTCGCTCTAAGACTCTTGCATAAGCTAAAATCTGAAGTGCTTCTGGTTGGGTCGGGTTACTGGACCAGTGTTGATGTTTTAACTCATATCTGGAGTTACAGATGTCTTTTTAATCTGAAATTTGTTTCATTTGAATTTTAACATCCTAGGGCAGATTTGTTAAGAAGGAATGTTTGCCTAAAAATTTCATTTAGATGTCCATTTAGGCTGAACAAAAGTGAGTTTTGAAGCAGTCCTGAATCGTAGCTTCTGGTTTGTAAGTTTTTGGTAGGTCACGGTGGTAACCAAATTCATTACCACCGTGACATATGTAAATCCTGGACATAATGCTTTGTTTGGGACCTCACGGTGGTAACCAAATTGATTACCACCGTGACCCCTTCTGTCTTGACCATTTTATGTGTTTTTCTTCCCGAATTGAACCCGTTTTGCACCGGAACTTCCTACGATCCATTCGATGCATGTTTAGGACTATTAAATGAGTATAAGAATAGTTATCACTTGGAAAATAAATGTGAATAGGATTAAGATCAATACAAACTAATAAAATAATTAGGTGTAATTGTATGATTAGTATATAGTCAAGTTAAATGACACTTAAGGGTTGTAATACCTTAATCTGTATGAGCATGTGATATTGAACGTGAAATGTATTATGCATATCTGTACTTATGATCCTTCTCTAAGAATATTATGCTATGCTTAAGTATAAATTGTACCGTTGCATGACTAAGACTTTTCATTGTTAAGTGTTAGCAATGAATTGATGTAATATGATGCTGTTCTTCGAATTCATGTGTAAGACTTATTAATGGCATGATTCAATGATGTTTGATTTGGATTTTTATTACTATTGGATTGAGGATATGTTGTTTGAAATGAGAACTTTGGGATAGTTGGTTTGAATAACCTGGAAATCGCCCTCAGGAATCGCATCTGGCATGGGTCACGGTGGCAACCAATTCGGTTACCACCGTGAGCCACGAACCAGATGCATTCTGCCGTGAAGTTTGGTATGTCACGGTGGCAACCAATCTGGTTACCACCATGAGGTATCCAAACGTTGGTTTCTGTCTGGGCAGTGGGTATGTCACGGTGGCAACCCATTTCATTACCACCGTGAGATACCCAAGCTTTCGATTCTTTCTCTCTTCTTGGTACGTCACGGTGACAACCATTTTGGTTGTGACCGTGAGGTACCCCAGACTTGCTTTCTGCCGAAGATCCTTGGTATGTCACGGTGGCAACCAGTTTGATTACCACCGTGACCTACCCTGTTTTTGCAATAAAACCCTTTTATTTCAGCATGTTTTAGGAACGTTAACTTATGGGTTTTAGCATGCAATACTATGTATTTTGAACTAAAATTATGTGTGTTCTGATTATCATAGAATGTGAATTCTTCGCTTGTCATAATTTTTAACTATGGCCATTTCTGTGTAATTCTCCGCCTGCCAGAGTCAGTCTAGTGGATAGTTAGGCATGCCTAATAGAGTCTACGTATTTGTAGCTGCAGCGCCCTTTGAACGATTTGGACCCTGATCAGGTCCCCGAATGGTTCCTCGCGAACCCCTATTATGTGTATATGTATGGATCTTGTTTAAGGTCCTGTTCAATGAAATGTTGCCTTTCGACTTGTACCTGTATGGTACATTATATTATATGTTCCCTCTGAGGTTTACCCGGTCAGAGATCGGGCTATATGTTCCCTCATGAGGTCTCCCCCTCAGTACTCGTTATCCACTATTGTGAGTCAGCAGGTGTATGATTTGTTATGTTGTGTTTATAAGCATGTGGTTCTGATCAGTTATGATTATAGTTATGTGAACTAATAAGTGCAGATTTATTGGCTCTCTGGAACACCGTGATTGGAATGCAATATCATATTGTTGCTTATGTTAAAGATTAATGTTGCGCAACGGAAGTGTGATGGTATTGTGATTATGTATTTATGCATGATGTACTTTCAAAAGCTTGATTCCCCAACGTGTTCGGTAAATGTATGCATATGAGGATCTATACTGGTATAACGATACAAGTATTGGCATATAAGGGTATTGATACTGACATGTAATGTATAGGTAAGTGCACACGTGTGAAATTATATGTAGTTATGCATGAATATACTTACATCTTGTATGGTGACGTTGTTTTGGTTGGTGTCGCACATAGGTATATGAATATGATAAGAAACAATTGAATGCACAGCTATTATATGTAAGCATATATATATTTCTCGGTAAGAACTATGTGTGTATGAGATTTGTATGTGTTATGCCTCGACGACCATTGTGAATGGCCGTCCATATTATTATATTTGTTTTCCCCACTAAGCGTTATCGCTTAGCACGGGTTCTTTTCCCCGTGCAGGTGGCAGATCTGGTACGGTTCGAGTCTCACGTCTGCATGGGTTGGCCACATAGGAGCTAGGAGTTTTGGTTTTTGACCAGCTTCTTTATTTTGGATTTTGTAATTCTGAAATATATGTATCTGTAATAAAACGTAAAGATACTTATGTAATATTCTGGACCATGTAAATATTTGTATAGCGATGATGTGAGAATAACTTCTGTTGTATGCTCATAAGCTTTCTCAACGGTAGGCTTTTGTTTAGTGTATGCGCATTTTGCGAAGTATGCATGTCCAAATCTACTCTTTCAAAGTTTTAATTATCCTGGATATGTCACTCTATTTATGTGATGTTTACTTGTTTACTCTAGTGGGATGTGACACTCCTATCTATCTTGGTTTCTTCTTCCTCTAATCCGAATAGAAGTCTCCATAGTATGGGTTGGGGTGTGACATCACAAGTGAGTAGAGGAAATGTAAATGTGTCTGGATCATTTAGAAGTGGCAGAGGAAAAGGTAGAGCAGCACAAGTATTGTCAGAGACAATAGAGAAACCTATTACTCCTAGTGGTTCGGGTCAAAGCTTTGCCATGATCGGGGAAGAAGTCAACAATCCTGCCAGTCCATCTGGTAAGTTTTACATTTGTGTATTAACTGGTATGATTTTTTTTTTTTTATCGCTAAAATTTTGAGGATGAAATTTCTTAAGGAGGGGAGAATTGTAATACCCCAAAGTGTACCCTAACCGGATTGGTAGTGTCAATTGCATATTAAGGTACAAGTGTGATCGAACAAGTAATTGACCATGTGCATGTAGGGATGTAATTAAAAAGTGGAGTTAGTAATTAAAAGGCAGAAATATAGTGAGGGACTAAACGAAGTTTACCTTGGATTGAGGTGGGAATTTGGTGGAAGAGGTGAGTGGATTCCACGTGTGGAATCCACCTCTTGCCAACCAACCTTCCCCATGCAATATATAGTGGGTTAAGAGGAAGAATGGGAGAGGGAACCAGGCATTCTTCTGCTTCTAATTCTGAATTTCACTCCTTTTCCCTACATTAAGTTAAACTTCATTTCTTCTAAATTAAATGTGGAAATTTAAATTGAATTGGTTTGAAGAGGTTTTGAGAAGTGAGTTGAGAAGGTAAGTGTGGTTGGAAGTGAATATCTCTTTCTTCTACTGCTTTCTATTGATGTGTTTATGTGGGTTTGAGCAATGGACTAAGAGTGTGTTTTGATAGATTGTGCAACAATTATTGGACAAGAGAAGAGCTAAAGGCAAGGAGAAGGTCTAGATAGTGATAGAGTGTCCAGCAGCCTGCTTTTTGAGGTTTGGGATATATATATATATATACATACATATATATATATATATATATATATATATATATATATATGTTTATGTGTTAACTTTGCTTAAATGCATGTGTTGTCTAGTTTGCATTAAATGTGTAATTGATGTGTGAATATGTGGTTTGAGGAATTGAGCATGATTATGTTCTATGTATGGTTAACGTCCATATGTTGTTAGATGGAAATTTATGTATTTGTAAAGCCCCGAAATCTACCCTAGTGGTATGTTGGCCGATTAAGGTAATTAGGTGAATTTAATAGTGAGTTGCTAACTTGGACATAAGTGCAATTAAGAAATCAAGGACCCAATTGTGTAAGATAGATAAGTTTAAGTGGCCAATTTGTAAATGTGCATATAAGTTAAGTGAATTGATTTGAATTAATATGGAATAATTAAGTGGAAGAAATCAGATTTAAGAGTAATTGGGAAATGGAGGACTTCATTGAAGAAAGTAAATAAGTTTAAGTGACTTATGGGTAAATATGTATGATTAAATTAATGAGGGATTAATCAAGAGTTAGTGGGGATTAATTAGGTTAATCTCAATTAAGATTGTGGGAGTGGATTCTAAGTGGAGATTGCTGGAGGTGCCAACTCAGCATTTTCATGCAATGGAGGATGTGAGTGGTGGATTCCAGCTGCCAATTTCTGCCTTTGCCACTTCATCTACCTGCATGCAATGTAAAGCTTAAGGAGAGAGAAAACCCACTAGTTTTGCATGTGTATTCAGTCATTCTTTCCTCTCTCTAAAATTTGCTATTCCTTCTTCTTCTTCAACGTGAATTTCCTTTCAAAGTTACCATTTTGTTCTACAAATTCTTCTGGTTAATCATATGTCTAGCTGGTTAATTAAACTGTTGATTATTGCAAAGGTAAGTGACTAATTATAGTCCTACATATTCTACTTCTTCTTATTTTGGAATTTATGAGATTGAGGATTTATTATGGTGTTACAATTCTGGAATTTGGTTGTACATGTGGAGGTGGTTATGATAAAAGAAAAGGAAAGATGGAGGTTGATCAGTCAAGTATCAAGTGAGCATTGGAGCAAAGGATAGAGAGGTTTGGGAACTAACCATTGTTATATGTGTGTAAATTAGTTTATCATGTGACAATTGAAAGATGATATAGTTGAAATATATGGTTGATTTGTGTTGAAATTGATGATTGAATTGTTGTGTGCTTAATTTAAGTATAAACCCTAGTTAGGGAAAAATTCTGTTTATATGTCACCAGACCTCAGTGTAGTGTTTTGGTCATAACTAGAGTTTGAGAACTCCAAATTGAGTTATTGTTGCGCCATTTGAACCATGACTTCCATACCTATAAATTTAACAGAAACGACTATGAGCTAATTCTGGCTCGAAGACCCCTACAAATAGAACAAATAGTCGTGTCTGTACCTTGTAGGGTTCACTGGAACAGTCTATATTGTTGAATTCATATCTGATGTTTTACAAATCCAATTGACCTGGAACTTGTCCCATTTAAAGGATAAGACATAGAGGAAGAAATGTTATGAAGGGACCTTTGCCAAAAATTAAGTGTAAGACTTTGGTTTGGGTTGTACAAAATTGTAGTGTGAAGCAGTCCTGAAGTTTAGCTTCTGTTTTGCTTATTTTGGTATGTCACGGTCACAATGAAATTCATTGCCACCGTGACATATGTTTATAGAAGGCAGAATGCCTATTTATGGACCCCACGGTCACAACAAAGTCATTACAACCGTGACCCCTTCTATTTTGACCATTTTATGGGTTTTTCTTCCCGAATTGAACCTGTATTGCGCCGAGACTTTCTCGGATCTATTTGATTCAAGTTTAGGACTATTAAATGGGTATAAGAATAGTTATCACTTGGAAAATAAACATGAATAAGACTAAGATCAATAGCAAACTAGTGAAGTAATGATGGGTAATTGTATGTAATAGAACTAAGTCAAGTTTAATGACATTATTGAGGGTTATAATACCTTAATCTATATGAAGATGTATAATATGAACAAGTGTATATAATTATGAATTGAGATTAAGTTATACACACATGAAGGATATAAAATGAAATGAGTTTGCTAAATGTGATATGTTCAATGAATGTGTGATTGAAGTATTGGCCTAGCATTATTATATGAGGTATGAATTGATATAGAGGTTACTAAAATGAATTATTATGCAAGATATTTAAGGATGTTATATTGGTTCATGTGGATAAATGAGTGATTGTATATTATGATAATGATAAATGTGATTAAATGCTTTTAGCTTGTGAAGTGATTATGAATTATATGAATGTGTACTTTGGAGAGGAATGTGAACATGATTATATGCTTGCAAACATGTGTGAGCTATTATGCGTTATGAGCTATTTCATATGACTATATGAATGAGTTATACCATGCGAATATGTTAACTATGATAGTGAATGATGAAGTGACCTACCCTATTTTGGCAATATAACCCTAAAATGGTTGGAATTCTAAATGGCAAGGCTTTAAACTGTAATGAAGGACATTATGAGTAAGTATTATGTGTGTGTAAAGTAATGTATATTTGCATAAACATGATGACTTTTAAATGCAATCAAATATGTGATTATTAACTATAAAAGAATGAGATTGGAAATGCTATGAGTATGCAAGTGAAGAGAATAGCTATGTGCTAATGCAAATGTATAAAGCGAATGTGATGTTGGTCAACAACATATGTGATGCGAAATATGTTCAATGTGAAATGAATAAAATGTTTAACAACTTAAGCCTGCGAGTCAAGTAGTGGATAGTTAGGCATGCCTATAGGGTCAAGTGCTGCAGCCCCATGCGTTAAATGTGTCTGATTCCATGGGAATCACAATGCGAATAATCCTTGCTGGATTTTATTATATGTGGAATAATGTGGAGTACCAGAAGGTACTAATGTGATGTGAAGCACCAGAAGGTGCTAATGTGAAAAAGTAGTCTCGATGAGATTACTGGTACCTGAGAGGTACCGATGCGATACCCGTTATCCGCGTCATTGAATTGCAGGCAAGGTTAATGATAACAATGAGCATTTTAAAAGAATGTTATATTATTGGAAATGTGAATGCGATGCGTTAAATTCTGACTCGTGATACAGCCATATGAATATGATTCATTAGTAAGGCTATGAGTAAACCAAGATGTGTGATATGCTATGTGTATACTAAGTTGATCCTAAGGTGTATGTGTGTTCTTGTATATATGTGAAAAATTATTCTTATGTGCATGGTAACATATCGTTATCCATTCCTAGAAGTGATGAATATAGAGTATAAAATGAATGTTATGTTATGAGTATAGCAATGTAAGTTTATGCATGATATAAGAATTATACTATAAGAGAACTTGAGTATGGGACGTATATGCATAATTACTTATGATTGCATTGATAAGAAAGTTATATGTTGTATATAGATGTGTTAATTCAAGGCATGATAGGACTTAATCAAATGATTGTTTTGTATAAGAATGTTATGCTATTGTTCCCCACTAAGCGTTATCGCTTAGCATGGATATTTTATCCATGTAGGTTTTTGAAGATGTTGCTTTTGGAAGACAGTCCAGCATCGCCAACGGCCAACACATTAGGAACCGCTACAATAGTAGGCTATTTTATAATAGTATAAGATGTGTAAATATAATTGATATGTGCATAAGAACTGAAGTGTTTGTAACAAAGATGTTGTATTTTGTAAAGTCACAGCTGATGTAAGACTATGAATGTTATGAAATTTGATGTTTGGATTTTCGAAACGCAATCTAGTATTGCATGTTAAAGAAATTTTATTAATCCTGAACTTTGTTTGTAAAACTATTTGATGCGCATGTGTTTGTGTTGTAACACTCCATAGTCACCTTAGTAAATCTCTACAGGTGGTTAGGGGGTGTTACAGTTAGTGGTATCAGAGCATAGGTTTAGTCTTTTCTGGGCTAGAGTAGTATAGAAATGCGTATAGTTGTGTTGGTTGGATGCGGATGTCTTCATTTATTTCGAATGTCAAGAGATTCTTCTCCTGAAGCGATGAAAGAGATAGTTCTCAAGATTTATGTGTTAAAGTGTGTACAGATTATCTTAATTGTAATGCGTATGTAATTGGTCCTTCGGCATATAGTGTAGATGTGAGTATGCACCTGGGAACTGTTACTAAGCGATGTAACGTAAAGAGTTATCTGATAATTTGATTGAAGTGATATCCCATGAATTTGAATTAATTCTGGGTATGAATAAGTTTGGAACTAAGAATGAGGTGAAGAGTAAGATAAAGTGGTAATATTTTGTACTCTTGTCAGCTATCTCAATGAAATCATCTGAACATGAGCACGAGCATGTAAAAACATGGGGATGGGAAAAAGTGCATTAATATCGCATAAACTACATTTTTGCATCATTTTGCATGCATATATACATCATTATATAATCATTCGCATCCCCTGATCATGTGTGCAAAACATAGTGTATGTGACTCATTTAAAGAGAAAGCTGACAGGATGTACATGCATAGTTGGTGTTATAAAGAGGATTTCTGAAGGGAAGTGAGGTGTAGTAATTAAAACCAAGATAATGAAGTGATTTACGAAGTTTATACAAACAAATATGAATAAGGTTTTGGATGAAGAAAGAATAAAATGAGTGAAAGAAGTAACTAGAGTCCATGAGAAAGCATAGAGCAGAGGAGTTCCATGGGATTAGACATTATGATTCAAAAAAAAAAATCGAGTATTGGATTGAGAAAGTTCAGAGGATCCTTTGGGAAATAAGATGTCCCTCGGATTAACAAGTTGAATGAGTAGTGTCACTGCTGCAGGGTGCAGCGTATGATTGGTGGAAATTAGTCCTTCAGCATCCAATGCTATCAAAACCAGTTACTTGGGAATTTTTTTTTTCGAAAAGGAATTCCAGAATAAGTATGTAACTAAGGCGTATCGTGAGGCAAATGGGAAGTAATTCGTAGATTTGGGGCAAAGAGGTATATAAGTGGCTGAGTATGAAAAAGAATTCTATAGACGTAGTAAGTATGCGCCATCTGACGTGCTACTGAGGAGTTTAGATGTCAGCAATTTGAAGATGGACTGAAGGGGCAAATTAAAGCACTATTAATCTCTATGACTACATCTCAAACTGTAAGTCATTATCAAATAGTTCAAGCAGCTATTAAGAGTAGGAGATAAGAATCCTCTTATGTATCTGGAACTAGAAAGGGTATAGTGTTCCCATTGTGGTAAGCGCCAAAGAAGTGAATGTTGGAGGTTGATCGGAGCATGCCTTAGATGTGGCAGCAAAGAAAGCTTAATTGCTAGTTCTCTTGCATCATATGAGGCAATGATAAATCTACAAGATATGCGTAGGTAGATGTGTACAGCAGTGATTTTAAGCTGCGATGAATTTTGCGGTCAATTGAAAGTAGAAACAAAATTGACTACCTAGTGAATTAGGATAGGATACTGTACTCCTAACAGCAGTTATATTCTGCAAATGTTATGAAAACTAGAGGAAGACTAATACATAAAGTGTATAATACATTATGTGTTTAAGCAACAATATGATGTATGAGGATTTGAAACAACTCTATGGATAATCCGAAAGGGAATCATGTTTCAAAGAGTTTGAACTGCCAGCGAGAGGAAGCAAAGGAGGATATGTGAGAGTGGAACTCTCAGCTATTTTGCCTAAGTATGAATTTCGCGGACGAAATTCTTTTAAGGAGGGGAGAGTTGTAACGCCCCGAAATCTACCCTAGTGGTATGTTGGCCGATTAAGGTAATTAGGTGAATTTAATAGTGAGTTGCTAACTTGGACATAAGTGCAATTAAGAAATCAAGGACCCAATTGTGTAAGATAGATAAGTTTAAGTGGCCAATTTGTAAATGTGCATATAAGTTAAGTGAATTGATTTGAATTAATATGGAATAATTAAGTGGAAGAAATCAGATTTAAGAGTAATTGGGAAATGGAGGACTTCATTGAAGAAAGTAAATAAGTTTAAGTGACTTATGGGTAAATATGTATGATTAAATTAATGAGAGATTAATCAAGAGTTAGTGGGGATTAATTAGGTTAATCTCAATTAAGATTGTGGGAGTGGATTCTAAGTGGAGATTGCTGGAGGTGCCAACTCAGCATTTTCATGCAATGGAGGATGTGAGTGGTGGATTCCAGCTGCCAATTTCTGCCTTTGCCACTTCATCTACCTGCATGCAATGTAAAGCTTAAGGAGAGAGAAAACCCACTAGTTTTGCATGTGTATTCAGTCATTCTTTCCTCTCTCTAAAATTTGCTATTCCTTCTTCTTCTTCAACGTAAATTTCCTTTCAAAGTTACCATTTTGTTCTACAAATTCTGCTGGTTAATCATATGTCTAGCTGGTTAATTAAACTGTTGATTATTGCAAAGGTAAGTGACTAATTATAGTCCTACATATTCTACTTCTTCTTATTTTGGAATTTATGAGATTGAGGATTTATTATGGTGTTACAATTCTGGAATTTGGTTGTACATGTGGAGGTGGTTATGATAAAAGAAAAGGAAAGATGGAGGTTGATCAGTCAAGTATCAAGTGAGCATTGGAGCAAAGGATAGAGAGGTTTGGGAACTAACCATTGTTATATGTGTGTAAATTAGTTTATCATGTGACAATTGAAAGATGATATAGTTGAAATATATGGTTGATTTGTGTTGAAATTGATGATTGAATTGTTGTGTGCTTAATTTAAGTATAAACCCTAGTTAGGGAAAAATTCTGTTTATATGTCACCAGACCTCAGTGTAGTGTTTTGGTCATAACTAGAGTTTGAGAACTCCAAATTGAGTTATTGTTGCGCCATTTGAACCATGACTTCCATACCAATAAATTTGACAGAAACGACTATGAGCTAATTCTGGCTCGAAGACCCCTACAAATAGAACAAATAGTCGTGTCTGTACCTTGTAGGGTTCACTAGAACAGTCTATATTGTTGAATTCATATCTGATGTTTTACAAATCCAATTGACCTGGAACTTGTCCCATTTAAAGGATAAGACATAGAGGAAGAAATGTTATGAAGGGACCTTTGCCAAAAATTAAGTGTAAGACTTTGGTTTGGGTTGTACAAAATTGTAGTGTGAAGCAGTCCTGAAGTTTAGCTTCTGTTTTGCTTATTTTGGTATGTCACGGTCACAATGAAATTCATTGCCACCGTGACATATGTTTATAGAAGGCAGAATGCCTATTTATGGACCCCACGGTCACAACAAAGTCATTACAACCGTGACCCCTTCTATTTTGACCATTTTATGGGGTTTTCTTCCCGAATTGAACCTGTATTGCGCCGAGACTTTCTCGGATCTATTTGATTCAAGTTTAGGACTATTAAATGGGTATAAGAATAGTTATCACTTGGAAAATAAACATGAATAAGACTAAGATCAATAGCAAACTAGTGAAGTAATGATGGGTAATTGTATGTAATAGAACTAAGTCAAGTTTAATGACATTATTGAGGGTTATAATACCTTAATCTATATGAAGATGTATAATATGAACAAGTGTATATAATTATGAATTGAGATTAAGTTATACACACATGAAGGATATAAAATGAAATGAGTTTGCTAAATGTGATATGTTCAATGAATGTGTGATTGAAGTATTGGCCTAGCATTATTATATGAGGTATGAATTGATATAGAGGTTACTAAAATGAATTATTATGCAAGATATTTAAGGATGTTATATTGGTTCATGTGGATAAATGAGTGATTGTATATTATGATAATGATAAATGTGATTAAATGCTTTTAGCTTGTGAAGTGATTATGAATTATATGAATGTGTACTTTGGAGAGGAATGTGAACATGATTATATGCTTGCAAACATGTGTGAGCTATTATGCGTTATGAGCTATTTCATATGACTATATGAATGAGTTATACCATGCGAATATGTTAACTATGATAGTGAATGATGAAGTGACCTACCCTGTTTTGGCAATATAACCCTAAAATGGTTGGAATTCTAAATGGCAAGGCTTTAAACTGTAATGAAGGACATTATGAGTAAGTATTATGTGTGTGTAAAGTAATGTATATTTGCATAAACATGATGACTTTTAAATGCAATCAAATATGTGATTATTAACTATAAAAGAATGAGATTGGAAATGCTATGAGTATGCAAGTGAAGAGAATAGCTATGTGCTAATGCAAATGTATAAAGCGAATGTGATGTTGGTCAACAACATATGTGATGCGAAATATGTTCAATGTGAAATGAATAAAATGTTTAACAACTTAAGCCTGCGAGTCAAGTAGTGGATAGTTAGGCATGCCTATAGGGTCAAGTGCTGCAGCCCCATGCGTTAAATGTGTCTGATTCCATGGGAATCACAATGCGAATAATCCTTGCTGGATTTTATTATATGTGGAATAATGTGGAGTACCAGAAGGTACTAATGTGATGTGAAGCACCAGAAGGTGCTAATGTGAAAAAGTAGTCTCGATGAGATTACTGGTACCTGAGAGGTACCGATGCGATACCCGTTATCCGCGTCATTGAATTGCAGGCAAGGTTAATGATAACAATGAGCATTTTAAAAGAATGTTATATTATTGGAAATGTGAATGCGATGCGTTAAATTCTGACTCGTGATACAGCCATATGAATATGATTCATTAGTAAGGCTATGAGTAAACCAAGATGTGTGATATGCTATGTGTATACTAAGTTGATCCTAAGGTGTATGTGTGTTCTTGTATATATGTGAAAAATTATTCTTATGTGCATGGTAACATATCGTTATCCATTCCTAGAAGTGATGAATATAGAGTATAAAATGAATGTTATGTTATGAGTATAGCAATGTAAGTTTATGCATGATATAAGAATTATACTATAAGAGAACTTGAGTATGGGACGTATATGCATAATTACTTATGATTGCATTGATAAGAAAGTTATATGTTGTATATAGATGTGTTAATTCAAGGCATGATAGGACTTAATCAAATGATTGTTTTGTATAAGAATGTTATGCTATTGTTCCCCACTAAGCGTTATCGCTTAGCATGGATATTTTATCCATGTAGGTTTTTGAAGATGTTGCTTTTGGAAGACAGTCCAGCATCGCCAACGGCCAACACATTAGGAACCGCTACAATAGTAGGCTATTTTGTAATAGTATAAGATGTGTAAATATAATTGATATATGCATAAGAACTGAAGTGTTTGTAACAAAGATGTTGTATTTTGTAAAGTCACAGCTGATGTAAGACTATGAATGTTATGAAATTTGATGTTTGGATTTTCGAAACGCAATCTAGTATTGCATGTTAAAGAAATTTTATTAATCCTGAACTTTGTTTGTAAAACTATTTGATGCGCATGTGTTTGTGTTGTAACACTCCATAGTTAGTAAATCTCTACAGGTGGTTAGGGGGTGTTACAGTGTTTTCATGTGATACTTGATAGATGATATAAGTTGTAGTGAATAATTGTGTAGCATATTAATGAGATTGCTTTGATTGCCATGAGTATATTGATCCATATATAGAATCCTAATTTATGAGATGTGACTATTGGTTGTGTAATTTATAGATAATGGCATGTATAGAGAATTTGATTGTGCTTAAATGTTCACATATGTGTATAGGAACTATAGTTTGAATTAGGTGTATTGGTTTGGCCAAGTTGGCTGTTTTCAGGTTTGACAAGGTTAATTGTGTCAACCAGTCTTTGGAGCCTATATTGACCCCCGTTCATTGTTTATGGCATAAATTGAGTTTTATAACTCCAAAATGGATGAGACAAATTGGGTTAGTACCATAAGATCTTTAACTATAAATATTGTAGAAATAGCTTTGTTGATTGGAGGACTCTAAGGTCTTTCAAATTAACCATAAATGTAGTTGAAATTCTGTAAGAGGGCTTCTGGAACCAGTTGTGTTTCCTTGGCCATAACTACTTCATTTTAATCCAAATGAGCTAGAACTTATTGTAACACCCCGAAATAGCCCTAGAAGAATTATAGAATCTTGGTTCAAGAAAGACTAGTGTTGTGCGTGTGAATTCTGTCGCGAGCGCGGCAAGCGTCGTGGGCGCGACAGAACCACTTCAGTGATAGGGTAATTAAATTGGCATTTTTAGTTGTGGCTTGTAGGAGAGTGACACATGGCACTGTAGGGAAGTGACAAGTGGCAATGTATTAATTTATATTAAGAGAGATTAAGAGTTAAGAGAGGAGATTAGAATTAAGTAAATAGGAAAAGAAGATAGCTATGTAATTAATTGGGGTAGATGGCATTTATTGCTATAGTAATTTTGGAATTTGACTTAGACTATCTGCTTCTTTCTTCTTCTTTTCACGTGAGTTTCTTTCTTTTCCTTTGCCCTGCTCTTTCTTTCGTTTCTTCTTCCTTCTTTACACTGTTTTGAGTGATTCATTTGTGTTGGCTTTGAGTAGGGGACTAGTAGAGCTTGATTAGGTATCCCAAGAAGGTAAGTAATGCTCTTTAGTTAGTATTGGTCTTCTTCTTCTGTCTTATTTCTGTTTTTGATTTAAAGTAAAAGAGGAGAGTAACCTTGGTACTTTGAATGGTTTGTGCATGGAAGCTGTGGACAAGAGGCCCAATAAAGGCAAAGAGAAGGTCGGAGCCGAGTAGAGAACGCGGTTCAACGTCCTAGAGGTAGGGATCGTGTGCGGATTTCCTATTTTTGCATGTGTTGTGATTTGAATATTTCAATAGAGATGTAGTTGTATAAAGAAGTGTATTTGGAGCTTAATTAGCTCAATTGTTTGTTTAAGTGTGTGAAATCATTCTGATTGCTTGTAGTGTTGCAATAGTGAAAGTAATTGTGTAAGTTGAGTGAACAATTAGTTATGAGCATGATTTATAGGGCAATTACATGTTAAAAAGATGAGTGGTTGCATGTGAAAATAAAAGAGTCGGTTTGGGTTGTGATTAAGTTTATCGGTGTGTGGATTTTGCCTTTGGAATTAGGGAAAACGTTTCTGTCGCGAGCGCGACACCAGTTGAGGTCGCGACAGAATCGCGTCTTTCATTTCCGTGGGAAATGAGTTGAAAAATTAGGTTTTCAGAAATGTGAGGAGGGAGTCACGTCACGTGATGAGTAGTCACGCCGTGACCCCTGCCTTGGTGAGGCGTGAGATGGCATCACGCCTGGTGAGGTCTCTCTCTTTGTGAGGAGAGAGTCACGTCACGTGACGAGCAGTCACGCCGTGACCCTTCCCTCGGTGAGGCGTGAGATGGCATCACGCCACGTGATGTCCCTCTCTCGCTGTGAGGATCCGGTCACGAGGCGTGAGGGGTAGTCACGCCGTGATCTTCCTTCCAGGTGGGCGTGAAGAGAAGCAGATCGTCGCGAGCCGCAATCGCGAGATCGCCTCGCGACGATCTTGTTTCCTTGGGCTACTGTCGCGAGCGCGACACAAGTCGCGATCGCGACAGTGAGCTTTTTCCGCCTGTTTTGTCTTGTTTTGGCATTTTGTTCCTGTTTTGAATTGTTAAAGGTTTAAATGGGTCTTGTATGTTATCATTTAGCTTGTATTTGGTTTTAAATTATCTTTTAAACCTCTTATATGATTAGTAGTATTTAAATGTACATAATTTGTAAAAGTTATACATGTAATTAAATGTATTTGAATTATAGTAAATAAATTGATATCAGTGCACAGTATATGAGTTGTTAGAGCCTGATTACCGTTATAGTGGATAGATAAGCATGCTTATAAAGGGCTAGAGTGCAGCTGCTAGAGTTGGCCTTAATTGTGCCCAGAGTTCGAAATACCTCGTGTATTTCACAGAGTTTGAGTTAATTCTCCACATGTATGATACTGGAAACAGTATCCAGAGTTACCCGTATCCACCATGAAAGGAATTCAGGCTTATTGTTATTGCCAGTGTATAGTGAACATGAAATGATCCTACGTAGTGTTATAAATAAATGTTTAAAGTATATGAGATGAATGCTACATGATAGTTATATGTACCAGCACATGTTTATATGAATTAGAATCCGTGATTTACATGAGTGGGAAAATATATGCATCTGTGCTTTGACTAATTTATGTAGTGCATAGATAATTTGTTTTGTGACTTCGAAAGAAGTCCCTTGCATTATTTTCATCCCCACTAAGCGTTATCGCTTAGCACGGATGTTTGTTTCCGTGTAGGTTGACAGGTGCGGACCAGTGAAAGCGCTCATCTGCAAGTGAGGGCCACTAGGAGCTTTTTGATGTACCCATTTTTTATAAGATAGAATTAGAGTTTGTGATGTTTTGAGTAACATCATTATGTATATAGAGAGTTTAGTCTCGACATATAATCGTTAAATGTATTTGTATATGTAACGTAAATGAATATGTAATAACCATAAAACTTTTGCATATGTATAGTTTATATGTATAATAAAAGTAATTTTGTTTGGGCCCAACCCATTTCTAATTGTTTATTATTACCGCTTCCGCTAATGCATGTATATGTATACGTAAATGTCCGCGTAGCGCCCCGATATCCCTTACCGGGGGTATGGGGGTGTTACATTTAGTGGTATCAGAGCTCTAGGTTAATTGGTTCAGGACTATAAGATGATAGAGTATAGTACTAGTGTATATGTTTGAGTTGTCTAGAATGTGGCCTAATGCAGATGTTGGTTTTGTAGGGTTTAGATGGAGTCCGACCCGAGTGAGCACGTAGGAGAGACTACAGGCAGTGTGAATCCGGTTCGAGTGGATCCGCATGTACAAGCACAAGATAGAGAGGAAAGAGCAAGAGTTGTTCAGAACAACCCGGAGCTGATGCAAGGGTTGGTGCAGATTTTGGATAGACTAACAGCTCCAAGGACACCATCGGATTTGATAAGAAAGAGAGGAGCTGAAGAGTTTCATGGGACATCTTTGGATCAATCCGAGATAGCAGAATTCTGGTTAGAGAAAACAGGAAGAATTTTGCAAGAAATCAGTTGTCCTCAGAACCAGAGAGTAGCTTGCGCTGTGCCATTGCTACAAGGTGCAGCATATGACTGGTGGAAGTTGATTATGAGGAATCCTCAGAGACCCATGGAGTTAACCTGGGATTTCTTTGTTCAAGAGTTTAGGGATAAGTTTGTAACCAAAGCATATAGAGATGCGAGATGGAAAGAATTTGTGACTTTCAAGCAGAAGAATATGACTGTTGCAGAATATGATAAAGAGTTTACTCGTTTGAGTAAATATGTACCGGAAGGAATGTTAACTGATGATTTCAGATGTAGGCAATTTGAAGATGGATTAAGAGAGAGTATTCGGGGACCTTTGTCTGCTATGGTTGCTTTGCAGCCGGTGGGTTATTATCCATTGGTGTTAGCGGCGATGAAGATGGAGGAATCTGAATTGATAAAGCAAAAGAGAGAGCAGAAAAGAAGGTTTCCAAGAGAAAATGAAAATTTTAGTAAAGGAGCAGGAGCAGTAAAAAGAGGAAAGGATGAGCAAGCATCGGCACAAGTACCGACCTCAGTTGGAAGCGTGAGGCCACCTAATAGTAGAGGAAGTGCAACACCGGAATGTGTGCACTGTAACAGGCATCATTGGGGTGAGTGTAGGAAGCTCACTGGAGCTTGCTTCAAATGCGGTAGTACAGAGCATTTCCTTGCTCAGTGTCCTAAAACAAGAGAGAATATGGCATCACAAGTAAATAGAGAGAAAGGCAATGCTTCTGGGAATGTTAGAAGTGGAAGAGGACGAGGTAGAGCTGAAAGACCGCCATCGGAAACAGTCGAGAAGCCATTTCCCGAGGATCAGCAACGTGTATTTGCCATGACGGCTGAAGATGTGGAGGCGTTGATTGGATCTTCTGGTAAGTCCTCTTATTAGTTTATATAGTGTATAGTTTGAGTTAGTTGTTCGGTAGCGGGGGAAATTTCGAGGACGAAATTTCTTAAGGGGGAGAGATTTGTAACACCCCGAAATAGCCCTAGAAGAATTATAGAATCTTGGTTCAAGAAAGACTAGTGTTGTGCGTGTGAATTCTGTCGCGAGCGCGGCAAGCGTCGTGGGCGCGACAGAACCACTTCAGTGATAGGGTAATTAAATTGGCATTTTTAGTTGTGGCTTGTAGGAGAGTGACACATGGCACTGTAGGGAAGTGACAAGTGGCAATGTATTAATTTATATTAAGAGAGATTAAGAGTTAAGAGAGGAGATTAGGATTAAGTAAATAGGAAAAGAAGATAGCTATGTAATTAATTGGGGTAGATGGCATTTATTGCTATAGTAATTTTGGAATTTGACTTAGACTATCTGCTTCTTTCTTCTTCTTTTCACGTGAGTTTCTTTCTTTTCCTTTGCCCTGCTCTTTCTTTCGTTTCTTCTTCCTTCTTTACACTGTTTTGAGTGATTCATTTGTGTTGGCTTTGAGTAGGGGACTAGTAGAGCTTGATTAGGTATCCCAAGAAGGTAAGTAATGCTCTTTAGTTAGTATTGGTCTTCTTCTTCTGTCTTATTTCTGTTTTTGATTTAAAGTAAAAGAGGAGAGTAACCTTGGTACTTTGAATGGTTTGTGCATGGAAGCTGTGGACAAGAGGCCCAATAAAGGCAAAGAGAAGGTCGGAGCCGAGTAGAGAACGCGGTTCAACGTCCTAGAGGTAGGGATCGTGTGCGGATTTCCTATTTTTGCATGTGTTGTGATTTGAATATTTCAATAGAGATGTAGTTGTATAAAGAAGTGTATTTGGAGCTTAATTAGCTCAATTGTTTGTTTAAGTGTGTGAAATCATTCTGATTGCTTGTAGTGTTGCAATAGTGAAAGTAATTGTGTAAGTTGAGTGAACAATTAGTTATGAGCATGATTTATAGGGCAATTACATGTTAAAAAGATGAGTGGTTGCATGTGAAAATAAAAGAGTCGGTTTGGGTTGTGATTAAGTTTATCGGTGTGTGGATTTTGCCTTTGGAATTAGGGAAAACGTTTCTGTCGCGAGCGCGACACCAGTTGAGGTCGCGACAGAATCGCGTCTTTCATTTCCGTGGGAAACGAGTTGAAAAATTGGGTTTTCAGAAATGTGAGGAGGGAGTCACGTCACGTGATGAGTAGTCACGCCGTGACCCCTGCCTTGGTGAGGCGTGAGATGGCATCACGCCAGGTGAGGTCTCTCTCTTTGTGAGGAGAGAGTCACGTCACGTGACGAGCAGTCACGCCGTGACCCTTCCCTCGGTGAGGCGTGAGATGGCATCACGCCACGTGATGTCCCTCTCTCGCTGTGAGGATCCGGTCACGAGGCGTGAGGGGTAGTCACGCCGTGATCTTCCTTCCAGGTGGGCGTGAAGAGAAGCAGATCGTCGCGAGCCGCAATCGCGAGATCGCCTCGCGACGATCTTGTTTCCTTGGGCTACTGTCGCGAGCGCGACACAAGTCGCGATCGCGACAGTGAGCTTTTTCCGCCTGTTTTGTCTTGTTTTGGCATTTTGTTCCTGTTTTGAATTGTTAAAGGTTTAAATGGGTCTTGTATGTTATCATTTAGCTTGTATTTGGTTTTAAATTATCTTTTAAACCTCTTATATGATTAGTAGTATTTAAATGTACATAATTTGTTAAAGTTATACATGTAATTAAATGTATTTGAATTATAGTAAATAAATTGATATCAGTGCACAGTATATGAGTTGTTAGAGCCTGATTACCGTTATAGTGGATAGATAAGCATGCTTATAAAGGGCTAGAGTGCAGCTGCTAGAGTTGGCCTTAATTGTGCCCAGAGTTCGAAATACCTCGTGTATTTCACAGAGTTTGAGTTAATTCTCCACATGTATGATACTGGAAACAGTATCCAGAGTTACCCGTATCCACCATGAAAGGAATTCAGGCTTATTATTATTGCCAGTGTATAGTGAACATGAAATGATCCTACGTAGTGTTATAAATAAATGTTTAAAGTATATGAGATGAATGCTACATGATAGTTATATGTACCAGCACATGTTTATATGAATTAGAATCCGTGATTTACATGAGTGGGAAAATATATGCATCTGTGCTTTGACTAATTTATGTAGTGCATAGATAATTTGTTTTGTGACTTCGAAAGAAGTCCCTTGCATTATTTTCATCCCCACTAAGCGTTATCGCTTAGCACGGATGTTTGTTTCCGTGTAGGTTGACAGGTGCGGACCAGTGAAAGCGCTCATCTGCAAGTGAGGGCCACTAGGAGCTTTTTGATGTACCCATTTTGTATAAGATAGAATTAGAGTTTGTGATGTTTTGAGTAACATCATTATGTATATAGAGAGTTTAGTCTCGACATATAATCGTTAAATGTATTTGTATATGTAACGTAAATGAATATGTAATAACCATAAAACTTTTGCATATGTATAGTTTATATGTATAATAAAAGTAATTTTGTTTGGGCCCAACCCATTTCTAATTGTTTATTATTACCGCTTCCGCTAATGCATGTATATGTATACGTAAATGTCCGCGTAGCGCCCCGATATCCCTTACCGGGGGTATGGGGGTGTTACACTTATCCATTTCAAATTTAACATCCAAGGGAACAAATGTTAAGAAGGGACATTGGCCTAAAATTGATGTTTAGACATCGGTATAGGCTGTACAAAATTGAGGAGTGAAGCAGTCTCGAGGTTCTGCTTCTGTTTTGCTTACTTTGGTATGTCATAGTCACAACCAAAATTGTTGCCACCGTGACCAATGCCTAAAGAAGGCAGATTTGTTTATCTTTGGACCTTACGGTCACAACCAAAATGGTTGCCACCATGAAGTATGCCTATTTTCAGTTCTATTTTGTATTTTCTTATGTCACAGAGACAACAAAAAGGTTACCACCTTGAGGTACCTTCAACTTGCATATTTCTTTATTAAACATCATCAAATGTTATATATGAATGCCAAATGGAATCTAAATGAGTTTAAATGCATTATTTGAGAATTCTAATGTGTTAAATTAATGAATATACATATAAATAAAGTGGAAATGAATAATGAATTGTGTACTTGTATGTTGAACTATATGTATGTGTTTATAGTTATGTATAATAAATGTATATTTATTGAGTTGTATGAGTAATGGAATAACATGATAGTTGTAAAAGATTATGTATATGGAAGTGTATTTAAAGTTTATTCTTAAGCCTAAGGTGTTCATAGAAGTGGATAGATAGGCATGCCTATAAAGGGTTAGCTGTTTTGCGGCTGCTAGATGTTTGGCACCAACGGGTGTCTAGATGAATCATACCGTTGGTATCTAGATGAATTGAGACTTCGGTCTCCAGATGATTTGAGACTCTTATCTTTAGATGTTTGATACTGTCTATCAGTATCCATATGTTTACCCGTATCCACTTATAGTATGAAGTCAGGCTATTAATTTCTTGCTAAATGTATATGAGATGTTAATATATGTTAAAGAGCTTTAGAGAATGCTAATAGAGGCACATGTCTGTTGCATTAGAGATGCTTATATGAGCTTATAAGTGCACATGTAAAGTTATAATTATACATGAATAGGCTAGAAGTATGCTGCTAAGCTTAAATGTATATAAATGTCCATGAGATGCTATGATATGAAATACATGTTATATGAGCCGATAGTTAGGGCTAGAAGAATATGAACATGATATACGTTACATGAGATTAGTAGATATGTTATAAAGCATGTTGATAAAATGTTTAGTATGTTACTAGTATGATAAATGCTTATTACGTTTATATGCTCTTAATTAATTAGCATATCAATTATTGATATGCTTGATGATTAATGCTTGTGACTTCGTTAGAAGTCTTTTATTTGTGATATCCCCACTAAGCGTTATCGCTTAGCACGGGTGTTTTCCTGTATAGGTTTACGAGTTCAGTAAGGTTTGGACATCTGCAGGTCATGGCTACTAGGAGTATAAGTTGAATTTTTTTTTGTATAAGTGATATAGTACTTTGTAAATGTTCAGCTTCTATATATGTAAAGCAATTTTGTATATGTTATGTAAATGATAAAGTAAAGGATACTTTTGTAAACGAAATATAAATGCAAAGGGAACATTTTGTAGTGTACAAAGAATAGCTATATTTTGCAATATGAATGATTATAAGATTTTGTTTAAGGCTTATTTAGTAACTTGTGCTTTAGAATGATATTCCGTTGTGAATGTGTCTTGCATGATTAATTTTTCCGCTTCCGCATGACTATTTGTATGTGTATGTGTGTGTGGCGACCTAATATCCTCCCAAGGGGTATTGGGGCGCTACAACCAATCCATACCCAAGATCAGATCAAACTCTCGAAATGGCAACTCAATCAAATACGCAAAAATTCAACACCTTGAACCAAAAGAGGACAATTCCTATACACTCTACTCACATTGACACTATGCCCTAAGGGACTGGTCACACAAACCTCATAATCTAACTGATCAATATCATGCAACTTATCAAATAACTTTATTGTGCACAAATATGAGTGTGTGGAACTAGGGTTAATTAGAGCATAAAACTCAATGTCAAAGAGTAGGAACTTACCAGCAATCACGTTCGGGGCATCCTGCTCATCCCGAGCTCTCATATCATACGCTCTTGCTGGAACTGCAAGAGGACGATCAGCCGACCCATATATATGTGTGCAATGTTAATGGCTTATTGAGGGGTTTATTTTTTAGTGATGTATATAAGTCATGGCTATGCTTGGGTTATTGTTTGCATGTAGAGTTAGCACTGTGATTGGGTTCTTCGTCTTTTGTGATTATTCTGCTTGCGACTTCGTTAGAAGTCTTTTATTTGTGTTTCCTCCACATTAAGCATTATCGCTTAGCACGGGTGTCTTCTCATGTAGGTGGCAGGTTCAGTTCTGGTTCGTATCGTGTTATTGCCTGTTGCAGTGAGAACACTCGGGCAATAACTCAGTCCTATTACCCGAACCACCTGTACCAAAACTCAAACTCATAGCAGAACCCTTCCTCCTGCCCCTTGAAGCCAGACCTGAAGAAGACTCATCCTGCGGGTTCCTAGACCTCTTACCTGAAGATGATGATGATGATCCTCCGCGAGGGGGATTCCTCCTCTGAGCTCTCTCCCTCAGAATTGACTCTAATCTCTCAGCCCGCACTGCTGCCTGAACAATCTGAGAATACCCAATAACCGGAGTACTCATCAGTGAAATCAGCATAGCCCTCAAGGACTCATTCAAACCAGCCTCAAAATGCCTACATCTGAACTCCTTTGTCAGAACACCCTCTGGAGCGTACTTCGCAAGACGGTTGAACTCTTTCTCAAACTCAAAAACTGACATGGCCCTCTGCTTCAAACTAAGAAACTGAGCCCACTTTGCATCCTTGTAAGCCTGAGTCACATACTTACTAGTAAATTCCCTCTCAAGGAACTCCCAAGTAACCGAGTCAGGAAACTAGGGATGCCTACGAACCAACTTCCACCAATCGTAGGCGGATCCCTGCAACAAAGCTACAACACACTCTACTTGCCTATCAGGAGGGCACCGAATCTCACTAAGAACTTGCTCTATCTTCTCAATCCATTTCTCAGCATACTCAGACTCATCCAAACTAGTCCCATAAAAATCCTCTGCACCAACTTTCCTCATACTCTCAATAGGGGCTCTCGGAGCTGTTACTCTCTCTAAAACTTGAGCCATGTCCTGAGAAATCTTTAACATGGCTTCAAAGGGCATGGCTGTGGCCTCAGGCTAAACCCTAGGTGTTTGAGCTAAAACAGACACTGAAGGATCTACTGCTTGAGGATTCACACTTTCAGTGGACCCCTCCCACGCACTGAATCAGAATCCATCTAAAATAAATACAAAAATAACCGCATCAGCCAACACAGTCCTAGACATATATCTATGCACAACAACACCCAGAACACGCCGAAACCGGGGCTCTGATATCAAAAACTGTAACACCCCCTACCCATAACTGTTCTGATATTACCAAAAGAATTACATCTTTCAAAATTACAATGAGATTTCACTATTATAAAAAGAATCTCAAAATACATGCTAAGTCCTAACAGTAAAACTCTCTTTGTTGGCTTCACTTGCGGTGACTCTCCCAAAAGCTAACCACCATCCGCACCTGCACGGATGAGACACCCGTGCTAAGCGATAACGCTTAGTGGGGAAACAAACAACAGTAATATGGATGGCCATTTATAATAGTCACCGAGGCAAAATGCATACGTAATGGCATATACTGATAATCACATTGTGACGCGCACCGAAATCCCGCGGCCGCCCCTCTGACCGCCCGCTTGAGGGCGATCGGGCAATTGTGGGTCCGTTAGTAACTTGTAAAGATATTTACAAATGCGTCTATTTTGGGCAACAAGGAGGTTTCATGGAGTCGCCACCCAATAGAACATTGGGAAAGTTTCTCTCGCCTCGGAGAGCCTAAGACTGTGCTCATTATCCATTTTGGGCCAACCAAAGGGGTCTTGGAGGGTGAACCTCTCGCCCTAAGGAGCCTAGGATTAACGCCAAAGTCTCGTGACATAAGAGGTGTCTTGGAGGGTAAACCTCTCGCCTCTTTAAGCCCAAAGACCAGAGCTGGGTTCGGGACTTCTCATCTATTTCTACCTCGATTATTCTATGATCAAATTTTAATTATCATTAATTTGCTCTCTCCCCACACGATGCAATTGATTAAAAGGCGCATTTATTCACATTTGGAAAGCCATAAATGAGCAAGGAAGTTACAATAATACTAGGAGCGGAATACAACTCCCATTTAAACAAAGTGCAAACATACATAAAATCGGAGAATTTATTAACGATGAGGACTTTGGTCCCCGCATGTGTATTTAAAGAAAACATTTTGGATGTGGTGACTTATTTGGGATGAAAACTAGGACATTGGTCCCATTTATTATGAAAAATCCAAGTTTAATTTAGTAGAAATATTTTTGTGATTTTTATTTGGGCGTGCATAAAAAAAACCATCTTACTAAATGAATATATACAAGGAAATTAAAAATATAAACAAAATGAGAATTAAAATGTATAAAGAAGATACCGAACCCCGCATCTCCTCCTTCACGTGCATGGATGCTCAAACAAGAATAAAATAACAATTTGCAACCAAAAATAAAAAGAAATAAATTGATGTTAGAAATTAACCCAAAGAAATAATATGACATAAAAGATAATATGTATAATGAAAATATAACATGCATAAGATTCTACAACATGCATAAAATAATTATGATGCAACTTAACATGCATAAGAATAAAAAATTAACCATGCTCAACATATCAAATAAATAATTATAATAACAACTATGAGTAAAAATTAAAATATTGATATGTGTAAAAAACAATTTGACATGAAAATATAATAGGATTTAAAAGAGTTTACTTGTTATATGAACAATTGAAGATAAAATAATAAGTAGAAAATTATGAGGACTAAAAGGATTTACATTTTTAAAAGTTAATTGGAATCAAAAGAAATTAAAATCAACAAGAAAATTAAGGAGTTAAGCCATGAATAATTACCCTCAAATTTAATCTTGAAGAATTGAAGGTAGAAGTGTTGAATTCCTTGTCTTTTCCTTGTGAAAAATGCTTGAAAAATAACTTGGAAACTTGAAAAATTACCCTTCGAAGCAAGTGTGTAAGATTGATTTTTTCTCTCAACTCAAACGCTCAAAAATTCAGTTTTTTCTCTCTAAAATCTTTCCAATTCGTCTCTCCATGTTTTTCAATTTTCTCCACTTTTTGCACTCAAAAACTACCCAAAAACCACCCAAAACCGTCCAAAAATCGTTAAAAAACAAGTGGGGGTCGAAAATGGGCGAAATGGGGCGACTGCGTGCTGCACGCAAAGCACAGCCGTGCTTTCAAAGAAGCACAACTGTACTTTCGCGCGCGCACAGCCGTGCTTTTCAAGAAGATTTTTTTTTTAAATTTTATATAAAATACCCTCAACCTAAAACACACATTTTCTTCTCCAAAATAATTTTAAAAATATTTTAAAATATTTAAAATACATTTTTTACTCACCAAAAAGACAAGGAAAATCACTTTCGAGCTCCAATCTTTTTGCCTATAAGCCGGCGTAGCTAAATTTCATCATCGGGTAATCCTGATCAAGGCTACTCGGGACCCGGTGTCTACAGTTGCCCCCAATTTTGGGGAGGCTAGTGTATGGGTGCCTAAGTGAGCCAAAATTCAGGAAAAGCAAAGAAGTGCGTACCTGAAGCGGCGACCTTCCTGCTAGATGGAGTTATGAGAATAGCTGTTGCTGTGTTATAGGCAAGCTGTCTTTTGGTTGTGATTAGTGGTGCCGTGGGCGCGCTAACCTCTTGTGGGTGGCGCCGCTATCGTGCTAACCATTGTGAGTTGGTAATGCCGTGGTCGTGCTAACCTCTTGTGGGTAGTGCCGCCATCGTGCTAACTGCTGTGAATTGGTAGTGCCGTGGTCGTGCTAACCTCTTGTGGGTAGTGCCGCCATCGTGCTAACTGCTGTGAATTTGCAGTGCCGTGGTCGTGCTAACCTCTTGTGGGTAGTGCCGCCATCGTGCTAACCTCTGTGAATTTGTAGTGGTGCCCCTTTGGAAGTTTGGACTGGTGTCGTCACTCGGCTCTTGTTGGTGTTCCCCGCCGATTTCTCCTGCTGGATTGTATGCATAGAAATATACAAGAAATTATGTGTGTATGATATGGAATGCAAATGCTTGCAAAAATGTATAGACCATGCTCTAGGTGGTCCGACGTTTGCTAAGGTTATAGCTTGTCTGTTCTACCATGCCCCCGGAATCCCAAGGATCGTTGACAAGTTTTCTGAAAAAAGAACTCCAGTGTACATCCTTTGCCCCCCTGGTCAATGATGCCTTACCCGGGATTCTTATTCATGTTCCGTGTTGTGTGTTATCTGGTTGAAAGAGAATCATCTGAAATAATGCCACCTTATCGCTCCAGGCATTGTTTTAAAGGTAGTGCGTCCCTTGTGGATTTTCACACGAGCTTTTCTTTGCGGGAAATGCGTCCCTTAAGGGATTTTCACATAACCCTTTGCCAAATTTTTGCCTGGAATGGACCCAACCCAATCCAGCGGCTTTTGTTTATTTAATTAATTTTTTTTTGTAGGGCAGACTGCCTGTTCCCAGGTTTTCACCCTGCCCTTTGGCCTAACTTTTGCTTAGAGAGCCAGTTATGGTTTTTATCTCTAACGGCTTTTTTTTTTTTTTTTTTTTTTAGAGAAGGTTATCATCAAAGCTTCTATTAAGAGCAAATAGCACATATCTGAAGAAGTGACTGAGCAATAATCATTAGATGAACAATTGGTATATCTCTTTTTAAGACAGAACTAAAAGATCAATGAAAATATATTCTTTTATTAATTGCAAAATTGTGTACATTTCCATATGATTTCATCATACATGATTTTCATTTGACAAGAATTCAAAAGCTTATGACTACACCTAATATCGGAGTGGATTTTCTCAGCATCAAACTCCTGTTATCAATCGGCCCTCTCGGGTTTTCTCGATTGAATATTTTCTCTTGGCCCTTAATTTTTGCCGAGGATGCCTTTTTTCGGTTTTCACCTTGACAGGGCCCCCAATTTTAGCAAGGCCGCCTTTTTTCTGTTTTCGACCCGCGGGGCATTTATTCTCTTCTTTTTATTTTTGGTCTTTAGCCATGGAACCTTTTAAGTCTATCGATATTGACCGGGTCCTTGAACTCATTCCCATCACTGTATGCCAAAATTACTGCTCCTTTTGTTAGCAGCTTCTTCAAAACGAATGGACCTTCCCAGGTGGGCCTGAATTTTTCGCATGTGTCCGGCACTCCCGGCCTCATCATCATAAAGACCAAATCTCCCTCCTTTAACGGGTGCTTTCGTACTTTCTTGCCAAACGGCCTAGCCAACCTTTTCTGATAAACTTGATTGTGGTCATAGGCCCGCAACCTATCTTCATCTAGCAAATTTAGCTGTGACAATCGCTATTGCGCCCATTCTGCCTCTGGAATCTCCGCTTCCATGACTATTCTCAAAGACTTCAACTCAATTTCAATCGGCAGAACTGCTTCAGTTCCATATACCAGAGAGAATGGTGTTGCCCCCGTAGAGGTTCTGACTGTGATTCTATAACCCAAAGTGCAAAGGGTAACTTTTCAGCCCAGTCTTTATAGCTCTGAACCATCTTGGCCAATATCCGCTTCACATTCTTGTTCGCTGCTTCGACTGCACCGTTTGCTTGAGGACGGTAGGGAGAAGACTTGTGATGTTGGATCCCGTATTTCTGGAGCATCTGCTTAGTTTCTGCTAGGAATTGCACCCCATTATCAGACACAATGTGATGTGGGAGACCATATCTGCATATCAGATTCCGCTCGATGAATTTAGCCATGTCCCTTGCATCAACCTTCTTAAAAGATTTAGCTTCAACCCACTTAGTGAAGTAGTCAATGGCAACTATAATGAACCTGTGCCCATTAGAAGCTGTAGGATGGATTTCACCTATGATGTCTATTCCCCAAGCTGCAAATGGCCATGGAGATGTCAAATTATGTAACTCTGAAACTGGTGCATGCCTCAAGTTCGCATATTGTTTGCATAACTGGCATTGCTTCACAAATTTTGAACAATCCGTATCCATTGTGAGCCAATAAAACCCTTGCCGCATGATCTTCTTTGCTAAGGCTAAGCCATTCATGTGAGCTCCACAGACCCCGGCATTAACCTCTTCCATAACTCTTTTAGCTTCTTTCTCTATGAGACATCTTAACTGGATACCATCAGCTTGCCTTTTGTACAAAGTGCCATTAATACTGATGAATTGAGTGGACAGCTTCCTGATCATCTTTTGATCCTTCTCCGTGGCTTCCTTTGGAAAGACTGACCTTTCTAAGTGATTTTGAATGTCATAGTACCATGGATTTCCATCGGTGGTCTCGACGTCCATCAGCTGTTCAGCTTCAAAGCAAGGCCTTCCTGAGCTAGATATTAGCACGGGTTTCATCGCAACTCCTGTTGGATTATCCCACATAGATACTAAAGTTGCTAGAGCATCAGCTAACTGATTTTCGTCTCTGGGGATGAAGTGAAAATGTCAAGTCTCAAACTGGCTGCTTAACATTCTCAAGTGCTTCACATAAGGCAACAGCCTTTCTTCCTTGACTTACCACTCCCTTCTGATCTGATGAATTACCAAGGAAGAATCTCCGAATACTTCTGCGATCTTTGCCCCCAGAGCGAGTAATGCTTCTAATCCAAAGATGCAAGCTTCGTATTTTGCTTCATTATTGGTAACCTTATACCTCAGCTTCTTAGCCAATGGTAGCATTTCACCATCCGGGGTCGTAAAAATAATTCCTGCTCCTGCCCCTTTACTGTTTACTGCCCCATCAAAGAATAGCTGCCACCCTTACACTGCTATGGCCGTGACATCTTCATCCGGGAAGTTATATTCAAACTGGTCTCCCTCAATAGGATGCTCAGCTAAGAATTCTGCTACGGCTCTTCCCTTAATGGTTTTCTTGGTTATGTACTCAATGTCAAACTCCTGCAACAGCAGTAACCATCTTCCCATCTTCCCTAGTAGAGAGGGTGCTTCTTGGAGGTATCTAAGAGGATTATGTTTGGCTACTGCCTGTACCCTGAAGGAATGAAAGTAGTGTTGCAACTTCTTAGAAGCCCAGATAACTGCTAAACAAATCTTCTCCACCTCTACATATTTAGCTTCATACGGTAGGAACTTCTTGCTAAGATAGTAAACCGCAAACTCCACACCAAAATCGTCTTCTTGAGCCATCATAGCACCTACTGAATTATCTTCCACTGCTAGGTACAGGATTAGTGGCTTGGCACGGCATGGTGGTCTTAATACTGGAGGATTTAATAGATACTGCTTAATGGTGTCAAATGCCAGTTGACAGTCATCGTTCCATATCACCGGCTGATTCTTCTTAAGAAGCTTGAAAATAGGCTCACATACTAAAGCTAGCTTGGCAATAAACCGGCTGATGTACTGAAGCTTTCCAAGGAAACTTCTGATGTCCTTCTCCTTCTGGGGGATCGGCATCTCTCTTATGGCTTTGACTTTGTCGGGATCTACTTCAGTTCCTCTCTGGCTTACCACATGACCTAATAGCTTACCCGAGGTTGTAACACCCCCTTCCCATACGTAGGCGATCCCATCCGATAAGGAGTGAGATGCCGTATGAGTCAAGGTGTCACCAAACAATAGCAAAGCAAAACATACATCCATTCATAACATACATTCAGAAATACAGAATAATTAAAAACTTTACATGCAGAAAGCAAAAGCTGATCATGCATTACTATAATTAAACTATTACAATAATGATCTGATCAACAAGCTGGAACAAAATAATATTACATAACCAAAATATAATTACAAATGCGGAAACTGATACAAACTGAAACAGAGAGTTCTATACAAAAAGAATCATCACAAATACAAAACTGAGCCCTACACTAATCCCTTCTGTGTTGGCTTGATGACGGCGACTCTCTCAAAGCAAAAACTCCTTCCGCACCTGCACGGGTAAACACACCGTGCTAAGCGATATACACTTAGTGGGGAAACACACATAAATTATGGACGGCCATTCATAATGGTCGTCAAAGCAGATCACATTCACAATGGCATTATGCAAAGGTTATAACATAGTTGCTATAAGCATGTTCATATTTAAAAGCCAAACATTCAGTATCTCAATAACCATATCCATTACAGAATAATCCAACATGCATTTCATCATTAAACTCATTCAGATAATACATTTCATAGCCAGATCAGATCAGAACAATTCCATTAACATTTAAAGAACACCTGCTGACTCTAGACAGTGGATAACGAGTGTACTGAGGGTACCTTACGGGTACGAATCGAATACTGAGGGTACCTCACAGGTACAAATCAAATATTATATCATTTATCAAAACATGTTATTTATATACTGAGGGAATCTTAAACAAGATTCTATACTGAGGGGTTCGCGAGGAACCAAACGGGGACCTGATCGGGGTCCAAACTGAACTGAGGGCTGCAGCTAAAAGACTCTATTAGGCATGCCTAACTATCCACTTACTCGACTCTAGCAGGTTATGCGACATTCAAATCACATTTCAGAGTACGGAGTATAATTCATCAGAAAATCATGGTATCACGCATATCAAAGTATTAAACAGTAAGACATGCATCATACAACAGTAAAGTCCATTCAGAAGAAATACCAAATTCATTTCTGAGTTAAAAACCAGGAAATTTCAGAAAAACGGGCTGAACGGAGAAACTGGCGAGATTGGCTGGTCACTAGGCGTGACTGGCCTTCCCAACAGGCAGGTCACGGCGTGACCGAGGGTCACGCGACGTGACATGCTTATTCCTCGCCGGTCACGTTGCGTGATCTTCGCAAATCACGCAACGCCTTAGCATGTCACGGCGTGACTGGACGTCACGTCTCGTGACGTGCTACTCTCCTCGCAGATCACGTTGCGTGATCTCGCAGATCACGTTGCGTGATCTCGCAGATCACGCAACGCCTCTACTTCGCAGGTCGCACGACGTGACCGAGGATCACGTCGCGTGACTTGCTTGTTCTTCAGCTGGTCACGCGACTGGCTTCTCAGCAGGTAGGTCACGGCGTGACCAAGGGTCACGTCTCGTGACTTACCCTCTTCCGTAGCGAGTCACGCGATAAAGAAGAACCTGAACAGTAAATCGATTTTCCAGAATTTCCAGAACAAGGAATTCAATCCCAATTTGATTTTAAAACCATACAAACCTGTTCTTACCTTCCAGAAATCATCTCAAACAACATAGGCAACAATTATACAACATAATTCATCCAATAATCAATCCAATCAAATCAAGAACATATGCATTCAACTTATAAGAACATAAACCCTAGAATTTTACAGTAAATTCAAAATCACACAATTTCACAAATAAACATTCCCAAACCTGGATTCTAACTTCTATCACTTAGCTCCACTAGGTCCAGCAACCTCTTTCCCCTTTGGATCACGTGGAGCCTCAGCTAGAACACAAACACAGTAAATTCAACCCTAGGTTAAACCTAAACTCAAGGAAGAAGATGAAGTAAATGAAACAACTAGATGAGAGAATTCAATTACTTACTAGGGAGAATGCAAGGAGAGGATTAATTTCACCAATAAGACCTTGAACCCTCAACACAGTATTTGGGATAAAGAAAAATGAAAAAGAAGAAAGTGAGTAAAGAAAGAAACGTAAGTCTGTAAGTTCCTTTCCATTCCTTCCTTTTTCTTTTCCTTTTCTTTACCCTAAATAAGTGTCCATTTCTTATTGGTGTAGTTAGCCACTCACACCTAAATTCCACATGCATCACACACCTAATGCACTTGTAAATAAAATACCCTACAATGGCATAAACACACACACCCAAGTATTTCTCACTTAATAAACACACTAATGCCATGTATGCACCCACACACTAACAAAACCCCAAAATCATTCATTTTACTAAAATACCCTTATGAAATGCCGAACACATGCGAATGCTTACACATACAGACAGACAGATAGACAGACAGACGGGCTCATTCTACTAGGGGGCAAATGGGGTGTGACAACTCTCCCCTACTAATAAGAATTTCGTCCTCGAAATTCTCACCTGAACTGAATAACTGAGGGTACTGAGCTCTCATCGACTCCTCTGGTTCCCAAGTCGCTTCTTCGACTCCATGATGGATCCACAATACTTTAACCAACGGAATCTGTTTATTCCTCAACTACCTCACCTCACGGGCTAGAATAGCTCGCGGTTCCTCATCATAAGAAAAGTCTGGCTGAACCTGGATATCCTGAACTGACAGAACATGCGAAGGATCTGATCTGTACCGACGAAGAAACGTGAAACACATCATGCAACTTTGCTAACTCCATCGGTAGCGCCAGTCTGTAGGCTACAGGTCCTACCTTAGCCAAAATCTCATAAGGTCCAATGAAACGAGGACTCAGCTTACCCTTCTTTCCAAATCGAAGTACTCTCCTCCAAGGAGAAACTTTAAGGAAAACTCTGTCCCCGATCTCAAAATGCACATCTTTTCTTTTCAAATTGGCATAAGACTTCTGTCGATCCTTGGCTGCCTTCAAATTCCGCTGCACTACTCTGATTTTATCTTCAGTATCTCTAACCAAGTCTGGTCCAATCATAGATCTCTCAGATAGCTCGGTCCAACAAATCGGAGTCCTACACTGACGACCATGCAAAGCCTCATATGGTGCCATACCAATACTCGACTGGAAACTGTTATTGTAGGCAAACTCCATCAATGATACATATCTGTCCCAACTGCCCGGAAAATCCAAAGCACAAGCCCTCATCATATCCTCCAGAATCTGAATAACTCGCTCTGACTGACCATCGGTCTGAGGATGAAACGCTGTACTGAAGTTCAACCTAGTGCCCATAGCTCTCTGTAACTCCTTCCAAAACTTGGAAGTAAACCTCGGATCCCGATCTGAAACTATGGACAAAGGCACACCATGCAACCGAACTATCTCATCCACATAGATACTGGCTAATCTGTCCATGGAGTAGTCCACTCTAACTGGCAAGAAGTGAGCTGATTTCGTAAGCCGATCCACAATAACCCAAACTGAATCATGCTTCCTCTGAGTCAAAGGCAAGCCAGAAACAAAGTCCATGGCAATATCATCCCATTTCCACTCAGGAATGGATAAAGGCATAAGCAAACCCGAAGGAACCTGATGCTCGGCCTTTACCTGCTGACAAGTCAAGCACTTGGAAACAAAATCCACTATATCACGCTTCATACCGGACCACCAATAGAATTGCTTCATGTCTCTATACATCTTCTCACTGCCCGGATGCATAGTAAAAACTGAACTATGCGCCTCACTCATGAGCTGTCTCCTCAAATCCTCAGATTCTGGCACACACAAACGATCTCTGAACATAAGTACCTCATCCTAAACTGAGAACTCTGACTGCTTACCCAATCTAACCTCATGCACAATCTGCTGAAGCCTCTGGTCATCACTCTGAGCATCCACAATCTTCTGTCTCAAGGTAGGTCTCACACGCAAATAGGCGAGCAAAGCCCCATCAGAACCAAATCTCCATCTGAATCGCCTCAAGAACAAAGCAGAAACTGACTTCCGACTCAAAGCATCGGCGACTACATTGGCCTTACCAGGATGGTAATCCACAATGCAATCATAGTCCTTAAATAACTCAAGCCAACGCCGCTGTCTCATGTTCAACTCTTTCTGTGACAGGAAGTACTTCAAACTCTTGTGGTCCGAGAAGATCCTACACTTTTCCCCATACAGGTAGTGACGCCAAATCTTCAAAGCAAAGATCACAGCTACCAACTCTAAATCATGCGTCGGATAGTTCTTCTCATGTGGCTTCAATTGACGAGAAGCATAAGCCACTACTTTACCTTCCTGCATCAGTACACAACCAAGACCAACTCCAGAAGCATCACTGTAAATGACAAACTCCTTACCCGAAATGGGTTGAGTAAGGATAGGAGCCTCAACAAGCAACCGCTTTAACCGATCAAAACAAGACTGACACCTGTCTGACCACTCAAATCTGACTCCTTTCCTCAACAATTTAGTCATAGGAGCAGCAATCACAGAAAATCCTTTAACGAACCGACGGTAGTAACCTGCTAAACCGAGGAAACTCCTCACTTCCTGAACATTGCGAGGCGCTTTCCAATCAACTATCGCCTCAATCTTAGCTGGATCTACCTGAATACCTCTAGCTGAAACAATGTGACCCAAGAATGACACTTCTCGAAGCCAGAAATCACACTTGCTAAGCTTAGCAAACAACTGATGCTCTCTCAACATCTGAAGAACTAATCGGAGATGCTCCTCATGCTCACTCTCATCCTTGGAATACACCAAGATGTCATCAATGAACACTACTACAAACGATCTAAGTATGGCCTAAACACACGATTCATCAGATCCATAAAAGCCGCTAGAGCATTTGTCAAACCAAACGGCATCACAAGAAACTCATAGTGGCCATACCTAGTCCGAAATGCAGTCTTCACCACATCTGCATCCTGAACTCGAAGCTGGTAGTACCCTGATCCAAGATCTATCTTGGAGAAGACACCTGCACCTCGAAGCTGATCAAATAAATCCTCAATCCTAGGCAAAGGGTACTTGTTCTTCACTATAACTTTATTAATCTGGCGGTAGTCAATACACATCCGCAGGGATCCATCTTTCTTCTTGACAAACAGAACTGGAGCTCCCCAAGGAGATATGCTAGGTCGAATAAACCCCTTATCCAATAACTCTTGTAGCTGAGATTTAAGTTCCCTCAACTCTACAGGAGCCATCCGATAAGGTGCTCTCGAAATAGGTGTAGTACCTAGCATAATCTCAATGGACAACTCAACCTCTCTCTCAGGAGGCAAACCAGGCAACTCGCTCGGGAACACATCACTAAACTCCCGCACTACTGGAATATCCTCAATCTGAACCTGATCCCTCTTGGAATCTAGCACAACTGCTAGAAAAGCCTCACATCCTTTCCTGATGAATCTCTTAGCTTGCATCGCAGAAATCACATTATTCAACGAACTAGCACCCAAACCTTTCAGAAATACAAGAGACTGACTTCTATCCCGAAGTACAACTGTCTTCCGATGGCAATCAACTACAGCCCGATGCTTACCCAACCAGTCCATACCCAGAATCAAATCAAACTCTCTGAAGGGTAACTCAATCAAATCCGCTGGAAGCATAGCTCCCTCAACAATCAGAGGACAACTCCTAAAAACTCTACTCACACTGACACTATGCCCTAATGGACTGGTCACACAAATCTCATAATCTAACTGATCAACTGAATGCAATTTATCAACAATTTTATCTGTGCACAAGTATGAGTGTGTGGAACCAGGATCAATTAGAGCATACAACTCAGTGTCATGGAGTAGGAACTTACCAGCAATAACATTAGGCGCATCCTGCTCATCTCTGGCTCTCATAGCATATGCTCTAATGGCACCCTGAGGAGGATGCTCAACAGTTTCAGAAGCAGCACCATCTCTATGCCGACCACCTCTACCTCGACCTCGGCCTCTGCCACGGGTAGCCTGGGAAGCATTCGAACCGACCCTACTGCCCTCTCTCTGGGAACCCGAATCCTCTTGCAATCTCGGACAACCGGCCAACTGATGCTCAGAACTCCCACACCTGAAGCACGCACCGGAGAGCCACCTGCACTCACCCCGATGTGTCTTACTACAATGAGGACAAACTGGTGCAGTCTCAGCTCTACCACCCCTACCAGCACCTGATACAGCTGCAGAACCCTGACGTCTACCTCTAGAAGCCGGACCGGATGCTGACTCATCCTGTGGGTTCCTAGATCTCTTACTCGAAGAAGATCCTCCATGAGAAGAACTCCTCCTCTGAGCTCTCTCTCTCATCACAGTCTCAGACAACTCAGCTCTCACAGCAGCCTCTACAATCTGATAATAACTGACCCCAGGTATGCACATTAGAGAAATCAAAGCAATCTTCAGAGACTCATTTAACCCTGCCTCGAAATGCTTGCATCTAAAGTCATCAGTCATAACTCCTCGTGGGGCATATCGAGACAATCTATTGAACTCTTTCTCATACTCAGCTACAGACAAGGCCCTCTGCTTCAAACTCAAGAACTGCGCCCATCTCGAATCTCTAAAAGTCTGAGTAATGTACTTCTTTGTGAACTCACCCTCAAAGAACTCCCAGGTAATCGGATCCGGTAGCTGAGGATGCCTGGAAACCAATTCCCACCATTCAAATACAGACCCCTGTAGAAGAGCTAATGCACACTCTGCCTGCTGGTCGGGAGGACACCGAATCTCTCTTAAAGCACGCTTTACTTTATCTAACCATCTCTCTGCCAACTCAGATTCATTCAAACCTGTACCATAGAAATCCTCAACTCCTGCCCTCCTCAGATTCTCCATAGGTGCTCTAGGAGCAGTCACTCTCTCCAAAACCCTAGCCATGTCCTGATGCAACCTGAACATAGCCTCAAAGGGCATGGCTGCGGCCTCGGGCTGGACCCTGGCATGCTGAGCCGACACAGTAACAGAAACAGACTGATCTACAGCTGGAGGATTCACACTCTCGGCGGATTCCTCACGCGCACCATGAGCAGAATTAGAAGCCATCTAAACAAACAGGAAACAACCGTATCAGCCAACACAGATCTAGACTCATACACATCTAAGAAACTGAAAACAATCACAACAACACCCAGAAACGCCTAAACCTATGCTCTGATACCACTAACTGTAACACCCCCTTCCCATACGTAGGCGATCCCATCCGATAAGGAGTGAGATGCCGTATGAGTCAAGGTGTCACCAAACAATAGCAAAGCAAAACATACATCCATTCATAACATACATTCAGAAATACAGAATAATTAAAAACTTTACATGCAGAAAGCAAAAGCTGATCATGCATTACTATAATTAAACTATTACAATAATGATCTGATCAACAAGCTGGAACAAAATAATATTACATAACCAAAATATAATTACAAATGCGGAAACTGATACAAACTGAAACAGAGAGTTCTATACAAAAAGAATCATCACAAATACAAAACTGAGCCCTACACTAATCCCTTATGTGTTGGCTTTATGACGGCGACTCTCTCAAAGCAAAAACTCCTTCCGCACCTGCACGGGTAAACACACCGTGCTAAGCGATATACGCTTAGTGGGGAAACACACATAAATTATGGACGGCCATTCACAATGGTCGTCAAAGCAGATCACATTCACAATGGCATTATGCAAAGGTTATAACATAGTTGCTATAAGCATGTTCATATTTAAAAGCCAAACATTAAGTATCTCAATAACCATATCCATTACAGAATAATCCAACATGCATTTCATCATTAAACTCATTCAGATAATCCATTTCATAGCCAGATCAGATCAGAACAATTCCATTAACATTTAAAGAACACCTGCTGACTCTAGACAGTGGATAACGAGTGTACTGAGGGTACCTTACGGGTACGAATCGAATACTGAGGGTACCTCACAGGTACAAATCAAATATTATATCATTTATCAAAACATGTTATTTATATACTGAGGGAATCTTAAACAAGATTCTATACTGAGGGGTTCGCGAGGAACCAAACGGGGACCTGATCGGGGTCCAAACTGAACTGAGGGCTGCAGCTAAAAGACTCTATTAGGCATGCCTAACTATCCACTTACTCGACTCTAGCAGGTTATGCGACATTCAAATCACATTTCAGAGTACGGAGTATAATTCATCAGAAAATCATGGTATCACGCATATCAAAGCATTAAACAGTAAGACATGCATCATACAACAGTAAAGTCCATTCAGAAGAAATACCAAATTCATTTCTGAGTTAAAAACCAGGAAATTTCAGAAAAATGGGCTGAACGGAGAAACGGGCGAGATTGGCTGGTCACTAGGCGTGACTGGCCTTCCCAACAGGCAGGTCACGGCGTGACCGAGGGTCACGCGACGTGACATGCTTGTTCCTCGCCGGTCACGTTGCGTGATCTTCTCAAATCACGCAACGCCTTAGCATGTCACGGCGTGACTGGACGTCACGTCTCGTGACGTGCTACTCTCCTCGCAGATCACGTTGCGTGATCTCGCAGATCACGCAACGCCTCTACTTCGCAGGTCGCACGACGTGACCGAGGATCACGTCGCGTGACTTGCTTGTTCTTCAGCTGGTCACGCGACTGGCTTCTCAGCAGGCAGGTCACGGCGTGACCAAGGGTCACGTCTCGTGACTTGCCTTCTTCCGTAGCGAGTCACGCGATAAAGAAGAACCTGAACAGTAAATCGATTTTCCAGAATTTCCAGAACAAGGAATTCAATCCCAATTTGATTTTAAAACCATACAAACCTATTCTTACCTTCCAGAAATCATCTCAAACAACATAGGCAACAATTATACAACATAATTCATCCAATAATCAATCCAATCAAATCAAGAACATATGCATTCAACTTATAAGAACATAAACCCTAGAATTTTACAGTAAATTCAAAATCACACAATTTCACAAATAAACATTCCCAAACCTGGATTCTAACTTCTATCACTTAGCTCCACTAGGTCCAGCAACCTCTTTCCCCTTTGGATCACGTGGAGCCTCAGCTAGAACACAAACACAGTAAATTCAACCCTAGGTTAAACCTAAACTCAAGGAAGAAGATGAAGTAAATGAAACAACTAGATGAGAGAATTCAATTACTTACTAGGGAGAATGCAAGGTGAGGATTAATTTCACCAATAAGACCTTGAACCCTCAACACAGTATTTGGGATAAAGAAAAATGAAGAAGAAGAAAGTGAGTAAAGAAAGAAACGTAAGTCTGTAAGTTCCTTTCCATTCCTTCCTTTTTCTTTTCCTTTTCTTTACCCTAAATAAGTGTCCATTTCTTATTGGTGTAGTTAGCCACTCACACCTAAATTCCACATGCATCACACACCTAATGCACTTGTAAATAAAGTACCCTACAATGGCATAAACACACACACCCAAGTATTTCTCACTTAATAAACACACTAATGCCATGTATGCACCCAAACACTAACAAAACCCCAAAATCATTCATTTTACTAAAATACCCTTATGAAATGCCGAACACATGCGAATGCTTACACATACAGACAGACAGATAGACAGACAGACGGGCTCATTCTACTAGGGGGCAAATGGGGTGTGACAGAGGTAACCCCAAAGATGCATTTCTTAGGATTGAGGCGCAGATTATACTTACTAATCCTTTGGAAGAACTTTTCTAAAGCCTCAAAGTGACCTTCTCTAGTAGCCGACTTAATCATCATGTCGTCGACATATACTTCCACTCCTGTATTTTTCAACCCAAAAGGCATAACCCGATAGGCGTATGTCCCCCACTCGGTGATGAAAGCTGTCTTAATCCGGTCCACTATCTTGTTAAGGATTTGATTGTATCCTGCGTATCCATCCACAAAGCTGTACATCATACAAGCAGCAGCACTATCCACTAGCACATCAATATGAGGCAGCGAGAAATCATCCTTAGGGCAAGCTTTATTTAGGTCTCGATAGTCAATGCATACTCGAACCTTACCATCTTTCTTGGCTACAGGAACCACGTTAGCGAGCCAGGTCGAGTATTGAACCTCTATTAAGAATTTGGCTTCAATCTGTTTATGGATCTCCTCCTTTACTTTCTGCGCCCATTCTGGCCTAAGTCTCCGAAGCTTTTGCTTGACTGGTTTAAACTCTGGGTAAGTTGGGATGGCATGTTCGGCAATATCTCGATCTATTCCCGGCATATCCTCATAGGTCCAGGCAAAGACTTTTTCATATTTTTTTAATATTCTCTCGAATTTTAACCTCTCTTAAGGAGTTATGTCTGATGCTATCAAAATTTCCTTTGGATTTTCGAAAGTTCCAAGATTAAATGCAGTTGTGCTAGTTGAATTAATATAAAAAATGAATGCATCATGCTTATGATCAAGCAAAATGAAATCATCAAAAACATCACACAAGTAAGCAAAGTTGTTCATCTCATTAACATAATCAGAAACATTAACATTGTTCTCAAAGAGTTCTGGTATAAAAAGAGAATCTAAATGACTATCAACTCTAGTCGATGCTGATGTTGCAGCCGACTGTGCTTTAGCTTCTTGACTTGGTGAAATCTTGAGATCTTCAATCTTCAGCTCTGGTTCTATCATCTTCTCCTTCCCTTTGAGTTTGGTGGCTAACAGCTTATCAGTTACAATCTCTTTGGGCTCATCCCTGTCCCAGATGCTGCATTGGGTCATAATCTCTTCGTCCCAAAAGTTCTCTACAGCTTTAATAACTCTGATCTCCAAATCAAAGACATCGTTGAAAATTTCAAAACCAGGAGTGATCTTCCCATCTATCCACTGCGGCTCTTCTTCTCCGATGTAAGCACAAACCGATGATGATGGCACAAAGCTCTCCGAAATATGGGGGATCTTCTTTGACACTTTCTTCTTACCATACTCTCCTTTGTAGCCCAACCCCTTTCAGTCTTTCTGACCATGTGTAGTGATAGCATCCTGCAGCCCTTGTGACTCTTTTCCCAAACCAGCCCCTGGGAGGAAGTGCATCTTCTTTAGCATGTTCACCACCAGAGGGCTACCTTTTAAGCTTTGCTCTTCTCCGATCATCGATACATGAAAGCCATTGAATGGCTGATTAGAGATCTCCAAGGCAGACACTTGGTTCTCTCTTGCTGCTTTAATGGTCACTACTTCTCCTTCATGGGGTATCTTAATTATCTGGTGTAAGGTGGATGGTACTCCCCCTAACCTGTGGAACCACGGTCTACCAAGTAGAGCTGAAAAGTTTGCTGGGATCGGCAAAACCACAAAATCTGTTTCTGTCTCAATGGGCCCCGTCTTTACTAAAGCTTTGAAAATTCTCGATGCTTGCCTCTTGGAGTTATCGTAGGCTGTGATGGTCAAGTCAGACTTGCTTAACATACTCTCATCCATCCCAAAGGCCTGAAGCGCCACCAAAGGGCAAACATTTATTGATAACCCGTCATCAACCATGACGCAAGCGGTGTGTTTGCCATTGATCTATGCCTTGATGTACAAAGGTCGGTTGTGGTTGCGACCCTCTGTTGGTAGGTCTGCATCAGAAAATACCAGCTTCTCCCCAGATTCCCCTTTTACTAGGTCTAATAGCTCAGATGGAGAGATTGTAGTTGCTACAGTGGATACACTCAATGCTTCAACTAACTTCTGTCCGTGAGAGGGAGACTGTCTCAAGAGGTCCCAAATAGATATCTGAGCCGTGGTCTTTTTCAGTTGCTTCACTATTGAATTTTCTTCCGGCTCCTTCTCTGCGATTGCTTGTGCTGGGTCCTGTTGCTTCTCAACTTCTGGGACCACTCTCCCACTTCTCGTTACTGCCTCAACGCTCTCCTCTTCTTCTGAATCCCATGGATCCGTGAACTATCCATGTTTCTCATCGTCTTCATCTTCTCCACTCTCACTAGTGGACCAACAGTCTATCGCCGCCACGGGAATCCCTTTTTCACTTGCTTCAGGGCGAGTGATAGCGACGTATTCATTTCCATATAAATCTTGCATCACATACCATTCTGGTAGGCTCGATTCAATCATAAAGACTGGAGGTGGCACTGCATTATAGCTGGACATCTTCTTTCCTTCTCTCTTCTCAGGATCGGTGATCTGTTTGTTGTCAATTAGATCTTGGACCCGATGTCTTAGTGTTATACAATCATCTGTCAAATGCCCAGTATGCTGGTGAAATGCACAGTATTCATTTTCTTTGTGCCCTAGTTGTCCTTGGGTCCTAGCTGGCCTAAACTACAGGGGTCGCAGCTTTCCTTCTTTTACTAGCCTCTTCAGTACCCATGATAAAGGCCTACCCAAGTTAGAGAAATACCTCTGATTCACGCCTGTTGCAGACACCTCAGCTGTCTTCCCACCTCTATTACCACTGTTTGAACTTGCTGACTTGGCTGCCCCCTGATTGCTGTATCCCTTCTTGACATAAAGCTCGCTGTTTGCCCTCTTGGCTAAATATTCACCTTCTGCTTCTATGGCAATGTCCTTCAAGGACTCCCAATCCTTCAGTCCCTTCATTTTTAGTCCCTCTCAAGTACGGGCTGGCATTTCAAATGAATAATCGGATCTGATCAGAAGTGTCCGGTTTGCATTTCATCTCCATAACCTGGTTCCTCCATCGAGTAAGGTACTCGTGGAAGGACTCTCCAGCCTTCTGTTGTAGCAACTCGAGATCTTTCAAAGTGACCTCCAACCGGGTACTGCAATCGTACTGCATAAGAAACTCTTCAGTCAGCAAGTCCCAATCCTCCTTGGACCTCCTGTCAAGCCCATGATACCAATCAATAGCAGCTCCTGTGAGACTCAAGAAAAAATACTCTATCTTCTGCTTTCTTGTTAAGGTCGTGCCCTTCATGACCAACGAGTATTGCTTGATGTGTGCGGTAGGGTCAGATGTGCCATCAAATTTTGGGATATCAGGCATCTTGAAATTCTAGGGAATCAGGTCATCCCCATCCAGCTCTCGGTCTTCCGGGTCCATTCCTTTCCCTACTGTCATTATTCTTGCCATGGCCTCAAATCTCTCTTCCATTTTCCTCCACATTGCCTCCTCCAACTTCGATGACTTTTCTATAACTACTGTATGCTCCTCTTGCTCATCTGCCCCAAACTTAGCTTCGGACCTGGGGCCCTCTCTACGCTCAATAGGTGCAGGTACCCTTTGCTCAACAATAGGTGGATCGACCACTGGTTGGTTAACTGCAGTAGGGAGCTCTTCTCTAACAGCCTCTTGTTCAGGTCGCATCCCGATAGGGGCAGCAGCAGCTTGTTGCCCAGCTATGGTGGTGGCAAGATTGCCCATCATTGCAATCATTCGGGCTTCAAACTCCTCCATTCTCTTTCCTACCTCTTCAGCAATTATTGCCCGGGTTGTATCAGATGCATTTGATGGATTAGCCATGCTTACTTTTATCGATGATTCGGAAGAAAACCCCACACTGTCTTCTAAGGTTGAATCTGAACTCTGATCCGACACTAACTCTATTAACCCCAAAAGCGGAGTCCTTCTTAACCGTCCGTCGGGACCTCTAGACCACCCAGAAGAATCTATGATGGCTGAAATGCGAAAATTGTTAAGATGATGCATGATTAAAATGCAATTCATGCTCGTGCTGATGCAACATAGACAAACACATGCAAGCAGATAGATCCTTCCAACCTTATATCTCCCACACACGTGGTAGTGCAGTCTCTTTCCTAGGTGGGCTTGATCCATGAGTTAACGGGGAACCCAATGGACACGTATGGTGCATGGTGGAAAACCGGTAGCATAACAGCTCTCATCTAATGTACATACGTTTGAGTGTTTGGCCATTATGTATTTAAACAATTCAACTTAACTAAGATGGGCCCACCGGGGCATGAAAGCCTTTGATAAAGACCATTTAATTAAATTGACTTCGTCCAATATATGATGGCCCATATAGCAAGCATAGTACTACGGTACATTTCACCTAGTGGAAGTATCTATTGCCATTACATGAGCTTTAGTCAAAGGGTGATGATATTTTTGGGTTGCCCAAGCATGATCCCTGCCGACAGGTCTAGCTCATCATGAGCATAACGACCGACCGGGTCATCATTTTGATATACCATTGAGGTACGAGGCTTGGGCTGGTGATTATCCTTAACACTTCCCTAAATTGAGTGAAAATAGGATTGTGCTTCAGGAACGTACCAGGCCTAATAGAGGGACCAAACTAGTATATTCTAAAGCTCTAATGCGACGTAATTCAAATTTGAGAGAAAGCAAATTTATGCATTAAATTTTAATCATAAATGTTAAACGAGGTATTTTCAAATTGAAGTCTCAAACCATATGTCCCCAGTGGAGTCACCACTGTGACGCGCACCGGCAGTTACAATAATACTAGGAGCGGAATACAACTCCCATTTAAACAAAGTGCAAACATACATAAAATCGGAGAATTTATTAACTATGAGGACTTTGGTCCCCGCATGTGTATTTAAAGAAAACATTTTGGATGTGGTGACTTATTTGGGATGAAAACTAGGACATTGGTCCCATTTATTATGAAAAATCCAAGTTTAATTTAGTAGAAATATTTTTGTGATTTTTATTTGGGCGTGCATAAAAAAAACCATCTTACTAAATGAATATATACAAGGAAATTAAAAATATAAATAAAATGAGAATTAAAATGTATAAAGAAGATACCGAACCCCGCATCTCCTCCTTCACGTGCATGGATGCTCAAACAAGAATAAAATAACAATTTGCAACCAAAAATAAAAAGAAATAAATTAATATTAGAAATTAACCCAAAGAAATAATATGACATAAAAGATAATATGTATAATGAAAATATAACATGCATAAGATTCTACAACATGCATAAAATAATTATGATGCAACTTAACATGCATAAGAATAAAAAATTAACCATGCTCAACATATCAAATAAATAATTATAATAACAACTATGAGAAAAAATTAAAATATTGATATGTGTAAAAAACAATTTGACATGAAAATATAATAGGATTTAAAAGAGTTTACTTGTTATATGAACAATTGAAGATAAAATAATAAGTAAAAAATTATGAGGACTAAAAGGATTTACATTTTCAAAAGTTAATTGGAATCAAAAGAAATTAAAATCAACAAGAAAATTAAGGAGTTAAGCCATGAATAATTACCCTCAAATTTAATCTTGAAGAATTGAAGGTAGAAGTGTTGAATTCCTTGTCTTTTCCTTGTGAAAAATGCTTGAAAAATAACTTGGAAACTTGAAAAATCACCCTTGGAAGCAAGTGTGTAAGATTGATTTTTTCTCTCAACTCAAAAGCTCAAAAATTCAGTTTTTTCTCTCTAAAATCTTTCCAATTCGTCTCTCCATGTTTTTCAATTTTTTCTCCAGTTTTTGCAATCAAAAACTACCCAAAAACCACCCAAAACCGTCCAAAAATCGTTAAAAAAAAAGTGGGGGTCGAAAATGGGCGAAATGGGGCGACTGCGCGCGCTGCACGCAAAGCACAGCCGTGCTTTCAAAGAAGCACAACTGTGCTTTCGAGCGCGCACTGCGCGCAGTGTAGCACAAAGCACAGCCGTGCTTTTCGGGCAGATTTTTTTTTTTTTAAATTTTATATAAAATACCCTCAACCTAAAACACACTTTTTCTTCTCCAAAATAATTTTAAAAATATTTTAAAATATTTAAAATACATTTTTTTACTCACCAAAAAGACAAGGAAAATCACTTTCGAGCTCCAATCTTTTTGCCTATAAGCCGGCGTAGCTAAATTTTATCATCGGATAATCCTGATCAAGGCTACTTGGGACCCGGTGTCTACACACATTATATATAATCAAACTTGAATCGTATACATAGCATTCGAAGGCTCATAATCACATTCATATAAATTCACATACTTATCATCATAGCTGATCGGATTTCTCGTTCTCATAAGCATAACATAAAACAAACGATACACCTGCTGACTCACAATAGTGGATAGCAAGTAAACACATGGCGGTACCTTACGGGTATGAATCGAACTGAATGCATGGCGGTACCTTACGGGTACGAATCGAAAAGAAACATCACAATTTCTCATTCAAAAACATTTCACAAAGGGGATCTTAAACAAGATCCAAACACATTGAGGTTCGTGAGGAACAAAATGAGGGACCTGATCAGGGTCCGAATGGAACAGAGTGCTGCAACTAAAGAACTCTATTAGGCATGCCTAACTAGTCACTAGATTGACTCTCGCAGGTCATGTATAATACAAATCATATTCCAAAGCATAACATATCATTTATCCTTGAAGAAACCATAGTATTATTCATATAGAAGCATATTATATCCATACAGTATTGAGAACCCATGTAGAAGAGATAAGAAATTCATTTTAGCCAAAACAGGGCAATTTCGGAAAAACTAGCCTAGTGGAGGTGCACTGTCGCGATCGCGATAAGAGTCACACTCGCGACACTGGCCAAAGGCCAATCTCGAAGAAAAAGCTAAGGACACGAGTCGTGCAGGTCGACATGACTCATGTCAATGCTCTTCTTGGCCGAAAGGCCGAGCACGAGAGCGAACAGGGGAAAACTCAAGATGTGCTCATACAACACGACTCGTGCTGAAGCTCCAAAGCCAGTCGTGAGTCGTGCTTGCGTGCACGACTTGTGACTTGGCTTCTAGCCTGCACGGATTGCATGTTCCTTAGCATACTCCGATTTAATCTCCCCATCTCTCGTCCGGCAGCCAAGCACTCCATCGCACGAGTGACCTAGAGCCGAGAGCCGAATGCCGAGAGCTGAAATCCAATCGGGAAGGGGAAAGCGGGGACACGAGTCATGCTTGGCCGGTATGACTCGTGCTAGTGCCCATCACCATGTCACGAGTCGTGCTCTAAAGCACGTCTCGTGACTTGGCTTTCCAGCAAAGCATTCATGTGTTCCACTTTCCCGATCCGAAACTTCCCGTCTTTCGACCGACAGCCGAGCATTGAGTACTCAGGGCGTGTCCGATCGAAAGATGGTAGTTCAATTGGGACTTGGACACACTAATCCTGCATTCCAAATCTGCAAAAAATCTGCAGAACTCCTTAGCTCCAAAATGCACCCCAAAACTTCAAAAACATTTTTCCAAAAAACACTTACCTCAGATCGAACACTTCCAGCATCACAAACAACAGCAAAACATCACTTTTAACACATTTCATACAATCAATTCATTAAGTAGCAAAAAATCAAAGCCCGATAGTAGCAAAATCCAGAAAATTTGCAGTAAATCCATTCAACTCAAATTCGCTCCTCTAATACATCTTTCATGCATCACGACTTAATCAAATCAACACTTATAACATTTAAACTCACATGCATTTCACAAACATCATATTACCAGAAAATCATAAGGAAACGCATCCAGAATAAAGAAATTCCCAAACCTATCAATCTTAAGCTCCTAAATGCAAGCTCCACTCCCACTTGCCTTCTCTTTTCCCTTGGGATCACGAGTAGGCGCTTCTAACCCAAGAACCCAAGAAGAACACACAAACACATAAAAACTCTAAGTTAAAATACATTCTAACAGACCAAGAGAAGGAGAGGAATAAGAAGGGAAAACCCAACCAAAGCTTACCAAATAAACTTGAGAGATGATCAATTTCCACCAAAAATCACTTGGATCCAAGCTAGGGCACACTTGAAGGAGAAAGAGGAAGAAGAGATAAAGAGAAGGAGAAGAAAATGGGAGAGAGGCAGTAAAATGGCTGCTCCCTTTTTCTCTCTTCTTCTATTTATACCTACTTCCTAAAACCCTAGCCATATGTCACCACATCTTTGGTGGATCTTGATCACTCACACCCTACCAACATGCAAGACGCCACACACAAGACTAATCCAACTAATGCATACGCTACTAACATACATGCACCCACACTCTAATTAAACCCACAAAACATGCATATTATCCAAGAATACCCTTAACACATGTGCACACACCCACACATGCACACATACACAAGGCTCAGACTACTAGGGGGAAATCGGGGTGTGACAATATTTGATTAGGTTGTTTATGTAGGTGTGTGTTTGTTTGAATGATGTTTCTTCCGCTATAGTATAAATGTATAGATATGTATGCGCTTGTGTGTGCATAGCGCTCCTGTATCCTCCTAGAGGGTATTAGGGCATTGCATTGACACTTACATTAAGCTTTCTATCCGATTACCATGATTGTTTAGAAATCTATATTCTATTTTAACAATGAGAAGATGGGTACATTATATATATATATATATATATATATATATATATATATATATATCAATTCATTAGGTACCTAAATCTGTTAACCAATTTAGGCTAACCTATAACATGTTAACTTAATAATTTACCTTAACATTAACTTTTCGATTGACCTATAACTGTCTTAAATTATTATTTATGCAGACTATTCAGATTCCCGATCCAACATAGGAATAACAATCAATTCCAATAAGCCACAAGCATAGACAGTCTAAAAGAACATAATACCATGCATCAATGACCCATAACTGACTATAAAGGTTCAATAGATGCCAGTACCCAAAATTATAATAATTTAAGTTCATATACATGCCAGTTTCTTAACATACATAATATTTTTCAAAATATTTTTCTTCGATTCAGCTTCCAAAATTTGTGAGATATGCTTGGCTCCGCATCCTATGGAGTACTTATACGCAGTCTTATATAATTACGTGCTGAGCATTAAATATATCCAGTGGTAATTGTAATTCTAGAAATTTCCACTACAGTAAATCGACATGCATACTTCATGAATATAAATAATATATTTAATATCAAATAAACCAATATTTAATTCATTTAATTTATATACATGCAAAAATATTCATAATTGCACTTAAATCCTTCAAGTAGTGGTAAATGTACAAATTGTACACATAAAAATCCATATTTACATATCAGTCCCTTATTGTGGCAAAATTACTATTTGGTCCTCAAACTTTTCCAAAATTACAAAAATGCCATCAATTCATGTTACTTACCTTTTTAGCCATTATTTAGCATGAAAATTACCATTTAGTCCCCAAACTACCATTTTCATGCCAAATTACATTTCAGTCCTCATGAAATCACCTATTTACATAAACATTTAATTAATTATATTTTTACCCTTAGTAATCATTATTAGTCTATTTATGGTCAAATTACCATTATACCCTTAAATTTTTCCTTTCTATCATTTAAGCCTTTTTTTACTATAATTTTCATTTTAACTCCATTTCAGTCACAATAACCTCATTTTTTCCATTTTTCCCCTCGTACAAAGCTGGCACAAATCTATGGACTGAATACTCAAGGCGTGACCTTGATAGGTTCAATACAGTTTAGAGGGATCCCGAAAGACCACCCCTACACTTCATTTGACAATTCAATAGTTTAATACGGTTTAATAGGACCGTCATTGGCCTACATTAAGTGAGACGTCATATTCACACCCGTGGTTTGGTGTGTAACACCCCGATACCCCCGTTGGAAGGATACAAGAGTATCAAGCACTCGCATACACAACATACAAGCGAAAGCGGAAGCATAAAGCGGAAAAAAAAGATAAATCACTATCATAAACATAGAATAAAAAGAATAATATATATATACAACATCAAAAATATGCATTACTTACAAAACTTACAAAAGGATCCTTAAAACATTTACATATGCTAATAAACAAAAAGAATTACTTATACAAAAACACAGGAGTTGAATTAACAAAAATAGACAATTCTAACTCCTAGTGGCTGACCTAAAGATGCGCGATGCGAACCAAAACTGAACCTGCCACCTACATGGGAAAACGCCCGTGCTAAGCAATAACGCTTAGTGGGGAGAAAACACAAATAAAAGACTTCTAACGAAGTTGCAAGCAGAATAATCACAAAAGATGAAGAACCCAATCACAGTGCTAACTTCACATGCAAACAATAATCAAAGCATAGCCATGACTTATATACATCACTAAATAATAAACCCCTCAATAAGCCATTAACATCGCACACATATACATGGGTCGGTACAAAATCACAATACACAAATCATCACAGAAATGCTAGCCAAAATAGAAATACTATCCAGAATTTACACTGGAGGTGGATACGGGTACACTAGATATTGCGAACAGTATCAAACATTGGAGATCGAAGTCTCAAAACATTTTATACCCTAAGGTAGTTAAAAAGACATAAGTCTCAAAAACATTTCACTAAGACCACAACAGAGGTCTCTGTAAGATCTAAACGGTGCCAACATAGGCAGCTGCACTCACTAACCCTTTATAAGCATGCTTATCTATCCACTACTACGACCATTCAGGCTTACTCACACACACTAAATATATATATATCAATCACTTGAGCTTTATAATAACAAAGAATTTTATCACTAATCATAATAGGGATCATTCCAAGCATGTCAATATACAAATACCAATTCAAGATAACAGCAATCATAGATAAAACATGGGTGAGAAACCATACAGAGCAAAATGCAAATAAAACATTTGATGTACAGGGGAGGGTGTAACACCCTGTTTGCCCCCTAGAAGTTGGAGCCATTTGTGCATGTGTGCATTGGGTGTGTGATGGCATGTGATAAGGGCATTTTAGGTAAAATGCATATTTATGGGTTTGTACTAGTGTGGGTGTGCATGCTCACATGTTAGTAGGGTGTGCATTAGTGAGGAGAGCATTGTGTGTGGTGTTGTGTGTGTTGGTAGGGTTTGAGTGGTCAATCTCCACCAATGAGGAAATGACACTTGGCTAGGGTAAGGAAAAAGGGGTAATTAGAAGAAGAAAGAGAAAAAGGGAAAGCAGATTTTGTTTCTATTTCCCATTTCTCTCTTCTCTCTACTTCTCTTCTTCCTTTTCTCTCTATTTGAGAGCCTAGCTTGGATCCAAGAGAGTGTTGGTGGAGTTGATCATCTCTTGACCCTCAATTGGTAAATTTTGCGTCATTTGTTCATCTTCTTCATCTTTTTTTCTTCTTGTTAGGTTGAGTTTTGATTTAGGGTTTGTTGTTTGTTTAATTTGTGGGTATTGTCTCTAGTTGAGCCTCCTCGCGATCCCAAGGGGAAGGAGAAGGCAAGTGGTAGTGGTGTTAAGTGATTTGCAACTAAGGAGTATCAGGTTTGGGAGTTTTGTGAATTTTTATGCTTTTATTCTTTTTTGATTTTTCTGGAAAATTAGCATGTTGATGAAGTTCTATGATGGTTAATTTGCTATAAGAAAGTGATATTGTGCTGGTAATGCTTAATTGTGATTTTGTTGGGTTAAAGGCTTTATGGACTGAAATGAGATTAAAAATTGTTGGGTTGATTTGGATTATTAATTATGTTTATAACATGTTCTTGAGTGTTAAGAGCTTCAAAAGGTTAGTTTTAAGTTGGTGTTAATGTTTTGAATGTTGGATTTAAGTGGGTGTTTTTGGTGTGCGTAAGTTGGGTTACAACCCTTCCTAATAAATCTTCTGGCTTTCAGAGCTGATACCACGTTATGCAGAGAACTGCTCCCAATTCCCTTCACAATAACAGGTACTTGATCTTTATCCTTCAAAACCATTACCTTCCTATGACAGTCCACTACTGCGCGGTGCTTATCCAACCAATCCATCCCCAGAATAATATCAAACTCATGAAACGGCAAGCAGATCAAATCCACCACAAATTCTGTACCTTGAATCTTTAAGGGACATTTTCGACACACCCGATTAACCAAAACACTCTGACCCAACGGACTAGATACACAAATCTCATATTCCATCTTCTCCTCACTTCCCAATTTATCCCATAACTTATCAGAACACACATACGAATGAGTAGAGCCTGGGTCAATCAAAGCATAAACTTCAGAATCAAACAAAGAGAACTTACCGGCAATCACTTCGGGAGCATTCTGTTCCTCTCGGGCCTTCATAGCATAGGCCCTACCAGCCGATGGTACAGGGCGATCTACTGATTCTGAGGGTTCTCTCTCTCGAGGCCGACCACCACGACCCCTTCCTCTACCCCGATTACGGCTTCCTTAGGGTACATTAGATCCAGCTCGGCTCCCTTCCTGCTGTCCTGGTGGATCTCCATACCGACTTGGACAATTTGCAAGTAAATGGTCCGTAGAACCACATCTGAAACAACCTCCTATTAACCATCGACACTCACCCCAATGTTGTTTGTTGCAATGAGTACATCGGGGAGTGCCATCTCCTCTACCCGTTCCCGCTCCCCTGGAAGAACCCTGTTTCCTCCCTCTAGGGGCCGGACTAGCTACAGACTCATCAGCAAAGTTTCCTTGCGATTCCCTCGGTCTCTTGCCTGAAGAAGAGCCACCTCTTGCAGACTTCCTTCTTTGAGCTTTCTCTCTAAGAATATTCTCAGAACGCTCCGCCCTCAAGGCTGCTTGAACCAACTGATAGTACTTCACATTCGGAGCCGACATCAAAGAGATTAACATCACCTTCAAAGACTCATTCAAGCCTGCTTCAAAATGCTGACATCTGAACTCATCTGTGAGAACCCTGGACGGTGCATACTTACTAAGCTTGTTAAACTCATTTTCATACTCGGCTACAGACATTGTTCTTTGCTTGAGAGTTAGAAACTGCGCCCACTTGGCATCCTTATATGCTTTAGTGACATACCAGTTCTGGAACTCACTCTCAAAAAATTCCCATGTAATCGGTTCAGGAACCTGCGGTTGACTAACCACCAGTCTCCACCAATCATAAGCAGAGCCTTGCAATAAGGACAGTGCACACTCCACTTCTTGATCTGGTGGACATCTTATCTCCCTAAGTACTCTGGATGTCTTCTCTATCCACATCTCTGCCTTATCAGATTCATCTATGCCAGTACCAAAGAAATCCTCTGCACCATGCTTTCTTAACTTCTCAATAGGAGCACTGGGTGCTGTTACCCTCTCCAGTACCCTCGTCATATTCTGAAGCACCGCTTCTAACGGTCCAATAGGCACCTCAGGTCGTCCCCTAGGAGGTTGAGCCGGACCAAAAACTGAGGGATCTTGCTCTTGGGGATTAGCACTTTCCGCTGACCCCTCAATCGATCCACGAGCAGACTCCATAACTACAAAATACAAACGCAGTGCGCATCAGGCCAACACAACTCCAACAAACTAACTAACACACTAAAACCCAGTAACATCTAAACCAATAGCTCTGATACCACCTAATGTCACACCCCAACCTATACCATGGAGACTTCTCTTCGGATTAGAGGGAGAAGGATCCAGATAGGTAGGAGTGTCACATCCCACTAGTACAAACAAGTAAACATCACATAAAGAAATGACGTATCAGAGATAAATAAATAAATAAAAACTTTGAAAGAAGAAGAGCGATACAGAGCAAAATGAATACGTTATTAATGTACAAAAAGAGGTCTTTACATCTTACATCAGTTTACAAAACAAAAATACCAATAAACAAAAGTCCAAAGTACACTGTTTCGAAGGGCTAACAAAACATTATATCTTTTACAAAAGAAAGGAAAGCCTATACTACAAAACACCCGATCTCTAGTTGTGTTGGCCTTCCCGATGCGACACGCCCAGACCATGCGTACCAAAACCTTCCACACCTGCACGGATAAACACCCGTGCTAAGCAAAATCGCTTAGTGGGGAAAACACAAATGCATAGCCACCACTCACAGTGACGACAACAGAAAGCACATGATAATGATACAATTATAGATATAGAATCATACATAATTAATTCAAATATTTATGTTATCATCCAATGTTCTTGTATAAAGACACACTAATACCTGCTTAATCATAAAGAGTGGATAACGAGTACACATAGCTACTTGAGAGTATCAATATCATATTATGGACACATAGATACCCGAAGGTATCAAATCATTCTTTTTATCTTTGTTCCAAATTGTTTTCACATAGAATCTTAAGAAAGATTCAAACAGAAGGATCGCGAGGATCCAATTGGGGGACCTGATCAGGGTCCAAAATCGTACACATAGCTGCAGCAACACATAACTCTATTAGGCATGCCTAACTATCCACTTTCCGACAATAGCAGGTTATACGAAATCTTGTCAAATTAACATACATATTATTCATTTAAATAGGTATTCAAGGCTTTAAATAAAAGAGTGCATGCAAAATAAATCAAGTCATTAAGCAAAAAAGAGAAGAAATCAAATTTGGAAGTTACGCCTGTCGCGCTCGCGACAGAAGCCAAAATACACTTCCACGTCTCATCTCGCGATCGCGAGTAACCTCGTGGTCGCGAGAGGGCGTGGGTGCTGCTCTCTATCGCGCTCGCGAGGGTTGTCGCGCTCGCGACAGAAGAGAGCCTTGCACATGTTCGAAGCTCGAGCACTCTGTCGCGCTCGCGACAGAGAGCTCCCTTCGAACTCCTCGGCGTGACACCTCTCGCGCCGGCACGAGGGTTGAAACCTCCGCACTCTGTCGCGCTCGCGACAGACACGGGTTTTTCAGCTCTTACGCCCAAAATCTACAGAATTCTCACACAATTCACATCTAAACTTCCAAAATTGATTCTAAACCTCAAAATTAAGTAACACAAGTATCCACAACTCATAACATAACTAAAACCCAGCTTTATCACTATTTATCTTAATTAAATCAAGCCAAATACATGCTCAATTCCAAGAAATCCCAAAACAGCAATTTTAACAATAATTGCAACTATTCACATGATTCCTTGTAAATCCTTCAACAATATTCATTCTCTCACATCACATATCAAGCTAATTTCAATTTAAGCTATACATATTCAATTCATAACTCCAATCAAAGCTAAAAATGCCAAAACCCAACTCAAATCACACAGACATATATAAAACAAATATTCCCAAACCTTATCTCCTCTGCTCCTACTCGCGAGCTCTGCTCCCACTAGCGATTTCTTTCCCTTTTTCCGGTCTAGGAGCCTCCTCTGAACCACAAACCCACAATAGCCAAGATCAATTCTAAAGCAATCCACATAAAAACATATATATAACCTAAACCTAGAGAAGAGGAAGAAGAAGAAATCAAGACATCCCTACTCACCTTTGAGCTTCAAAAAAATCACAAATCCAACAACCCAAGCTACTCAAGGAAATGAGAGGGAGCAAGATCGGCCAAGAAAAAGAAAGAACAAAGAAAGAAGAAGAAGAAGTGAAGGGAATAACGTGAAGGAGGGAAGAAGAACGAGAAACAAGGAAAAATGGCTGCATTTTCTCTCTCTCTCTCTCACCAAACCCATTAAATGCTAACCCATCCACTATGCCACATGTCACTCTCCCCATAAGACAAATGTCCCAAAATACACCCTACTCCCATACATTACTATGCACACTAAGCTATCTCTTGCTCATACCTTACTTCTATACACCCACCTATACACTAGCCTAATTCCTCTTCTCAAACTAATACACATAAATTAAAAAAATAATCCAATTTAACACCTACCTGCAATACATAAAAATACACACATATAGACACGGAAAGGCTCAAACTACTGGGGTGTTTTTGGGGTGTTACAGAACCAAACCTGCCACCTGCACAGGAAAAGAGCCCGTGCTAAGCGATAATGCTTAGTGGGGAGAACACACAAGTATATGGATGGCCATTCACAATGGTCGTTAAAACATAACATAAACACAAATGACAAAACAAATGCTCATAACATATCATTAACTATGCTTACATAATAAACCGTGCGATCGGTAGTACATATATATTCACATTACCTGATTACTCATCTTGGTACTAAACACCTACAGTTACCATATTCTTCTAACCATATTAAAGCAATACCAAGCCGATAGAATACCAGACTAAACACAATTATTACCATGCAATTACACATACAAATTACTTTCACTTACCGTACTCACCGTAATATCAGAAATTTCACGTGCGTAGATACTACTTATCATGCAGAACATACACCATTATCATGCAAAGCCCTAGAGGTCTAAACATACAACTATCATGCCAAGATACATTCACATTAGCCGAGATCCTAGGAATAATGTCAAAACACCGCACTTTCACTGCGCAACACCACTACATAAAATATCATGGCATGGAAAGCAAACACATGACAACATACCGAGAGCGCTATAATAGCTGGGTTCCAAAAACCCTATAGCATAACATTTCATTATGGTATATGCACTTACCAGAAGCCGATCCACAGGCACTACACCACAATATTACATATACGAACTCACCAATTCAACATAGCATTCCGTGATTCGAGCCAGCATACTTATACATATTAATTGACATGCTTATAATCATAACTAATCGAATTCAAACGAGTTCACGATATGATATATGTGAGTAATCATATATAAGATACACGCTTAAGTCACATTTAAACCATTCAGGGATTCGCATGCACATTCGGATGAATAACTTATTCACATAACTGAAATCTTACACATACGAATATCTTATTCTCATATTCATATAAGACAAAGCAAACAGAATACCTGCTGACTCAAAATAGTGGATAACGAGTGTACGGACAGTACCTTACGGGTACGAATCGGCCAAAGGGTACCTTACGGGTACGAATCGAAAAGCAACATCATTTTTCACATTCAAAAATATTTTCTGAGGGGACCTTAAACAATATCTAAACACATTAAAGGTTCGCGAGGAACCACACAGGGGACCTGATCAGGGTCCAAACGTCCAAAGGTGCTGTAGCTAAAGAGACTCTATTAGGCATGCCTAACTATCCACTTACTTGACTCTAGCAGGTCGTACATCATTCAAATCATATGTCGAAACACCTAATATGTATATATACATACATACATATATATATATATAATCATGCATAAGCCAGCGTATAGTAAACATGTAGATAAGTTCATAATATTTACCATGCATCATACAATTCATGTTACAAAACATATAATATAATTCAGTTAACACCTTAACATTATTCAAGATTCTAGAGCATATCAGGGACAAATATGGAACATTATTATACCAATGATTAACATTGCATAAATTTAATCATGCAAGGATACTATTTACATATAAGCATGACATATTATTCTTAAGGAAGGTTCATGAGTAAATACAAGCACAACACCTTTCACATCTTAATATAACACACTCACGATAAACAATCATGAAATTGGCATTCATAACTCACTGGTGTTCAAATTGTAACATGCGATACCATTTACAATAATTAACATACATAAGCAAAATCATAATGAAGTATAACACATTAGCTCTTAAGCTAAGGCATAATATGGCATTCAGACATTAATCCTATCATTCAAATAAGTTGGCACAACAACATGCTATTCACATATAGAGTTCTTAACTTAAGCATAAATAACCCATTTCCATACTAAAAATAGCATTCATAAATTTAGTATAGCAAAGCATACCATTAAATCATGTGAGATATATAGAAAGACACTAAATAATATTTTCACCCAAGCATAAGAGAAAAAGGAGTGAAAAGGAAGAAGGTCAAAAATTTGTAAAACTGAGGACAGTAGCGTTTTACACGGCGGTATGGGTAGTCCCTTACCACCGTGTAAGGCACCTTACACGGGGGTATGGCTTAGACCTTACCGCTGTGTAAGACGACTTACACAGGTACTGGAAAAAACATTTCACACGACGGTATGGGGAAAACCCTTACCCTCGTGTGAGACATTCAGCTCAAAACGCTCTTAGGGCAGTAGCGTTTTACATGGCGGTATGGGTATCTCCTTACCGCCGTGTAAAACCACGGCCTTGCATTTTCTGAGGAATTTCCTCGATTCACACGATGGTAAGCCAATTCCTTACCGCCGTGTGACTTCTGGAAATTCCAGAAATTGTAGAAATCACTCCAATTCGAAACCCAAACAACACAACACCAAAATTGCACATTTATACCATGTTAATCACCCAAAAACTCACCTTCTTTGCTTACCATTCACAACCAACATGAAATTTCACATTTCAATCATTAACTTAATTCCATCAATTTAACATACATAATCTAATAATCTTACTTAAGCATCACTCACATAATCACAATCTGATATTCACAATGTAAGTTCTAAATTCAACATGCACAAAACCCCAAGTCATATACACCATTCAAACACCAAATATCATGCAATTTTCCAGAATTTCATTAACATATAAAATCATAAATACACAAATTATTCCCAAACAAATCATGCATAAACTCATATCAACACTCAAATTTCTGGAAATCACACACAAATACACATTTATGATCCAAGAAGATTAGGGCAAACAACCCAAAACTGAAAATGCAGAAAACAAGCTCCCAAACCTGGAAATCAAAGATCCAAAAATCACTTTTCTAGCTTCAATCTTCAATCCTTTCCTTGCCCTTAAGCTTCTTCTTGCCAACCCAAACTTGCACAAACAAAAACCCAGAAAAAGTACTCATCCAAACCCAATTTAACTCAAATAAAACCAAGAAGAAGAGGAGGAAGAAACCCAAAACGCAGAACCCTAAAGTCCCAAACACATACCTCTAAAATCTTACTCCAAAACTCAGTCAAAATCACCTCTAAGCAAGCACAAACTGTTAGTGGTTATGCCCTAGGCCAAACATTTGGACCTTGATGTAATCATTACATTTTCATTTATATAATGGTTTTCTTCGCATTAATATTATTGGCATGTTACATTATTGTAATGTTTATGAATAACAATATTATTCATGTTGTCCCTAGTCATTTATCAATAAAGGGCATAAAGATAAATTAAGACTAGTATAGATTTGAATTGATAATCATGGGATGATTATATATGATAATATAAATCAAATCTATAGGTACTTGCTAGAGAACAAAGTACTGGATAGACCCACTATAAGATCACTTCATGGGATAGTGTCATAAGTGATCTTATAATAGATATGTTATTGAATCCTTTGACCTGAGGTTATCATAGTTTCCTACATAAGGATCATTATGTTTTGACATTATCAAACGTTATCTTTAATCGAATAATTATAAAGTTTATGATCGGACATAATGAGTATTATGCGGAGGAAAGTGAATAATCAAGATGGAATTTGTCCCTCTCTAATGAGAGAGATAGCTATTGGGCCCCTCGACAAGTAGGACTGTAAAATGCATGGCCGTGCTCAAATGAATTGATAGTGTCATCAATGTCATTTGAATTTATCCGTCTGCTTGGTGATCGAGAAATTATATGTTTGAACAATTTAAGTTTGACATGAACCATGACTTATGTTCAAACAAGATATCGTGTGACAAAAGGATAATAACATGTTCTATTGTCAGGTTAAAATCGGACTAACGATATTTATATTATTTGGGTAGTCATAATGTCTTGCTAGAGACCAATTATGACTTGTGCGCTTAACATGGGATTAGGCCCACTGCCAACATAATATAAACCTATTGGGTCACACACCAAGACCAAAATGAACAAAATGGATTTTATTAGGTTATTTCGAAATAAAATGTAAATATAGGTATTTATATTTAATTTTGAAATTACATATTTATATATATATTTATATATGTACATATGCATATATCTCTTATTTTGAATATGAGATAATAGTATATGTTAATATAATATTTCTTATTATTTTGAATAAGAAATAAATGCATAAATAAATAAATAAATATATATATATATATATATATATATATATATATAATGAAAATATCTCTTAATTTTGAATTAGAGATAATATCATTATTAGGGGTTTAAAACTTATTTACATGTATATAGATATGTGTTAGGAAAAGGAGTTAAACCCTAATAAAACTCTAATCACGTTATTCAAATAGGAATAAGGATTATAGTGGCTGCACAACTTCATATGAGAGAATAAGAAGTGGGAAAAACAAGCTATGATTTTTCTTTGAAAAGAAAATAAAAAGCTAACCCAGCCACCTTTTCTTTGAGAAAGAATCTTAAAATCCATTCGCATAATAAGGGAGCTAGCACCCCTGTGAAGTTCTGTTCGTTTTGTTCGTGCGTGTGGATACCAGTAGAGGGTGTTCGTGATCAAAGCAGCACCTATAGTCCGAGATAAGGCGTTATTTCATTCTAAAGGTTAGTAATTCTTTATCTCTTCCTTTTGAATCAATCGAAAATACTTGGATCCTGTTTCGGGTTTCAATTTTATTCCACTGTGTTAATGTTTAATTAATCCGATGAAACCCAACAGTGGTATCCGGCCAAAAGAGAAGAAAAGGAAAAGCAGAAAATGGAGAAGAGAAGAAGAAGAGGAGGTGTGAGAGGGAGGGGAGAACGGGAATTCCAAAATTCTGTGTTCTCCCTCTCTCTCTCTCTCTTTTCTTCTTTTCTTCATTCAATGCTTACCAACCCTGCTACATGGCAAGTTCTCATTGGACCAAAATCCCACTTATTGACTCTTCAAACCATGGCACCATACTCCTACCTCACTTTATAATTCCTTAACATCCAAATTCCTCATGCACAATGTACCGAAATACCCGTCACTTAACCGACTTAGCTTGCCAATTCCGACTAGGCCCAATTTGGGGGGTGACAAATATTCAGCATTCAAACCACACAAAATCATCAAACACCCAACATGTATAAGAATAATCCCAAACCTATAACTCCTTAGGTCCTATTCTCTTAGATCCACTGCAACCAACCTTCTCCTTGCCCTTAGGGTCACGAAGAGGCTCAACTAACATCACAACCAAAGAACACACAAAACAAAGCAAACCCTAAATCAATCTAAGCCCAGAAATTACAAAGAAAGAGATGAAGAACATGAATCAAAGCAAGACAAAGACACAAACTTACCAAATTAGAAGCAAGAGTGACCAATTTCCACTACCAAAGCTTGATTTCTAGCTAGTAATAACTAGGGAAGGGAAAAAGGAAGAAGGGGATAGAGGTAGAGGGGGAAAAACGGGAATGAGTTTTTGATTTCCCTTCTCTCCTCCTTCTTTTCTTAATTCTTTTTCCCTAACCTAATACACATGTCAACCTCCTAGTGGTGGAACTTGCTCACTCACACCCTAATTCCATGCTTCACACACACATAATGCATTCCCAACTAATGCACACCCTACAATGATATGCTCATATGCACATAAACATAACTCAACTTACTCACATCCTACCAAGGTGTGAGCAAAACACACCCAAATGCAACCCAACTAAATTCTACCCTAATAACATACATGCACCACATGCTAACAAAACTCATAAAACATGCAATATTCCCAAAATGCCCTTATGATATGCCGAACACATACAAATACATACTCACATAAATGGCTCATTCTACTAGGGGGCAAACGGGGTGTGACACATATCTCGACCGATTTGTAGTAGTGTTTATAGATGATATCTTGGTCTACTAGAAAGATGAGAGTGAGCATGAGGAGCATCTCCGGTTGGTTTTGCAAGTGTTGAGGGAGCATAAGTTATTTGTGAAGTTTAGTAAATGTGACTTCTGGCTTCGGGAAGTGTCTTTCTTGGGGCATATTGTATCGGCTCAGGGTATCCAAGTTGATCCGGCTAAAATTGAGGCAATTGTTAATTGGAAAGCACCTAGGAATGTTCCGAAAGTGAGAAGCTTTCTCGGTTTAGCAAGCTACTATCATCGGTTTGTGACAGGTTTCTCAGTGATTGCCGCTCCTATGATGAGGTTGTTGAGGAAAGGAGTCAGAATTGAGTGGTCGGATAAGCGTCAGGCTTGCTTTGAGAAGTTAAAGAGGTTGTGAGTCGAAGCTCCTGTACTAACTCAACCCATCTCGGGTAAAGAGTTTGTGATGTACAGTGATGCTTTCGGTGTTGGGCTCGGTTGTGTGTTGATGCAAGAGGGAAAAGTTATGGCTTATGCTTCCCGGCAGTAGAAGCCATATGAGAGGAACTATCTGACACATGATTTGGAATTAGCAGCTGTGATTTTTGCTTTGAAGATTTGGCGATATTATTTGTATGGGGAAAAGTGTAGGATTTTCATGGATCACAAGAGTCTGAAGTACCTCCTCACGTAGAAGGAGTTGAATATGAGGCAGAGCCGTTGGTTAGAGTTGTTCAAGGACTACGACTGCATTTTGGATTACCATCCGGGTAAGGCCAATGTGGTTGCAGATGCTTTGAGTAGGAAGTCAGTTTCGGCTTTGTTCTTGAGACAATTTAGATGGAGATTTGATTCAGATGGGGCTTTGGTTGCCCAATTGAAAGTGAAGCCTACCTTGAGACAATTGTTAGTGGATACCTAGAAGGATGATGAGAGATTGCAATGGTTGCAGGAGGTCCGATCTAGTAAGCAGTCAGAGTTCTCGATTTTGGATGGGGTGCTTATATATGGGAATCGTTTGTGTGTGCCCGAGAATGACGAGTTAAGGAAACAACTTTTGAGTGTGGCACACACGACGGTTTTCACCATGCATCCTGGTAGTGAGAAGATGTATCGAGATATGAAGCAGTTCTATTGGTGGACCGGCATGAAGAGAGACATTGTGGATTTTGTGGCAAAGTGTTTGACCTGACAGCAGGTAAAGGCTGAGCACCAAGTTCCTTCGAGATTGCTCACTCCTTTCCCCATCCCTGTGTAGAAATGGGATGATATTGCCAAGGATTTCATGTCGGGTTTGCCGTTGACTCAGAGGAAGCATGACTCGATTTTGGTGATTGTAGATCGGCTTACGAAGTCAGCTCATTTTCTGCCGGTTAGAGTGGATTATTCGATGGATAAGTTGGCCAACATTTATGTGAATGAGGTGGTCAGACTGCATGGAGTGCCATTTTCTATAGTGTCAGATCGAGATCTAGGGTTCACTTCGAAGTTTTGGAAAGAGTTGCAAAGATCGTTGGGTACTAAGTTGAACTTCAGTACGGCATTTCATCCTCAGACATATGGTCAGTCAGAGAGGGTCATTCAGATTTTAGAGGATATGTTACGAGCTTGTGCCTTGGAATTTTCTGGCAGTTGGGATCGATATGTGCAGCTTATGGAGTTTACCTACAACAACAGTTATCAGTCGAGCATCGGTATGTCACCGTATGAGGCTTTGTATGGTCGGTCGTGTAGGACTCCAGTTTGTTGGACAGAGTTGACCGAGCGTTCCATTGTTGAGCCAGATTTGGTTAGAGATACTGAGGAGAAGATCAGAGTTGTGCAGCGGAATTTGAAAGTGGCTAAGGATTCACAGAAGTCTTATGCTAACCTGAAGAGAAAAGATATTCAATTTGAGGTTGGGGACAAAGTTTTCCTTAAGGTTTCACCTTAGAGAAAAGTGTTGAGATTCGGTAAGAAAGACAAGCTTAGTCCTCGGTTTATTGGACCTTATGAGGTGTTAGCTGAGGTTAGTCCGGTAGCCTATAGGTTTGCTTTACCGATGGAGTTAGCAAAGTTGCACGATGTTTTCCATATCTCCATGCTTCGTCGGTATAGATCAGATCCTTCGCATGTGTTGTCGGTTCAAGATGTTCAGGTTCATCTGGATAATTCATATAATGAGGAATCAAAGGCCATTTTAGCTCGAGAAGTGAGACAGTTGAGGAATAAGCAAGTCCCTTTGGTCAAGATAATATGGCATCACCATGGAGTTGAGGTAGCAACTTGGGAACCAGAGGCGATGATGAGGGCTCAATATCCGCAGTTTTTTAGTTTGGGTGAGAATTTCGAGGACGAAATTCTTGTTAGTAGGGGAGAGTTGTAACACCCCATTTGCCCCTTAGAAGTTGGAGCCATTTGTGCATGTGTGCATTGGGTGTGTGATGGCATGTGATAAGGGCATTTTAGGTAAAATGCATGTTTTGGGGTTTGTACTAGTGTGGGTGTGCATGCTCACATGTTAGTAGGGTGTGCATTAGTGAGGAGAGCATTGTGTGTGGTATTGTGTGTGTGTTGGTAGGGTTTGAGTGGTCAATCTCCACCAATGAGGAAATGACACTTGGCTAGGGTAAGGAAAAAGGGGTAATAAGAAGAAGAAGGAGAAAAAGGGAAAGCAAATTTTGTTTCCCTTTCCCGTTTCTCTGTTCTCTCTACTTCTCTTCTTCCTTTTCTCTCAATTTGAGTGCCCTAGCTTGGATCTAAGAGAGTGTTGGTGGAGTTGATCATCTCTTGACCCTCAATTGGTAAGTTTTGTTGTATTTCTTCATCTTCTAAATCTTTTTTTCTTCTTGTTGGGTTGAGTTTTGATTTAGAGTTTGTTGTTTGTTTGATTTGTGGGTATTGTCTCTAGTTGAGCCTCCTCGCGATCCCGACGGGAAGGAGAAGGCAAGTGGTAGTGGTGTTAAGTGATTTAGAGCTAAGGAGTATCAGGTTTGGGAATTTTGTGAATTTTTATGCTTTTCTTCTTCTTTGATTTTTCTGGAAAATTGGCATGTATATGAAGTTCTATGATGTTTGATTTGCTATAAGAATGTCATATTGTGCTGGTAATGCTTGATTGTGATTTTGTTAGGTTAAATGCTTTGTGAACTAAAATGAGATTCAAAATTGTTGGGTTGATTTGGATTATTAATGATGTTAATAATATGTTCTTGAGTGTTAAGAGCTTCAAAAGGTGAGTTTTAAGTTGGTGTTAATGTTTTGAATGTTGGTTTTAAGTGGGTGTTTTTGGTGTGTGTAAGTTGGGTTGATTTCTAGAGGATTTCTGGGTTTCTAGCGATCCACACGGCAGTATGGTTTGTCATACCTCCATGTGAATCATGAGATTTTCCCTAGAATTTGAAGGCTGTGAATTTACACAGCGGTAAGGACATTCCATACCGCTGTGTAAAGTCATTATGCCTTAGTGTTTTCCTGAGGTGTGCACTTTACACGGCAGTATGGCTTTGCTATACCCCCGTGTAAAATGACTTACATGGCGGTAAGACAATGTCATGCCGCCGTGTAAACTACTTCTTCCCAGCTTTTGAAGTTTTTCGATTTTTCTTTGTTTTCGTTACTTTTTCTTTATTTATTGGTTTTAAATATTATTTAGTGTCATTTTATGTATCTAATATCATTAGATTGTATTTTTCTATATCAAATTATATTGAATGTTTTGGATTCATTTTGGTTGGAATCCGGAATGTGTTGTGCATATCTTTAACTCATGATTCTTCACTCTGAACAATATGTTATACTTAAGTGTGATTTGTATTATACATGACCTACAAGAGTCAGTCTAGTGGACAGTTAGGCATGCCTAATAGAGTCTCTTAGCTGCAGCCCTCAATTCTGTTTGGACCCCGATTAGGTCCCCGTTTGGATCCTCGCGATCCCTAAAAGTATTTAGATCTTGTTTAAGATCCCCTCCGTAAAATGTTTTGAAAATGATAAAAATGTGATTTCAATTTTTGATTCATACCCGTAAGGTACCGCCATGTGTATACTTTTTACCCGTAAGGTACCGCCATGTGTATACTCGTTATCCACTATTGTGAGCCCGCAGGTGTTTTGCTTTGCTTTGTCTTGCTCTGTTTCGTTGTCAACATATGAATGAGATATCCGAATGATTTGACGATAAGTATATGAACTCGCTATTATCCGAATGCAAATATGAGCCTACGAATATTATGAATATGACTTGAGCATGTATAAATCTGTTATGATTATTGCATATGTCATTGTGAATGTTGTTTGCCTTGATGACCATTGTGAATCGCCGTCCATATTACTTGTGTGCTCCCCACTAAGCGTTATCGCTTAGCACGGTGTTTTACCCGTGCAGGTGCGGAAGGCGTTTTGCTTTTGGGAGAGTCGCCGCCAGTCAAGCCAACACAGAGGGACTAGTGTTAGGGCTTAGTTTTGTATTTTAATAGTTCTTTTGTAATTATAGAACTCTCTATGTATTATTTTGTACAGCTTCCGCCTTGTATATTTTGGATATGTAACTATTTTGTTATATAAGTTATGATCAGAACATTATTGTAATGACTTCTATTATATTAATGAATGATCATTTTGATGTTTCCAAAAGTTTTAATTTTCGCAGTATTTTAGTATGTATAATGTGATTGAATGTATGTTTCTGTATCCTTTGTGTGGTGACACCCTTGCTCATACGGCATCTCACTCCCTCGCAGATGGGTTCACCTACGTATGGGTACGGGGTGTTACAGGTTTTTCTTTTTTTGTAACGACCAGTGGGCCCATCCTCGGAACATATCTCATCGGGAGTCGGTTCACCACACCGTACTCATGGTGTTTGCACGTCCCCTAGTGCATTTTTGCCTTCCGTGGGATTCGAACCAAGGACCTGGGGACCTTAAGCACTTAATTCATGGAATCCCACTACCATTAGGCTAGTCTAGCCTAATGGTAGTGGGATTCCAAGAATTAAGGGCTTAAGGTCCCCATGTCCTTGGTTCGAATCCCATGGAAGGCAAAAATGCACTAAGGGAGGTGCAAAGACCGTGAGTACGACACGGTGAACCGACTCTCGACGGGATATGTTGCCGGGATGGACCCACCGGTCGTTATAGAGGGTCGCACTCGCTACAACCCATCGCGCTCGCGACAGAGGCATAGCCCGCCCCTCGTCAAACACGCGACAAGCTGAACACTCATAAAAGACAAGCAGAACAAGCCTCTGTCATGCTCGCGATAAAGGGTGGGACTCCCCATCGTGCGCTCATGAAGAACCACAGCCCGGCAGACACTTGGCTTATCGAGCTCTGTCGCACTGGCGACAGAGTGCGGACACTGGCCTCTTCACGTTCGCGCTCGAAACCACGAGCGCGAAGGGGCTTGGCCCAATCAAAGCTCGGCCTACCGAGCTCTCTATCACGCTCGGGACATGGGTCATGCTCATGATAGAGGGCTCATCAGCACTCCAATGGCCATCACGCATTCTGTCGCGCTCACGATAGAGTCAAGAATTGCCCAGAAAATATGCACTTCTGCACTTCACTCCAAACCCAACAATTTCAAAACCACTCATTCATGCCATGCCATGCTAAATGCATCACTCAAATGCATTCTAACATGCTAAGGATCAACTCATACACTTCATACACTAATTATTAACAAGAAATAAACTTAAAACACAAATTACATCACAAGAACTTCTAACCCAAAATCGACACAAAACTCATGCCAATAACACTCCAAAACTCACATTTAACCCATTCAAACACTAATATTTCAAACCATCTTCACTACTCACACAAACACATGTAAATACACAAACATAACACTCAAAAATTCCTGAAATTAACACTCAAACTTAAGATCCGATAAGAAAATAAGCAAGGCAACTCCCAAACCTCAAAATGAAGCTTCAAACCACTCTTCAAAAACCCACTTTCTCCTTGCCTTTGCTCTTCCTTCTATCTTCAGATTCTTACACAAATAAACCCACAAGCACTCAATCAACCCATTCCAAAATTTCAAAATAAGAAAAACGGGAAGGAAGAAAAGAGAAACAAACTTAACTCTCAAAACCCAAACACTTACCTTAAAATCTAGCCCCAAAGTTCAACCAAATCCAGTACAACCATGCAAACACTGCCCAAGAAGGAGATGAAGGAGCAAGAAACGGGAAAAGAAGAAAGAAAAAGAGAGAAACGGGAAGGGAAGAGAGCAAGAACGGGCAAGGCCAACTGCCGTTCTCTCTCTCTTCTTTTCCTTTTCTCTCTTTCCACAATTAATTCTCCTCACCCACCAAGACTACATGTCACAATTTTATTGGCCCAATATTAAAAAATCTTGACTTTCCACTTAGATCCTTGGCTTTTCTCTTATTGGTCCTTATATAATTACCAAGCACTCACTAAACAAATTATTTCCTTTATACAACTTCAATTCTTTTCCAATATAGTCCTCAATTAAATTCCAAATTAACTTGCACAGTTACTGAAATACCCTTAAATACCCATTTAAATCATGCAAAATCTACTAGGCCCTATTTGGGTTGTTTCAATTCTCTCCCCCTTAAGAAATTTCGTCCTCGAAATTTCCACGCCAACTACTTACATCCCAAACAACCATAACAGAGCTTAAACTGAACTTAGCAAATCAAATTTATCGGAAGGACCTGCGGGCTCTGGTACGTCCTCTCTGATCATCGCGTATACCCGAGGTAGGACACCCGCCGCTACAGGCTGTATCACAGTGTCCGATGGCGCCTGAGAAGCTCTACCTCTGTCTCTGTCACTACCAGCCGCTCATGATCTTCCTTCGCTCACTCTACTCTCTATCTGATCCTTAGCCTCTCTCCGATCAGGGCAATTGGTCAACATGTGCTCGAAGCTCCCGCATTTAAAACATGGCCCCGAAATCCTACGATATTCACCGCAATGGTGCTTCTGACAATGCTCACACTCAGGAATCATACTTCCCTTGCTAGAGGGTGGCACTACACTCCCGACCTCCGAAGGCACTTGAATCGAACCTTTAATTCCTGGTGCACTCGAGGCACCTCTAGCTTTCATATTACTGGTTACTCCACCCTTCGGGGCTCTGCGCTTCTGCTCAATCCTTTGCTTGACCATTTTGGATTCCTCTAACTTCATCGCTGCCGCTACTAACTGGTAATAACTGACTGGTTGCATAACCACCATAGCCAACAATGGTTCCCTAATTACTTCTCTCAATCCGTCCTCAAAATGCTGACACTTGAAGTCCTCAGTCAATAGCAAATTAGGCACATACTTGCTCAATCGATTGAATTCCTTCTCATACTCACCAACCGACATATTCCTTTGCTTTAAACTAATGAACTCCTTCCATTTTGCCTCTCGATAGGCATTGGTCACGTATTTCCTTTTGAACTCTTGCACAAAAAATTCCCAAGTCATCTCTGCTGGTCGCTGAGGATTATGAAGCACAAGTTTCCACCAATCATATGTTGACCCTTGCAAAAGTGATACTGCACAAGACACTCTTTGATTTGCAGGACAATTAATCTCTTGCAAAATTCGATCGGTCCTCTCTAACCAAAACTCCACAACATCCGATTGGTCCAAGGAAGTTCCACTAAACTCTTCTGCTCCTCTCTTTCTTAACAATTCCGTGGGAGTCTTTAGAGCAGTCAAACGATCAACCAATTGTAGCAAACCATGTATCAAAGCCAGATTCTCATACCCTACACTAGGATAATCATCTCGATGACGTTGCAGAACATGCTGATCAACCTCAATCGGATTCACACTACCTGTTGTCTCACCCACGTTATCACTCAGATCAAACTCCATCACACTACACAACATAGTATCTGCATTAGGCCACGACACTAGATAGACTCTCATGCAAAGACTCTATACTCTATCAAATAATAAACCAGAACCACCTAAACCTATGTTTTGGTACCACTAAATGTAACACCTCGATACCCCCGTTGGAAGGATACCGGAGCATCATGCGCTCACATACACAACATACAAGAGGAAGAAGAAGCATAAAGTGGAAAAAATAGATAAATCACTATAATAAACATATAATAAAAAGAATAATATATATACAACATCAAAAATATGCATTACTTACAAAACATACAAAAGGATCCTTAAAACATTTACATCTGCCAATAAATAAAAAGAATTACATATACAAAAATATAGGAGCTGAATTAACAAAAATAGACAATTCTAACTACTAGTGGCCGACCTGCAGATGCATGACGCGAACCGAAACTGAACCTGCCACCTACATGTCAAGACACCCGTGTTAAGTGATAACACTTAGTGGGGAGGAAACACAAATAAAAGACTTCTAACGAAGTTGCAAGCAGAATAATCACAAAAGATGAAGAACCCAATCACAACGCTAACTTCACATGCAAATAATAATCCAAGCATAGCCATGACTTATATACATCACTAAATAATAAACCCCTCAATAAGCCATTAACATCGCACACATATACATGGGTCAGTACAAAATCACAATACACTAATCATCACAGAAACGCTAGCCAAAAAAGAAATACTAGCCTGAATTTATACTGGAGGTGGATACGGGTAAAATAGATACTGCGAACAGTATCAAACATTTGAGACCGAAGTCTCAAAATATTTTATATCCTAAGGTAGCTGAAGAGACCGAAAATATTTCCTAAGGTAGCTGAAGAGACCGAAGTCTCAAAAACATTTCACTAAGACCATAACAGAGGTCGTCGTAAGACCCAAACGGGGCCAACATAGGCAGCTGCACTCACTAACCCTTTATAAGCATGCTTATATATCCACTACTATGACAATTCAAGCTTACTCACACACATTAAATATATATATTTCAATCACTTGAGCTTTACAATAACAAAGAATTTTATCACTAATTATAATAGGGATCATTCCAAGCATGTCAATATACAAATACCAATTCAAGATAATAGCAATCATAGATAAACATGGCTGAGAAACCATACAGAGCAAAATACAATTAAAACATTTAAGGCACAAGGAAGGGTCGCACTCGTGATAGAGGCATAGCTCACCCCTTGTCACACACGCGACAAGTTGAAGACTCACGAAAGACAAGCAGAACTAGCCTCTGTCATGCTCGCGATAGAGGGCGGGGTTCCCCGTCATGCGCTCGCGATGAAGAATAGCCTGGCAGACACTTATTTTACCAAGCTCTATCGCACTCGGGATAGAGTTCGGACACTAGCCTCTTTGCATTTGTGCTTGGATGCACGCACGTAAAGGGGCTCGGCCCCACCGAAGCTCGGCCTACCGAGCTCTCTGTCACACTCGTGACAAGGGTCGTGCTCGTGACAGAGGGCTCCTCAACACTCCAATGGCGGGACAGAGTGAAGAATTACCCAAAAAATCTGCACTTCTGCACTTCACTCCAAACCCAACAATTTCAAAACCACTCATTCATTTGGGGCTCCTCCTTAACTGGCAGGAGTGGAGGGAGACAGAACATACGCTTGGTCTCTAGCATGGAAAGCAACCGGTACTCCTCTAGCCGATCGATCACCTATGCAATCATCCCCATAGTCAAAGCCACCGACATGTCCATATAAACACTCTCATCAAGAGGAGGCCCATAGCTGTCAGGATCAATACCCAAGTGTAGAAGTAACCTGGGAATCACTCCCCTGGCCCATACTATCGGGGCTGCCCCCCATGAAACTTTAACCAAGTTAGCCACTATCTCTTGGCTAATGTTAAGGCGTCATCCTACTGCCATCGCCCATAAACTCTAAATCTCCACCCCATTCACGGACCTCGGGTTACCTACCCATCCTAAGTATGAACTATAGAGGGCCTTGTGTATATATCTAAAGGCCTGAGACAAAAGTACCGTACTCTTCACCGTGTCATGGTCATACGGCACCCCCAGCATGGCAATAACCTCCCAGTAATGCCTCCTAACAGCTCTCTGGGGGACCATCACATCATCCCCACAAGGAAGTCCCATGGCCTCTATAAACCTCTGACGTGTGATACTATGATGATGACCTCTAATCCAAAACTGAATGACCCCTCCTCCATGTTCGACCTCTGGAATCCCCCATAGTGGAGAGTGGCCAAAAACTCCCTGAAAACCTTGGAATGTGTCTGAAATGAGAGCCACAAAAACTCCATCCAGCCTGCTACTGTTACTAAGGCATCGACCTCCTCGAGCATCCCCATACTCTGCAAAAAAGGTCTGAAGATGAAGCGGCTGACTCGAAAATGCACATGTGCCAAGGCCCGAAATCTCGTCCTAGACTCATTGCTCATTCATATGGGAGACTGAGGCTCGACCTGGTCATGAGGGACGTTGCGTCATGGAGGCACCCTGAAAAGAAGAAAAGTTAGTTTTGCATTATCATCGCAAGCAAGCTGATCAAAAGATTAAAAAATTTTCAAATTTCAGCAACATTTTGGCTGAAATTTGCCTACCAAAAAAATTTCGGTAGCATCCCGGCAAGGATGTACCTACCCAAAAAAATCTAAAAAAATTTGGGCAGCATCTAGGCAAGGATATGCCCAACTCTATGAATAAAAAACAAAATAATGGGACAGGCCTCAGGCCCCAAGCAACAATTTCATCATTGCATCTTATTATGCGTTTTATTTAGTCCAATTTGGTTCCAAAATGGGATCAGGTTCGCAAGTCCATAGTTTTCTTTTTATTTAATTATTATTTGCTTTTATTACTATCACGATTTACATTTCATTAGCATGACTTACATTTTTTGGCTAGTGTATATAGTGCAAAAGAGTCAAAAATAAATAAGGAAAATTTAGTCCTACATTTTGATAATATACATTAGTCATGCAAATTACATGCAAATCTACTGAAAAAGAAATAGAAAAGAGTAGAAAAAGATGACAAACTAACCTGGTGGGTGACGGAATGCACTAAAAAAGAACTTGATGAATTCATGAAAAAATTAGTCTTAAATCTGTGTGACGGTGCAAGGATCATTTTGATGCAAGTGGTGCACAAAACAGATTGAAAATGAGTGAGAAAAAGGGTAAAAAAATGCAGGGGGGTGTCGGTTTGCGAAGAAGGAAGGAAGAAGAAGAGAAAGAAACTGAAGGAGCATCGCTGGGCACTCCGTTTATAATTTTTTATGACTGATGAGCAGCCCGTCTGAACATCGAATGACGGACACCCCGTTGGTCGGTAAAATTTCCATTTTTCACTTCTTCATTTTCGCCCTTTAATTAATTAATTAACCCCTTTTTCAAAAATATAAACATTTCCCGGATATGTTGTCCACCGATTTTTGTGCCCGGTAAGCGTCTCTGTCAAATTTCCTTTATTGCAAAGACAAAAGAAATATGCAAAAATTATTTAATGCGTGTGATATGCATGAAACATGCAAGAGAATAAATCTACCAGGGGTCAACCAGGTTAACCGACGAGCTCCTCATCGGAACACCGACAGACGGGCAGCCCGTCGTTCGATGCTCTCCTTTAAATATCCCCCCTTTTCTTAAATTTTGTGCACTTCAACCTCGAGAACCTCTACCAGAGCTTCTTTACCAGGTTTTCCTTTCTTTTTTTAATATTTTCATTGTTAAATTTAATTTTTTAGTCACCATATTTAGAAAATGTCTTTCTCTATCTTCACCAAGATGTACCAAGTTCTGGATAACCCCCAAACTTTGGAAAATACCACCCTATCCCTATTTTCTGGCTTGAAATTTTTGAGAAGGGTCAGGATAGATCACAACCTTCTTCTGGCTGCGGCTTGCTTCTGGAACCCACGTTTTCATGTCTTCAGATTCACTTATCAAGAACTATGCCCCTTGCCTGAAGAGTTTACCGCTATCATCGAAGCATGGTTTCCTCCCGGTGCCTTACCCTGTATCCTAAGTTATGGTTTGATTCATACTAGGATATTGCATTGGCCTTGAGCATCCCTCCTTCTGATGCTGCCCGATTGGTCACTCAGGGTTCTACTTTTTCCTTAGGGCCACTGATTGAGGCGTTGGAGGACTTCTCTGATGTTCCCTCATACCATACGGGTGTTATTTTCCTATTTTGCCTCATAAGGTATTTGACCGTGACTTCGGAGGAGCTGACTAGTGATCTTCGTTTATTCGGGATTTTGGATGACTTTCATCATGGACTAACCCCTTTCCTATTGATCCTTGCCGAGACTATCTTGGGCTTGGATTCTGTCCGTGCTGATTCCTCTACCGCCTTCTTTAGGAGCCCTTTATTACTCCAGGTATGTCATTATTTTAAAAAGTAGTGTGTCCCTTGTGGATTTTCACACTAGCTTTTCTTAGCGGGAAATGCATCCTTTTCGGATTTTCACACAACCCTATGCCCTACTTTTTCCTGGGGTGAACCCAACTCACACTAGCGGCTTTTAATAATAAGTTCTTCTTCTTTTTTTTTTAGATATGGCTGCAAGAGAAGCTGAAACTGCTGTCAGATCCTCCTCCCAGGGTTATCAGTCAATATTCCTTAAGGAACTTCCTCCCCTGTCAGCGACTATGCTCATTCGTGACTCTTGATAAGGGCATTACCAGACGAGGATATCAATTTCATGAATGCCTGGCTTCCTCTTTCTGCCGCGACAATCGACAGCTCTTTGGGGTGTGTTCCCCTGTGCGGGCTTCGCGAAACCACTTTTTATATCACAGCCCGCTATGCTCGATAGCTCGGGATGACCCAGGATGTGGTGAGACTCCCTCTATCTTATTGGGGTGGAGTCCTATCTTTGGCTTTCGCCTCCAGATGTCATGATCTCTGGGTTGAGCTACCGGTGAAGACTGTCATAACCTCCTTCGGAGATCATTCTATCACTTCTATATGTGCATATAAGAGATGGGTACTCAGTCCTACAGTCGACAATAGGACTCGTCGACTTAGGCATCTGGCCGGTGAGAGCAGTAATAGATCATATTTCAGATATGCACGTGTTTGAACACTGTGCTTCTTTTTAAGCAAAACTAGAAAATAATGTAAATGAATAAATTCAGTTTTATTTCTTTTTGCAGAATTGTGTACATTTCAGTATGATTTCATTATATACGATCACCATTTAGCACAAATTTAAAATGCGAAACTACATTCATTCCTGGAACAGATCTTGATAGCATCAACCTGCTGTTACCAATTAGCCCTCTTGGGTTTTCTTGATTGGACATTTTCTCTCAAGCCTCTAATTTTTGCCCAAGATGCCTTTTTTCGGTTTTCACCCTGATGAGGCACCCAATTTTAGCAAGGCCACCTTTTTTCGATTTTTGACCGGTGGGGCTTTTATTCTCTTGTTTTGATTTTTAGCCTTAAGCCATGGAACCTCTTGAGTCTATCAATATTGATCGGCTCCTTGAACTCATTACCATCGCTTTCTTCTAGAATTGTCGTTTCTTTTGATAACAGCTTTTTGAGAATGAAAGGACCTTCCCACGTCGGTCTGAACTTATCCCTCATATCCGACACATCTGGTCTTATTTGCTTGAAGACCAAATCTCCTTCCTTCAGCGGGTGTTTCTTGACCTTATTTCTGAATGACCTGGCAAGCCTTTTTCTAATAAATCTGATTGTGATAATAGGCTCTCAAACTATTCTCATCCAGCATATTTAGATGTTGCAACCGCTGTCGCGCCCATTCAGCCTCCGAAATTCGAGCCTCCATGACTACCCTCAATGATTTAAGCTCTAGTACAACCGATAATACCGCTTTCGTCCCATACACCAAAGAATATAGCGTGGCTCCTGTAGAAGTCTTGACGGTAGTTCTGTAACCCCAAAGTGCAAAAGTCAACTTTTCTGTCCAATTTTTATAGTTCTGAACCATTTTGGCTAGCATTTTCTTGACATTCTTATTGGCAGCTTCCACCGCCCCATTGGCTTGTGGGCGATATGGAGAGGATTTGTTATGCTCGATGCCATATTTTTGAATCAACTTCGTAGTCACAGCCATGAACTGGACACCATTATCAGACATAACGTGATGTGGAAGACCATATCTGCATATTAGATTCTTTTCAATGAACTTGGCCATATCTCGAGCGTTGACCTTCTTAAAAGACTCGGCCTCCACCTATTTAGTAAAATAATCGATAGCGACTACAATGAATCTATGTCCATTAGAGGCCGTAGGGCGTATCTCTCCGATAATGTCTATTCCCCAAGCTACAAACGGCCAAGGCGACGTCAAACTGTGTAATTCTGAAACTGGCAAGTGCCTCAAATCTGCATACTACTGACACAATTGACATTGTTTCACGTACTTGGAAAAATCTGTATCAGTAGTAAGCTAGTAGAACCCTTGTCTCATGATTTTCTTAGCCAGCATCAAACCATTCATGTGGGCCTAACAAACTCCAGCATGAGTTTCCTCTAATACTCTTTCGGCCTTTTTCTCGTCCAGACACCTTAATTGAATACTGTTGACTTGTTGTTTGTATAACACCCCATCTCTGCAAATAAACTGAGTAGATAACTTGCAGATCAAGCTCTGCTATTTTTCGGTAGCCTCTTCTGGGAACATTGTGTTTTCCAAGTAATTCCTGATATCGTGATACCATGGTTTTCCGTCCACAACTTCCATTTCCATAACAGGATTGGACTCAAAACTAGGCCTCTCAGAACTAGAAATCAACACCGGCTTCATAATTATCCCCTCTGCGTTATCCCATATCGATACTAGAGTTGCAAGCGCATCGGCCAATTGATTTTCATCCCTTGGAACAAAGGGGAAGGTGCATACTTCAAACTGATTGCTCAAATCCCTTAAGTGCTTGACATATATTATCAGCCATTCTTCCTTAACAGCCCATTCACCCGGAATTTGATTAATTACCAGTGATGAATCTCTAAATAACTCTACGCTCTTTGCTCCTAAGGCTATCAAGGCTTCTAACCCAAAAGTGCAAGCTTTGCATTCGGCTTCATTATTAGTGGCCTTATATCTCAATTTCTTAGACAACGGGAGTTTTTCATTATCTGGGGTTGTTAGAATGATTTCTACTCCTTCCCCCTTACTGTTTATAGCCCCGTTAAAGTGTAATTGCCAACCCTGTACTGTGATAGCTACCACGTCTTCGTCTGGGAAGTTGAACTCATACGAATCTCCTTGGATAGGGTGTTCTGCTAAAAATTATGCTACTGTGCGCCGTTTAATGGTCTTTGGGTTGATATACTCAAATCAAATTCTTGCAATAACAGCAACCATCTTCCCATTTTTCCTAACAAAGACAGAGCCTCTTGTAGTTATCTGAGTGGGTTTTCTTTCACGACTGCTTGTACCTTGTAGGAGTGGAAATAGTATCTCAATCTTTTAGAGCCCTAGGTAAATTTTTCTACTTCCACATACTTGACCTCATAGGAAAGGAACTTCTTACTGAGGTAATAAACCGCAAACTCCACTTCAAACTCGTCCACCTGAGCCATCATGGCACCTACAGAGCTATCTTCTATAGCTAAATACAGAATAAGTGGCTTGATTGGTTGCGGTGGTCTTAGAACTGCGGGATTCAATAAATACTCCCTAATGGTCTCGAAAGCTTTCTGGCAATCTTCATTCCATACTACGGGTTGGTCTTTTCTGAGCAATTTGAAGATTGGCTTGCAAATTGAAGTAAGCTTGGCGATAAACCTGCTGACATACTGCAACTTACCCAAGAAACTTCTGACATCCTTTTCTTTCTGAGGTACCGGCATCTCTCTGATGGCCTTGACCTTGCTCGGGTCAATCTCAATCCCTCTCTAGATTACTACATTTCCTAATAATTTCCCTGAAGTGACACCGAAAATGCATTTCTTGTCAATCGCGGATTATACTTACTAATCCTCTAAAAAAACTTCTCTAAAGCCTCAAAGTGACCTTCTCTAGTGGCTGACTTGATCATCATGTTATCCACGTATACTTCCATCTCCTTGTGGATCAAGTCATCTAGGATCCTTATTGCCATTCTCTGATAGGTTGCACCTGCATTCTTCAAGTCGAATGGCATCACCCTATAAGCAAATGTCCCCCACTCAGTCATGAAAGCTGTCTTGATTCGGTCAACAATCTTGCTAAGAATTTGATTGTAGCCTACATAACCATCCACAAAGCTATACATCATGCAAGCAGCTGCACTATCTTCTAACACGTCGATGTGGGGTAGCGAAAAGTCATATTTCAAATAAGCTTTGTTCAAGTCTCGATAGTCCACACACAAGCGTATTTTGCCGTTCTTCTTGGCTATCGAGACGATATTGGCCAACCAGGTTGGATACTGCACTTTAATCAAGAACTTGGCCTCGATCTGTTTATGAATTTCTTCTTTCACTTTCTCTGCCCATTCTGGCCTGAGCCTCCTAAGCTTTTGCTTGACTGGCTTATGGTCGGGTATGTGGGGATGGCGTGCTCTGCGATTTCATAATCTACTCCCGACATATCTTCATAGGTCCAGGCAAAGACTTTTTCATAATTTCTTAAAATTCTACCAAATTCGGACATCTCAGCAGGAGTTATATCAGATGCTATTAAGATTTATTCGGGTTTTCCGAAGTTCCAAGATTAAATGGAGTAGCATTAGTTGAATCATTGTCAAATATAAATGAATCATGATCATGATTATGCATAATAAAATCATCAAAAACATCGCACAAGTAAAATTGTTCAAATTATTAATAGAACTAGAAATGTCATCAACATTATTGAAAAGTTCAGATGCAAAAAGAAAATCTAAACTATTCTTTTCTTTTTCTGCTGACACGGATGTTGTAGCCGATAGCTTTGAATCAAACTGGCATTCTGGAAGCACTGCAGCAACCCCTTGTATGGCTTTACTCTATTTCCCCATAGCTTTGTCTTCCATCTTTCCCTTAGCCTTCAAACGGGCAGTCATCAGTTTCACAGTAATAACCACCTCGGGTGCTTCGCGGTCCCAAACTGTCTCTTTGGTCATGATTTCCTCATCCCAAAAACCCACTGCTAGCTTGATCAATCCAATGTCCCAAACAAAGACATCATTGAAGACCTCGAAACCCGGCACAATTCTTCCATCCACCCACTGAGGTTCTGCTTCCCCAATGTAGGCACATGCCGAAACAGCTAGCACAAAACTTTCCTTGATATGGGGGATCTCATATACTGACCCCTTGCCCCTCTTTACCACACTTTTATACCCAAGGCCCCTCCTATCTTTCTAGCCTCTTTCTAGCGATGGCTATTAGCAGTCCCTGCGAGTTCTTGCCCAAACCTGCACCAGGGAGGAAAGACATCCTCTTCATCATGTTTACCAACTGATTGCTCGCTTCGATTCGTTCTTCCCTATCTATTACGGTGACATGAACCCACTGAAGGGTTGCCTTGCAATTTCCAATACTAAGACCCGATTCTCCCTTGTGGCTCTTATTATCACTACTTGTCCCTCGTGAGGCATTTTAACCATCTGGTGCAAAGTAGAAGGAACCCCTCCCAGCTTATGGAACTAGGGCCTGCCTAAGAGGGCTAAGAAATTGGTAGGAAAAGGAAGGACCACAAATTCCACTTTGGTCTCTACTGGCCCTGTCTTGACCATCATCTTGAATGTCCCCATTGCCTGCCTCCAAGAATTGTCATAAGTCGTGATCGTCAGATCAAACTTAGCCAGCATGTCCTCTGATACTCTAAAAGCTACCATTGCCACCAGTGGGTAGACATTGATTGATGAACCATCATCCACCATGACACACACTGTGTGTTTCTGATTAATTTGAGCCCTTATGTACACGGGGCGATTATGATTGCAGCCTTTTGTCGGCAAGTCAGCACTCGAAAACACCACATTTTCTCCAGTACCCCCCTTGACTATATCTAGCAACTCGGTGGATGAGATGGTTGTGGCCACTGTAGTCTCGAATAAAGCCTCCACTAACTTCTGCCTATGCGAGGGAGATTGTCTTAGCAAATCCCAGATAGAAATTTGAGCCGGCGTCTTTTTCAACTGCCTCATTATCGGATCCTCCTCTAGCTCATTTTCCTTTTGACTTACCACGGGGTCTTGTCGCCTTTTAACTTCTGGAACTACCCTTCCACTTCGGGTCACTGCTTTGACCTTTTCCTTTCCTCTCTTCTCCTCTTCCTCCTTTGAACCCCACGGGTTTAAAAATCCTTCAACCTCAAAATTCTGATTTTCACCTCCACTGTCATCAGTGGACCAACATTTTATCATTGCTATAGGAATCCCTTTTTCATTTGCCTCATGAAGGCATGTGATAGCAACATTGGCACCAATGCCGTATAAGTCTTCTAACATATACCACTTGGGCAAACTGGACCTGATCATAAACACTGGTGGAGGCACATTATTATAACCAGGCTTCTTCTGGTTCCCTAATTTTTTTGGATCTGTGATCTGCTTAGAGTCGATCAGATCCTGAATTGCATGCCGTAGCGCCTTGCAATTATCAGTTACATGCCCTGTATGTTGATGATAAGCATAGTACTGATCTTCCTGGTGCCCTGGCTATCTTTGGGTCTTGGCTGGTCGAGGTGGTAAAGGCTACAGTTTTCCTTCCTTCCTCAACCTCCTAAGTACCCATGAGAGAGACCTCCCTAGATTAGAGAAATGCCTCAAAGTAGTATTTGTAGCTGAAATCTCAGTTGTCTTTCATGTGCCCCTGCTGGATCTTGCTTGCCTATTTGCCCCCTAGCTGCTCCTACCCTTCTTGGCATAACCTTTGTTACTTGTTCTTCTCATGAGGTACTCTCCCTCAACCTCGATGGCAATGTCCTTCAGCAATTCCCAATCCTTCAAACCTTTCATCTTCAGCCTATCCTTTAGATACGGGCTAGCATTTTTAATGAAAAGCCAGATATGATCCTGAGTATCTGGCTTTTTCTTCTTCTCCATCAACAAGTTTCTCTGTCAGGTCAGATACTCGTGAAATGACTCACCGAACTTCTATTGCAGCAATTCCAAATCCTTCAGTATCACCTCCATCCTTGTGCTGCAATCATATTGCTTGAGGAATTCTTCTATTAATAGATCCCAATCCTCCTTAGTCCTCCGGTCTAAACCATGGTACTAATCCACCGCTAGGCAAATTAGGCTCAACCAAAAGTATTCTATCTTCTACGTCTTTAACAAAGTAGTACCCTTCATCATTAACGAGTACTATTTTATGTGGGTGTTAGGATCAGAAGTGTTATCGAACTTTGGGACATCTGACATTTTGAAGTTCATAGGGATCAAATCCTCTCCCTCTAATTCTTTGTCCTCGGGTCATCCCTCGTCCTCGAGTCAACATCCGTCTGAGGTGCCTTTCCCCATACTGATGCTGGCTCCTTGTACTCATCTTCTTCCCAATCCTCATCTACCCTACGGACAGGCCCTCTTCTCTGATTTGGCAACATATTGGCCCTTAAGTCCATAGGTGGTGAACGGATTTCTTCTTGTGGGTCCTCTCTAACCTCCTCATATTCATTTTTTTCTCATAGGAGGAAGAGCTGGGTTCTGTGGTGTGGCAGGCTAGGCCATTGTTGCCATTATGGCCATCATTCTGTTCTCAAACTCCTCAAACCGTCTACCCACTTCTTCGGCTATCATGGTCCTGGTAGCATCTATCCCTCTTGGTGAGTTAGCCATTTCACTGTGCAAAGAAAATTGAGAGGAGGTAGCGTGAATGCTTTCTAAAAGTGCATCTGAGTACTCTACCCTTTCTGGCAGTTTAAAGAACGGATTTCTACGTAGCTACCCCCGAGGACCTCTTGACCACCTGGGTATATCTATGATGGCTGCAAAAATATCAGGTTAGGATGATGCATGAATGCCATAAGATGGATGATCGTGCTATACAGCATCCATAATCACATGCAAGCCCATAGATCCATTACAACCTTGTTTCTCCCATGCACGAGGCCATATAGTCTCTTTTCTAGGTGGGTTTGGTCCATGCATTAACAGGGAATCCAATGGACATGCATGGTGCACGGTGGAAAACTGGCAGCATAACCTCTCTTAACCAATGTGCATATGTATGGGTTCTGACCATTGTGTATTTAGGCAGTCCGAATAAATCGACATGGGCCTATCGGGGTATGAAAGCCTTTGATTAGGTGACCAATCAAATTATCTGGGTTTGTCCAATACAAAATGATCCATACAACAAGCATAGTATTATGGTTCATACCATCTAGGGGAGTATTTACTTTCATTACATGAGCTTTGGCTAGGGTGATAATACTTTAGGTCTACCCAAGCATGATCCCTGCCAACGGGTCTAGCTCATCACGAGCATAACGACCGGTTAGGTTTCCATTTAAAATAGAAAATGGTAAGAGGCTTGGGCTGGTGATTATCCTTAACACTTTCCTACATTGAGTGAACATAGGGCCATGCTTCAGGAATGCACCGGGGTTAAAAAAGGGACCAAACTAGCATTGACCTAAGGCTCTAATGATATGCAATGCAATTTCGAAAAAAGGATAAAATTTTAAATTAAAACTCAATTATATGTTTTAATCAAGGTATTTTCGAAGCGAAGTCTCATTTAAGTCCCCAGTGAAGTCACCACTGTGACGCGCGCCGAACCCCAGAGTGCCCAAAAACCCACTTTTAGGGCATTTGGGAGAGGTTCATAAGACTTGTAACAGATTATAAGGGTGTCTATTTTGGGCAACAAGGTGGTTTCTTAGAGTCGCCACCCAATAAAATATTGGAAAAGGTCGTCTAGCCTCACTGAGCCTAAGATATCGTATTTGTGTTTATTTTGGGCAAACTAGAGATATTTTGGAGTCCTAATCCCAATAGGACATTGGGATGGTACTCTAACCTCATGGAGCCTAAGACAATGAATATATGTCCATTTTGGGCAGGCCATAGATATTTTGGAGACCGCACCCCAATAAGACATTGAGATGGTTCGCTAACCTCATGGAACCTAGGACTATGCAAATTGGGCCTATTTTGGGCAACAAGAGATATTTTGGAGACCCCACCCAAATAATACATTGAGATGATCCTCTAACCTTATTGAGCCTAAGACTAGAGATGGTTCAGGACTTTCCATTTATTCATACCTTGATTAAATTATAATTGAGTTTTGAAGATAAAATTTCATTCTGTTTTCTCATTCATTTTAATGCAATTAATTAAAGCGCAAGTTGATCATATAACAAAAGCGATAAATAGAAGAATAAGATAAACAAAAATCCAATAAATTACAACAAAACTAGGGGTGGAATACAACCACCATTGTAAATGACATATAATCATACAGAAAATGGGGCATTTATTAGGGATGAGGACATTGGTCCTCGTATGCTTACTTACAAAAATAATTTTAAAGTGACAATTTTATTGCGATAAAAAATTAGGATATTGGTCCCATTTCATTAGAAAAGCTCCAACTTAATTAGTATAAATATTTAGCCATTTTTATGTTAGCGACATGAAAAATAATAGTTATAATAAACGGTATATGGAAATTGAAATAAAAGGAAATAGCATAAAGAAATAGACCCGAATAATGTCCTCGGATCATCGAGGTGTCCTCCATTTTTAATATCCCAAATTTAAAAAAAAGGAAATAACAAAGCTTACAAAAAAAACAAAAATCATGTAAGTGCAATAATCAGCAATAGAATGAACATGACATGCAAATAAAGATAAAGAATTTAAGAAAACTTATTCATAGAAAATAAAAGAAAAAAATAAGACTAAAGGATAAAAGAAAGAAAAGAAAGAAATGAGAAAGGTAGGCCCGGGGACGGCCCATGTCGTGCGAGCGATGGCTGTCTTTGGGCAGACCAACGGGCGGAGTGAGAACTCCTAGACGACCCATTGCTCGGCTGAGCGACGGCCGTCAGTGGAGCCTCTACCTGTCGGTCGTCCCTAATCCGGAAAAAATAAAGAAAATCAACTGAAACTCTTTTTATTTTTTAATAAAATGGAATTCTGCCTTTAAAATCAATATGAAAGGATGAAGTGCGAAAGAGGTTGATCCAGAATATTTACCCTCGGAATATTACCTTTGAAGGCGAATGTCGCATGATTTTTGTCCTTTGAAATCTACAAGGATTGATCCGTAATGTGTAATTTCAAGAGATTCTTTATTGCAAAATCGTAATTTTTGAAATCAGATCAAGAAAAGAAAATTATATTTTTCTTTCCCGATGTTTTGTTAGCAATTATCAATGCTAAAAATGGCTAGATCGGATAAAAATGAATTGATCTCATTCCTTTAGATTTGCCTTGATTTGAAGAATATTTTATAAAAATTTGATGAAAATGAAAACGAGAACCTTTTCGTGAGAAAACTCTCTATTTTGTAAAAATTGCGAACCTTGAATAAAGAGCCTCAATCCCCTATTTATATGTTAAGGAAACTAATTCAAATAGATTTAAATTTAAAATTTGAAATTGAAAAGATTTTCGAAATCAGAATTAAACTGAATAATTTGCAGAATATTCTCAAAATCAAATCCGATATTTGAAAACATTTGGAGAGATTTGGAAAATCTTAGAAATATATTTAAAAAGATATGAAAATCTTGGAAATATATTTTATATCTTTGAAAAATCTATAAAATCCCGTTTAATCTTGCAGCGGATCAACGACTGAAGGGCATCGGTCGAGGACCGACGGGCGTCGCTCATGGGGGCACTCTCGGTCCAGTGAGTGGCGGACCACTACAAGAGAGGTGGGTGCCGAGAGACCGCCATTGCTCACGAGAGGCAGGCATCTCTTACACGAGCGACGGTCGTCTCTTAGTGCGTGAGACGGTCTCTCACACGCGAGCGACAACTGGCACTCGCAGCAAGAGACGGGCCCCTTACGCGAGCTACGAGCATCGCTCCTACGAGAGGAGTGCCCACCCCAAGCGAGCGATAGGCGCTGCTTGTACGAGGGAGGCCGTCCTTCGGAATGAATGGCGGGCATTTCTCCTGTTAGACGGGCCTCCCGTCGGTGAAGCAAAAATAAGATTTTCTAAAGATGAACTCCTCCTAATGCCAAAAAATCTCCTACAACAAGAAAAAAACCTCAATCCTTGTAAATCCGAAGATTGAAAGCCCACAACTTTCATCCATTTGCCCAAAAAAAGGCATTGATATCTTCATCGGGTAACTCTGATCTGGACTGCCTCAATACACGGCGTCTACAAGCGCCCATTTTAACTCAACCAGTAGCGGGAAAGGATTTTGTAATTTATAGTGATGCTTCACATAATGAATTGGAATGTGTTTTAATGCAAGAAAGGAAGGTGATTGCTTATGCATCTAGGCAACTTAAATCACACAAAAAGAATTATACAACTCATGATATGGAGCTAATAGCTACTGTTTTTGCTCTTGAAATTTGGAGCACTATTTATATGGGCAAAAGTTCTCCATCTACACTGACTATAAAAGCCTCAAATACTTGCCTACTCAGAAAGAGTTGAATTTAAGACAAAAAAGGTGGATGGAGTTAATGAAAGATTATGACTGCATTATTGATTACCATCCAGGTAAAGGCAAATGTGGTAGTAGATGCATTTAGTAGAAAATCTATAGCAGGTAAATTTTCTACGAAAACTAGTGAACCTTTTTCAAATTTCTAGGTATAGAAATATTGCATATAAATTCTAATTATAGTTTTTCATGTGTAGCTTTGAGAGCTATGAATATTAGACTAGCATTAGCAAATGATAAAGCTATTATAGCTAAACTGAGGCTTAGACCAACCTTATTGCAGCTAGTCAATGAGGCACAAAAATATGATGAAAAGCTTGCCACTGCCTTCAAGAAAGTCCAAGAGGGGAAGGATAGTGATTTGATGATCAAAGATGATGATTGCATATATTATAAAGAAAAAATTTGTTACACCCCGTTTGCCCCCTAGAAGAATGAGCCTGTCTGTATGTGTAAGCATTCGCATGTGTTCGGCATATCATAAGGGTATTTTAGTAAAATGCATGTTTTTGGGGTTTTATTAGCATGTGGTTATATGTATGTCATTAGTGTGTGAATTATTTGGGAAATGATTGTGTGCACTTGAGCATATCATATTAAGGTGTTTTAAGTTGAGAATGCATTGTGTGTGTGTGCGCATACCATTGTAGGGTGTACATTAGTTGGGGATGCATTGGGTATGTGTAATGCATGGTTGGTTGGATGTGAGTGGTTAGCTTCACCAATAGGAAATTGACACATGCTTAGGGCAAAGAAAAGAAAAAGAAAAAGGAATGAAAGAAAAGGAAAAGGGCAGATTCACGTTCCTTCTTCCCTCATCCTCTTCTTCTTCATTTTCTTCACTCTAAGAATTGTGGTGTGGATTCAAGTTTGTATTGGTGGAGTTAATCATCTTTTTGCATCTTCTTTTGGGTAAGTCATTGCATTCCTCACTCTGTTTTCCATTGTTTCATCTTCTTCTTCTTTGAGTTTAGATTTAACTTAGGGTTTTTATTTTGGTTGTTCTTCGATGTGTTGTTGGTTAGCTGTGGCTCCTCGCGATCCCAAGGGCAAGGAGATTGCTGGGAGTAGTGGAGCTAAGTGAAGTGAAGCTTTGAATTTCAAGTCTGGGATTTTGCTTGAGATAATTGTTTGAACTTACTGTAATTTAGGGTTTATGTTCTTAAGAAGCTTGAATGCATTTATGCTTGATTTGGTTGTTTTAATTTCTGAATTAAGTTGCAATTATCCTATTTATGCTGTATGAGATGTCTTCTGGAAGGTAAGAACAGATTTGTATGGTTTTGAATCAAATTTGGGATTGATTTCTAAGTTCTGGGAATTCTGGGAATGGGAAAATCGCGTTACTGTTGAATTTCCCCGTTTCCAGAATGTTTTTCGCGTGACTAGCCAAGAAGAGAGGCCAGTCAAGAGACGTGACTCCCAGTCACGACTCGTGACCAGCCAGAGAGGCCAGTCACGAGTGGTGACTGCAAGTCACAACTCGTGACCAGCCAAGAGGAAGCCAGTCACGACTCGTGACCGGCAAGAGTAGGCAGTCACGGGTAGTGACTCCTAGTCACGACCCGTGACCAGCCATAAGAAGGAAGCCAGTCACGAGACGTGACTCCCCGTCACGACTCGTGACCAGCGAGAGGTAAGGTACAAGTCACGTTGCATGACCAGCAAAGGAAGAAGTCAGTCACGAGGCGTGACTCCCAGTCACGACTCGTGACCAGCTTGTGATGGAGGCCAGTCACGAGTTGTGATGCCAGTCACGACTCGTGACCAGCCCATCTTGTTGGTCACCCCCGTTCGGCCTATTTTCTGAAATTTCCCAGTTTTAACTCAAAAATGAATTGCCGTACTTCTTCTGAATGGACTTATACTGCTGTATGATGCATGTCATACTTTTATATGCTTTGATATGAGTGATATCATGGTTCTTCAGATGAATTCTATTTTGTACTCTGAAATATGTTTTGAATGACGCATAACCTGCTAGAGTCAAGTAAGTGGATAGTTAGGCATGCCTAATAGCGTCTTTTAGCTGCAGCCCTCAGTTCAGTTTGGACCCCGATCAGGTCCCCCGTTTGGTTCCTCCCGAACCCTTCAGTATTAGGATCTTGTTTAAGATCCCCTCAGTAAAAATATTGTGTTTTGATAAAAATGAAATGACTTTTGATTTGTACCTGTGAGGTACCCTCAGTATTCGATTCGTACCCGTAAGGTACCTTCAGTACACTCGTTATCCACTACCTCGAGTCAGCAGGTGTTCGATTGAATTGCTCTGTTATGTTTTGGCTATATAAATGTGATATCCGAATGAGTATAATTGATGAGATGGATTTTGGATTATTTTGGCATGAATATGAATCTGAAATGCGGAATGTATGGCTTTAAATTGTGAGCATGTTTATGTGGATTATGTTAAAGCTATTGCATTTGCCATTGTGAATGTGTTATGCCTTGACGACCATTGTGAATGGCCGTCCATATTTTATGTGTGTTTCCCTACTAAGCGTTTATCGCTTAGCACGGTATTTTTACCCGTGCAGGTGCGGAAGGAGTTTTGCTTTGAGAGAGTCGCCGCCGTCAAGCCAACACAGAAGGTTTTAGTGTAGGGCTCAGTTTTTGTAATATGTAATGATTCCTTTTTTATAGAACTCTCCTGTATCAGTTTTGTTATAGCTTCCGCTTTTGTACTTATATTTTGGGTTATGTAATATCTTTTGTACCAGCTGGTTTGATCAGAACATTATTGTAATGGTTTATTATATTAATGCATGATCAACTATGGCTTTCTTTTCCTTTAAAGTTTTTAATTATTCCGTATTTCTGTATGTATGTGATGTATGAATGTATGTTTTGCTTTGTATCTGTTTGGTGGCACCTTGACTCATACGGCTTCTCACTCCTTATCGGATGGGATCACCTACGTATGGGTAGGGGGTGTTACAGTTTTTGGTATCAGAGCCCCGGTTTAGGCGTTTTTGGGTGTTGTTGTGTTGATTTGCTTGGATGGGTATGTGTCTAGATCTGTGTTGGCTGATGCGGGTGTTTCTTGTTTGTTTAGATGGCTTCTAACTCTGCTCGTGGATCACTTGAGGAGTCCACTGAGAGTGTGAACCCTCAAGCAGTAGATCCATCAATTTCTGTGTCGGCTCAGCATGCTAGGGTCCAGCCCGAGGCCGCAGCCATGCCTTTTGCGGCTATGTTTAGATTGCATCAGGATATGGCTAGGGTTTTAGAGAGAGTGACTGCTCCTAGAGCCCCTACGGAGAACTTGAGAAGGGCAGGTGTGGAAGATTTCTATGGTACCGGTTTGGATGAGTCTGAGTTGGCTGAGAGATGGTTAGATAAAGTGAAGCGTGCTCTGAGAGAGATTCGGTGTCCTCCCGACCAGCAGGCTGAGTGTGCTCTAGTGTTACTGCAAGGGTCTGCTTTTGAATGGTGGGAATTGGTTTGCAGGCATCCTCAGCTACCGGATCCGATCACTTGGGAGTTCTTTGAGGGTGAGCTCACGAAGAAGTATATTACTCAGACTTATAGAGATGCTAGATGGGCGCAGTTTTTAAGTTTGAGACAGAGGGCCAAGTCAGTTTCAGAATATGAGAAAGAGTTCAACCGGTTATCTCGCTATGCTCCGCGTGGGGTTATGACAGATGATTTCAGATGCAAGCACTTTGAAGCCGATTTGAATGAGTCTTTGAAGATTGCTTTGATTTCCTTGACGTGTATGCCTGGGGTGAGTTACTATCAGATTGTGGAGGCTGCTGTGAGAGCTGAGAAATCTGATACTGTGATGAGAGAGAGGGCTCAGAGGAGGAACCCTTCTCGAGGAGGATCTTCTTCATCCTCGGATAAGAGATCGAGGAACCCACAGGATGAGTCATCTTCTGGCCTGGCTTCTAGAGGTAGAAGGCAGGGTTCTGCAGCTGTGTCAGGTTCTGGTAGAGGTGGTAGATCTGAGACTGCATCAGTTTGTCCTCATTGCAGTAAGACTCATCGGGGTGAGTGTAGGTGGATCTCCGGTGCGTGCTTTAGGTGTGGGAGCACTGAGCATCTGTTGGCTAGTTGTCCGAGATTGCATGAGGATTCAGGTTCCCAAAGAGAGGCTAGCAGGGTCGGTTCGAATGCTTCTCAGGCTACCTGTGGTAGAGGCCGTGGTAGAGGTCGAGGTGGTCGACCTAGAGAGGGTGCTGCATCAGAGACAGTGGATCGTGAGTTGCCTGTTGCAGCTAGAGCTTATGCTGTGAGAGCCAGAGAGGAGCAGGATGCGCCTGATGTTATTGCTGGTAAGTTTCTACTCCATGACACTGAATTGTATGCTCTAATTGACCCTGGTTCCACACACTCATACTTGTGCACAGATAAAATTTTTGATAAGTTGCATGTGGTTGATCAGTTAGATTATGAGATATGTGTGACCAGTCCATTAGGGCATAGTGTCAGTGTGAGTAGAGTTTTTAGGAGTTGTCCTCTGATGGTTGAGGGAGTTGTGCTTCCAGCTGATTTGATTGAGTTGCCTTTCAGAGAGTTTGATTTGATTCTGGGTATGAACTGGTTGGGTAAGCATCGGGCTGTAGTTGATTGCCATAGGAAGACAGTTGTGCTTCGGGATAGAGGTCAGTCTCCTGTGTTTATGAAAGGCTTGGGTGCTAGTTCTTTGCATAATGTGATTTCTGTGATGCAAGCCAAGAGGTTTATCAGGAAAGGTTGTGAGGCTTTTCTAGCAGTTGTGTTGGATTCCAAGAGAGATCAAGTTCAGATTGAGGACATTCCTGTAGTGCGAGAGTTTAGTGATGTGTTCACGAGCGAGTTGCCTGGTTTGCCTCCTGAGAGAGAGGTCGAGTTGTCCATTGAGATTATGCTAGGTACCACTCCCATTTCGAAAGCACCTTATCGGATGGCTCCTGTAGAGTTGAGGGAACTTAAGACTCAGCTACAAGAGCTATTGGATAAGGGGTTTATTCGACCTAGCATATCTCCTTGGGGAGCTCCAGTTCTGTTTGTCAAGAAGAAAGATGGATCTTTGTGGATGTGTATCGACTACAGGCAGATTAATAAGGTCACAGTGAAGAATAGGTATCCGTTGCCCAGGATTGAGGATTTGTTTGATCAGCTTCGGGGTGCAGGTGTTTTCTCCAAGATAGATCTTTGATCAGGGTATTATCAGCTTTGAGTTCAGGATGCAGATGTGGTTAAGACTGCATTTCGGACTAGGTATGGCCACTATGAGTTTCTTGTGATGCCGTTTGGTTTGACCAATGCTCCAGCGGCTTTTATGGATCTGATGAACCGTGTGTTTAGGCCATACTTAGATCGATTTGTGGTAGTGTTTATTGATGACATCTTGGTGTATTCCAAGGATGAGAGTGAGCATGAGGAGCATCTCAGATTGGTTTTGCAGATGTTGAGAGAGCACCAGTTGTTTGCTAAGCTTAGCAAGTGTGATTTCTGGCTTCAAGAAGTGTCATTCTTGGGTCACATTGTTTCAGCTAGGGGTATTCAAGTTGATTCGGCCAAGATTGAGGCGTTTGTTGATTGGAAAGCGCCTAGAAATGTTCAGGAAGTGAGGAGTTTCCTTGGTTTGGCAGGTTACTACCGTCGGTCTGTTAAGGGTTTTTCTGTGATTGCCGCTCCGATGACTAGATTGTTGAGGAAAGGGGTCAGATTCGAGTGGTCAGATAGATGCCAGGCTTGTTTTGATCAGTTAATGCAGTTGCTTGTTGAGGCTCCTATTCTTACTCAACCCATCTCGGGTAAAGAGTTTGTCATTTATAGTGATGCTTTGGGTGTTGGCCTTGGATGTGTTTTGATGCAAGAAGGTAAGGTCGTGGCTTATGCTTCTCGACAGTTAAAGCCACATGAGAGGAACTATCCGACGCATGATCTTGAATTAGCAGCTGTGATCTTTGCCTTGAAGATTTGGCGTCATTATCTTTATGGAGAAAAGTGTAGGATCTTTTCGGACCATAAGAGCTTGAAGTACTTTCTCACACAGAAAGAGTTGAACATGCGACAGCGCCGTTGGCTTGAGTTGTTTAAGGACTACGACTGCATTGTGGATTACCATCCTGGTAAGGCCAATGTAGCCGCTGATGCTTTCAGTCGGAAGTCAGTTGCAGCCTTGATCTTGAGATGGTTCAGATGGAGGTTTGATTCAGATGGGGCTTTGATTGCTCCGTTGCGTGTGAGGTCTACTTTGAGACAGAGGATTGTGGATGCTCAGAGGGATGATCAGAGGCTTCAACGGATTGTGTAAGAGGTCAGATCGGGTAAGCAGTCAGAGTTCTCAGTTCAGGATGAGGTGCTTATGTTCAGAGATCGCTTGTGTGTGCCAGAGTCTGACGATTTGAGGAGACAGCTCTTGAGTGAGGCGCATAGTACAGTTTTCACTATGCATCCTGGCAGTGTTAAGATGTATCAGGACATGAAGCAGTTTTATTGGTGGTTCGGTATGAAGCGTGATATAGTGGATTTTGTGTCCAAGTGTTTGACTTGTCAGCAGGTAAAGGCCGAGCATCAGGTTCCTTCTGGATTGCTTACGCCTTTATCCGTTCCTAAGTGGAAGTGGGATGATATCGCCATGGACTTTGTATCTGGTTTGCCTTTGACTCAGAAGAAGCATGACTCAGTTTGGGTAATAGTGGATCGGCTTACGAAATCAGCTCACTTTCTGCCAGTTAGAGTGGACTACTCGATGGATAGATTGGCCAGTATCTATGTGGATGAGATAGTACGGTTGCATGGTGTGCCTTTGTCCATAGTTTCAGATCGGGATCCGAGGTTCACTTCCAAGTTTTGGAAAGAGTTGCATAGAGCTTTGGGTACTAAGTTGAACTTCAGTACAGCATTTCATCCTCAGACAGATGGTCAGTCAGAGCGGGTCATTCAGATTCTGGAGGATATGATGAGGGCTTGTGTTTTGGATTTCCCGAGTAGTTGGGACAGATATGTATCGCTGATGGAGTTTGCCTACAACAACAGTTTTCAGTCGAGCATTGGTATGGCACCATATGAGGCTTTGTATGGTCGACAGTGTAGGACTCTGGTTTGTTGGACCGAGCTATCCGAGAGATCAGTGATTGGGCCAGAGTTGGTTAGAGATACTGAAGAAAAGATCAGAGTTGTGCAGCGGAATTTGAAGGCAGCCAAGGATCGACAGAAGTCTTATGCCAATTTGAAGAGGAAAGACGTGCAATTTGAGATCGGGGACAAGGTTTTCCTTAAAGTTTCACCTTGGAGGAAAGTGCTTCGATTTGGAAGGAAAGGCAAGCTTAGTCCTCGTTTCATTGGTCCTTATGAGATTTTGCGTAAGGTTGGACCAGTAGCCTATAGATTGGCATTACCGATGGAGTTAGCAAAGTTACACGATGTGTTCCATGTTTCAATGCTTCGTCGGTACAGATCAGATCCTTCGCATGTTCTTTCGGTTCAGGATATTCAGGTTCAGCCAGATTTTTCCTTTGATGAGGAACCGCGAGCCATTCTAGCCCGTGAGGTGAGGCAACTGAGGAGTAAGCAGATCCCATTAGTGAAAGTATTATGGAACCATCATGGAGTCAAGGAAGCGACTTGGGAACCGAAAGAATCGATGAGAGCTCAGTACTCGCAGTTGTTCAGTTCAGGTGAGAATTTCGAGGATGAAATTCTTATTAGTAGGGGAGAGTTGTCACACCCCGTTTGCCCCCTAGAAGAATGAGCCTGTCTGTATGTGTAAGCATTTGCATGTGTTCGGCATATCATAAGGGTATTTTAGTAAAATGTATGTTTTTGGGGTTTTATTAGCATGTGGTTATATGTATGTCATTAGTGTGTTAATTATTTGGGAAATGATTGTGTGCACTTGAGCATATCATATTAAGGTGTTTTAAGTTGAGAATGCATTGTGTGTGTGTGCGCATACCATTGTAGGGTGTACATTAGTTGGGGATGCATTGGGTATGTGTAATGCATGGTTGGTTGGATGTGAGTGGTTAGCTTCACCAATAGGAAATTGACACATGCTTAGGGCAAAGAAAAGAAAAAGAAAAAGGAATGAAAGAAAAGGAAAAGGGCAGATTCACGTTCCTTCTTCCCTCATCCTCTTCTTCTTCATTTTCATCACTCTAAGAATTGTGGTGTGGATTCAAGTTTGTATTGGTGGAGTTAATCATCTTTTTGCATCTTCTTTTGGGTAAGTCATTGCATTCCTCACTCTGTTTTCCATTGTTTCATCTTCTTCTTCTTTGAGTTTAGATTTAACTTAGGGTTTTTATTTTGGTTGTTCTTTAATGTGTTGTTGCTTAGCTGTGGCTCCTCGCGATCCCAAGGGCAAGAAGATTGCTGGGAGTAGTGGAGCTAAGTGAAGTGAAGCTTTGAATTTTAGGTCTGGGATTTTGCTTGAGATAATTGTTTGAACTTACTGTAATTTAGGGTTTATGTTCTTGAGAAGCTTGAATGCATTTATGCTTGATTTGGTTGTTTTAATTTCTGAATTAAGTTGCAATTATCCTATTTATGCTGTATGAGATGTCTTCTGGAATGTAAGAACAGATTTGTATGGTTTTGAATCAAATTTGGGATTGATTTCTGAGTTCTGGGAATTCTGGGAATGGGAAAATCGCGTTACTGTTGAATTTCCCCATTTCCAGAATGTTTGTCGCGTGACTAGCCAAGAAGAGAGGCCAGTCACGAGACGTGACTCCCAGTCACGACTCGTGACCAGCCAGAGAGGCCAGTCACGAGTGGTGACTGCAAGTCACAACTCGTGACCAGCCAAGAGGAAGCCAGTCACGAGGCGTGACTCCCAGTCACGACTCGTGACCGGCCAGAGTAGGCAGTCACGGGTAGTGACTCCCAGTCACGACCCGTGACCAGCCATAAGATGGAAGCCAGTCACGAGACGTGACTCCCCGTCACGACTCGTGACCAGCAAGAGGTAAGGGACAAGTCACGTTGCGTGACTAGCAAAGGAAGAAGTCAGTCACGAGGCATGACTCCCAGTCACGACTCGTGACCAGCTTGTGAAGGAGGCCAGTCACGAGTTGTGATGCCAGTCACGACTCGTGACCAGCCCATCTTGTTGGTCACCCCCGTTCGGCCTATTTTCTAAAATTTCCCGATTTTAACTCAAAAATGAATTGCCGTACTTCTTCTGAATGGACTTATACTGCTTTATGATGCATGTCATACTTTTATATGCTTTGATATGAGTGATATCATGGTTCTTCAGATGAATTCTATTCTGTACTCTGAAATATGTTTTGAATGACGCATATCCTGCTAGAGTCAAGTAAGTGGATAGTTAGGCATGCCTAATAGAGTCTTTTAGCTGCAGCCCTCAGTTCAGTTTGGACCCCGATCAGGTCCCCCGTTTGGTTCCTTGCGAACCCTTCAGTATTAGGATCTTGTTTAAGATCCCCTCAGTAAAAATATTGTGTTTTGATAAAAATGAAATGACTTTTGATTTGTACCTGTGAGGTACCCTCAGTATTCAATTTGTACCCGTAAGGTACCTTCAGTACACTCGTTATCCACTACCTCGAGTCAGCAGGTGTTCGATTGAATTGCTCTGTTCTGTTTTGGCTATATAAATGTGATATCCGAATGAGTATAATTGATGAGATGGATTTTGGATTATTTTGGCATGAATATGAATCTGAAATGCGGAATGTATGGCTTTAAATTGTGAGCATGTTTATGTGGATTATGTTAAAGCTATTGCATTTGTCATTGTGAATGTGTTATGCCTTGACGACCATTGTGAATGGCCGTCCATATTTTATGTGTGTTTCCCCACTAAGCGTTTATCGCTTAGCACGGTGTTTTTACCCGTGCAGGTGCGGAAGGAGTTTTGCTTTGAGAGAGTCGCCGCCGTCAAGCCAACACAGAAGGTTTTAGTGTAGGGCTCAGTTTTTGTAATATGTAATGATTCTTTTTGTATAGAACTCTCCTGTATCAGTTTTGTTATAGCTTCCGCTTTTGTACTTATATTTTGGGTTATGTAATATCTTTTGTACCAGCTGGTTTGATCAGAACATTATTGTAATGGTTTATTATATTAATGCATGATCAGCTATGGCTTTCTTTTCCTTTAAAGTTTTTAATTATTCCATATTTCTGTATGTATGTGATGTATGAATGTATGTTTTGCTTTGTATCTGTTTGGTGGCACCTTGACTCATACGGCTTCTCACTCCTTATCGGATGGGATCGCCTACGTATGGGTAGGGGGTGTTACAAAATTTGTGTTCCTGATGATGAAGGATTGAAGAAACAGATTATGCAAGAAGCACGTATGTAGACACCGGGTCCCGAGGCGGTCCAAGATCAGAATTACCCAATGATGAAAGCGATACTTGCTAGTGAAGGTGTCAGAAAAATGCTCCCCGTATCGAAAGCTCCCATTGTTTTATTTTTATTTTTATCCTTATTTATATGGTCTATGTTTTTATTTTTATTTATTTTATTCCTTTTTATTTTTATTTTTTTAGTTTTATTTTTTTCTCGCGTGCGGGCCGGTCCCGCTGTGCGCATAGTCACGTGCGCGGCGGGGTCTTTGCACTTGTGCAGCCTGTGCTGGGCGCACAGCTATGCCGCGCGCACAGCTGTGCAGCGCACGTGGAAAGGACCTCCGCGCGCGGAGGAGGCTCTCCGCTCCCAAGTTACTGCTCGAGCAGGGGGAGCTCCGCGCGCTGTGCTAAGTGAACGGGCGCGCAATTCCCCCTTGGCGCACGCGTTCTCCCCCTCTCCACGCGACCATTTGGCCCGTGTTGTCCCTTTCTCTGCTTTTTTTCTGATTTTCCTTCTTTTGCAGTCTGATTTTTTTTCAGTCTTTCACTTTTTTATGCTAATTTGGATCAACTAAAATGAAAGATTTCCTGTCCCTTCCTATTTTTGGCCAAAACTGAAAATTAAGAGGGGGCTTTGCTCTTCATTTTGGGGGACGGCAACTTTGATTCAAAAGGAGGGTTTTTGAGTTTTGCTCTCTAGTTTTTTTCCTTTTGCTCTCTAGGAAACATTTTCTTTTTCAAAAAATCCTCAAGTTTTATTCTCAAGTTTTAATTTTTCTTCTTTAGCAACATTTTATCTTGGGTTTAATTTGAACAAGGAAAATTAATTTCCTTTGCTAAAAACTCCCACCAAAAATATTTTCTTGATTTAAACTTGTTCACAAACATCAATTTTTACATTTTCTTCAAATATTCACCGCCACAAATTCGACAAAGGGAGCGGATTGAGACATCCAATTTCCGATCTATAAATTATGAGGGTAAACAATTTGAACCCGTACTAACCTCTCTATTTATTATTTTTTTCGGTTATTAATTTTATTATTCTTGCCATATTTATTTCCTAGTTTTTATGCCGTTTAGCCACTGTTGACACCCATGATTTTGGTTTAGGAGTTAGTTTCTTTATGGCTTTTTCATTTAGCTTTTGTGGTTTTGTCTTTTTACATATTGTTTGCCGTTAGCCTCCATTTCTTTTCATTATTATTATTATCATTATTATTGTTTTGTCTTTACAACTATGTTGGAGCATTGCTATGATTCTTGTTAATACTACTAATATCTATTATTTCATTATGCTACTATTATTTTAGTTTTAAAGTATTAGTATTATCATTATTGTTATTACTATTACTACTATTATTATTATTTATTATCATTAATATTCTGTTTTTATGATTATTATTACATATGTATTTTGTGTTTATTGATGTTATATTGTTACTACTACTACTACTATTATTATTATTATTATTGCACTTATCATCACTATTGTTATTGCTACCATCATATTCATATTATTATTATGTTGTTGTGTTTGTCTTATCATTATTATCATTATTATTATAATTATAAATTGACTTGCCTAATATTTATTTCGTTTTTACTTGATTAATTTTTAGAACCATCACTAATTTTTTTGATGTTAATTTTTGTCCGAGATTTAACTTGAGTCAGGTTATTTGAGCATCCCCGCGACTCCCCGGATGGGTCGGGACGCATGGAGGATCACACCGGTTTTGGTGAGATCTTTCTTAGCTCTCTCTTTATGTTGTGTTTTTTGCAAATGATTATTTTATTTATGCACGCGTGTGATAAAAAGTCACAAAAATACTTCTATAATTAAATTGGTTTTTTATTAATAAAATTGGGACCAATGTCCCTTGTTTTAGCCCAATAATAAAAACATCACAATTAAAACGAAGAGCCAATTTTCTCTAAAAATGGGATCACTCATCCCCGTTTTCATCAAACAACCAAAATGACTCTTCAGAAACGCGAAGGAACCAATGTTCCTAAACCTTCAATAAGCGCGAAGGAACTAATGTTTCTAAAAATGAATGCCCCGATTTATGTATGTTTTTCTTTAATGTTTGATTTTGTTTGATTGTTTTAAATTTATGTTCATCTCCTTTTGGGCCCTTGTAAATTAATTTTGGGGCAATTCTATTTAATTTTGGGGATTGTATTCCGTCCCCATTTATATTTTTAATCTTCTTTTATTGGGGTTGTATTCCGCCCCCAAGTTTCCCTTGTAATTATGTGTTTGTGTGTTTATCGCCTTCATTTATTGTAACACCCCAAAAAGGGCCTAGTCGGAATTTTGCGCGATAAGTCGGGTTATTAAGGGTATTTTCGTAATTTGTGTAAGAGGAAAATTTGGATATTAAGGATTTAGTGCAAGGAAATTAATTAAGTATGTTAAGAGGAGAAATACTAAGGTGTGCAGATGGTGTATGGATGTAGGGTATGTTATTTGGGATTAATCTAGTGTGTGCTTGTAATGTATGGGAGTAGGATGTAAGTGGATTTTTAAGAAAAGTTATAGTGTGAGTTGAGTATGGTACCTTGGAGATATTATTGTAAGATATTGTTAATGTGTGGATGGTGTATGGTGCAAGGAGGAATAAGTCAAAAGTGGGAATTGTGGTCCAATAGGAGCTTGCCATGTGGCATTGGTTGGTGGACATTGATGAGTAAGTAAGAAAAGAAGGGAAAGAGAGAGAGAGAACACAGAAAATTTACATTTCCCGTTGCCCTCCCTCTCTCATTTCCTCTTCTTCTCTTTTGGCTTGGATTGTGCTTTGCTTAAGGTGATTTTGGTTGGGTTTGGAGCTAATTTGAAGAGGTAAGTTAGGGTTCTTGTAATTGGATTTTTGTTTCCTCTTCTCCTTCTTCTTCTTCTTCTTTTTCTTCTTTTTTGGTTTATTTAAGTTGGGGTTTTTGGAAAAGTAATTTGTGGGTTTTGGTTTTGTGCAAGCTTTGGGTATCAAGAGTAAGAATAAAGGAAAAAAGAAAGTGGGCTCTTGAAGGTTGAAGAGTGCATCGGCAATTTGAGGTTTGGGAGCTTTGATTTTACATTTTGAGTTTTGAGTTGTGTTTGCCTATTCTCCTTAGATCATGAGTTTGTATTGTTGTTTGCTTTCCGGAAATTTGAGTGTTTGATATGAGTTTATGCATGAACTAATTTTGGTAAATGTGTTAGTAATCCATGTATTTGATTGAGATAAATGTATATTTGGATTGGCATTGAAATGCATGAGTTTGGGGATTTCTTTGATTTTGATGGTTTGTGGTGATTTTAGTAACCCTGTTCAGTTCTCTTTTGACCTCCGTGCATTGTTTTTGTCATAGCTGTAGTTATAGAGCTCTAAATCGTGTGATTCTTAAGCCATTAGAACCATGATTTCCATGCCTTTAAATATCTCAGAAATAGCCTTGGGCAAATTCTTATTCTAAGACCCATAAAATTGACCAAAATCGTAGTGTTTCTGTTTGGGTCGGGTTATTTAAATAGTCTGGGTTGTGGAGATCATATCTGGAGTTCTAGATGTCCTTTTGATCTGAAATTTGTTTAATTTGAATGCTAACATCCTAGGGAACATTTTTTAAGAAGGAAGTGTTGGCTAAAAATGGGTTTTAGAGGTCGATTTAGGCAATACAAGTTTGGGGCGTTAAGCAGTCTCGTTTGGCTTCAGAGGTGAGCCTCTGTCACGATCGCGACAGTGTCGCGACCTCGCGACAGAAAAGCATGATTTAAGCATTTATTTCTTCATTTTTGAGTCCTGGGTTGACCCGGATCAATCCTGTACCTTCCCCTCAGCTTATTATGCATCTTTAGGGTAATTAAATGACTATATAAGTAGTTGTCTTTGGTAAAACTTATGAGTATGATTAAGAATTGGTGATTTATCAAGTGAATAATAATAGATATAACTCCGTGAAGGTTGGTTTATGGATGAGTGTGGATATGTTTCGATCTCATGAGTAACCGAGGCATGTTGTACCGTATATGTGAATGCATAACATGGGTGCGTTTGTGATGAATGGCGAATAGTGTTGATATTATAGATTGTGTAAATGGATATTTTTGTGGCATGTTTTATCGGAATTCTTGATATGAATGTTGCGTCTATGTTGTCAATGATGTGTGGCTTGCTGGAGATGAGGTAAGTTGATGTTTCGATGTTGGTTGAGTTTGGCGGTTGTGAAGAGGGAATTTTCTGCAGATTTCTTGTGTAAGGGTTGAAATTCCCGACTTTGTTGCGAGCGCGACATCATCGCGAGGTCGCGACAGAGCCCAGTGAAAGCAGCCCTCGCACGCGTCCGAGCTCTCCGCCGAGCCTCTGTCGCGAGCGCGACACATGTCGCGAGCGCGACAGAGAGATCGGTTGCCGAATTATTTGGATTGGCAGTTCACTGTCGCGAGCGCGACAGCGAGATGCCCTAGTTCCCTCGCGAGATCGCGAAGGTTACCGTGATCGCGACATGGGCAAGTAGCCTCTATCGCGAGCGCGACATCCGTCGCGATCGCGACACTCCCTGTTTTTCCAAATTGAGTTTTCTTTTGGGATGCCAATGTGTGAATTCCGAAATTTGTGATACCTTTAGGTTTATGCTTGGACTATTTTATGAAGTATGTTAACACAAGTGGATGTATTATGCATGGGCAATGTTATGAATTATATGTATGTGAATCCATGATATGAATATGCTTATACGTATGTATATATACCTGATATATATATATATATATATATATATATATATATGTGTGTGTGTTTTGGAATAATATGAAATGAATTGAATGGATTATGCATAACCTGCTAGAGTCAGTTCAGTGGATAGTTAGGCATGCCTAATAGAGTCTTTCTGCTGCAGCTTCTGTTTCCGTTTGGACCCTGATCAGGTCCCCGTTTAGTTCCTCGCGAACCCTTATGTGTTCGGATCTTGTTTAAGATCCCTTTTGAAAATGTTTTGTAAAAGTTAAAAGTATCTTGATTTATCGGCTCGTACCCGTAAAGTACTGTCTGTATCGGCTCGTACCCGTAAAGTACTGTCTGTATCGGCTCGTACCCGTAAAGTACTGTCTGTATACTCGTTATCCACTATTTTGAGTCAGCAGGTATTCTGTCTGTTTTGCCTAATATGAATAAGAGAATGTGATTATGAATCTCTGAATGGGTTAAGTGTGACCTAAACATGTGTATTGGGTATATTTATCTGCATATATGGATATATGCATAACATATTGTGAATGTATTATATGCCAACGGTTATGAATATAGGTACGGGAATTAAGATGTGCGTGACTGTGACCATAATCTTTTGAATGCCATGAATTCGATTAGTTATGTCTATAAGAATATGAATTAATAGGTTTTGAATGCTATGATTAGTAAGCATGTGCACAAACGTGATTTTGTACTTTTGACGGTTATAGTGAATTATGTGAATCAAGATACGTAATGAATGTGCTCTTGACCTTGGATTGTTATATATATTGTGTTATGTTACGTGCCTCCTCTCTTTAGTTTTCCTATTGTAGTGATTTCAGCGTGTGGTCATGTATTTACATTTCAAGGCATGATAAAAGTATGTTTAGTTAACTAGCGTTCTCGGCATGATAATTGGGTGCGTATTGCCTGATAATTGTATTGCATGTGAAGGGGTTTTCCTTTAAATGCATGAGTACTTGGCATGATAGTCGTATGTGTATTATCTCTCGTGACTGTGCACGGTAGGGTACTGACACTTGATGCCCTGGTAACTATATGCATGAGAGTTTGTATGTAGTTTTACATGAATATTTGTATCTATTGTGATCCCTTGTCTGCTAGGGCTTTGCTTAATATGATATAAGAGTGTAGTATTCGGAAGAATATGATATTGAGACGAGCACTAAGGTAATATGTACAAGTATGTGCATATGAACTTCTGAATGCAGGGCTTTCCTATGAAGGCTTGTTTATCCATCTGTTGTGATTATTTGCATATGCCAATTGTGTATGTAACTTGTTCTAGCGACCATTGTGAATGGCCGTCCATCTTGCTTGTGTGTTCTCCCCACTAAGCGTTTATCCCTTAGCACGGACTCTTTTCCCATGCAGGTGGCAGGTTTGGTTCGGTTCGAGTCACGCGTCTGCAGGGTCGGCCACGTAGGAGTTAGAATTGTTATGTTATTCTGTTCAGCTTCTGTATTTTGATTTCTGAAATTTGTAGCCTTTGATTATGTAAGGATCTTATTGTAATTAAGTTTCAGTTATTTCTCCGCTTTATGATTCCGCTGAATGATCGTATGTATGCATGTGTATATGTTTCGGCTTAGTGCCTGCGTGTGTGTGAGTTAATGTATGTCCAGTTTTGCTTCTCAAGATAAGTTTTTAATTTTCCCGTGTTTTTGCATGAACGTATGTTTTCGCTTAGCGTATGTGTGCATGTGTGTGAGTGAGCATCGGTAGCGCACCCGCGTCCTTCCAACGGGGACGTAGGGGGTGTTACATTTATCGCTTTTCTTTATCGCTTTATTTATTTTACCGCTTTTGAATGCTTACGATGCGCCTTTAAATTTAAATGCATTAATCGCGTGAGGTGAGAGATATAATTTTAAGAAGTTAAAAGCTCACTTATAATTAACCAAAGCATAAATAAGAGTAGAGTTCCGAACACCATATCTCTGGTCTTGACCAATAGAGGTGAGAGACCTTTCCCAATTTCTTGTAAATTGGGTGGTGACTCCAAAAACCTCCAAGGAGCCTATAGGTGCCATTAGGCTAGGTGGTTCTTCCCAATGTCTATTGGGAGGGATACATCTATGATGTCTTATGGTGCCCATGATCAAAAAGATGCGAACCTGTCCCTTGAATCCCGAAGACGGATTCAAAGCGAGAGCCCTTGCTGGGTTCCGGTGCGCGTCACAACGTAACAACTTTTATGCTATGCATCCGGGTAGCATTAAAATGTATCAAGATTTAAAAACTCATTATTGGTGGCCTGGAATGAAGAAGGACATAAAATAGTTCGTGACAAGGTGCTTGACTTGTCAACAAGTAAAGGCTGAACATCAAGTTCTATTGGGTTTATTACTTGCAATACTCGAACGAAAAAGGCATAAAGTCACCATGGAGTTTGTCATTGGGTTGCCGTTGACCAGGAAAAGGCATGATTATGTGTGGGTCATAGTTGATAGATTAATAAAGTTAGCACACTTCCTACCGGTCAAAGCCGACTATTCATTGATTGAACTAGCAAAATTATACATTAATGAGATAGTACGGTTACACGGAGTTTCTTCTTGTATTGTATCAGATAGAGACCAAGGTTCACATCTAGGTTTTGGAAAAATCTTCATGAAACCTTGGCCAAAAAATTAAATTTTAGCACTTCTTTCCATCCTCAAACAGATAGGCGATCTGAAAGAGTTATACAGGTAATTATTAATAATTGATTTAAGAATAAACAATGTTATGAATTATAATAATCATGTGATTATGTTGTAATAGATATTGGAGGATATACTTAGAAGTTGTGTCATTGATTTTGAGGCTAGTTGGGATAAATATCTTCCATTGGTTGAATTTGCCTACAATAATAGTTACCAAGCAAGTATTCAAATGGCTCCTTATGAAGCATTATACAGAAGAAAATGTAGAACTCCATTATGTTGGACTAAGCTCAAAGAGAAAAAGATAGTTGGTCCATAATTGATAAGGGAGACAAAAGAAAAAGTGAAGATTATCAAGGAGAGATTGAAAGCTGCATCTGACCGTCAGAAGTCCTATGCTAATTTGAAAAGAAAACATATAGAATACGAGGTTGGTGATAAAGTTTTCTTGAAAGTGTCACCACTGAAGAAGATATTGAGATTTGGCAGAAAAGGCAAGTTAAGTCCTAGGTTCATTGAACCATACGAGATTTTAGAACGTGCAGGTTCAGTGGCCTATGGACTAGCCTTGCAATAGAAATTGGAGAAGATTTGTAATGTCTTCCATGTATCCATGTTTATAAGGTATTAATCGTGTAATGACCCGAAATATACCCTAGTAGCATTTTGCTTAATTAGGGTAATTGGACAAGTTCGATTTAGGGTTTCTAATTTTAGATCTAAGTGTAATTAGAAAAGAGGACTTAATTGCATGAAATAAATTAGTTTAGTGACTAAAATGTAATTATGCATGATTAATTAAGGAAAGGATTAATTAAGGTTAAGTGGGATTAGATTAACTTAATATTAGCTAGTGCATTCCATGTGTTGCGAGTTGTCTTTGCCAACTCAATCCTTGCTTGCAATATAAGGAATTAGAGAGAGGCAGAATTTGTCCCATCTTTGCATTCCCTTGTACGCCACTCTTGGTCCATTCTTCTGTTCTTCTTGTTCTTCTTGTAACACCCCGTAACCACCCTAGTAGAGTGAGCCTTGTGTGTGTGTATATGTGTGTGGGTTATGTAGAGCATGTGTTTATTTGGTTAAATTAATTTTGCTATTACTCTTTAATTGGGTTATGTTCTAGTGTGGGTGTGTGTAGGGGAGTAGGGTGTGAGTTAAGAGATTAGAATTGGGGAAGTGATAGAGGAGGAGAGTTGAGTGTGCCTTTCCTTTAAGAGTGTGACATGTGGCAAGGGAAAAGATGAGATAAGTATTGGGGGAGAGAGAGAGAATGAATTTAGCTGTTCTCTTTTCTTTTTCCCATTTGTCCCTCGTTGTTCTTCTTTCACACTACTTTGTTTCCTCTCTTCATCTCTTCTTTGTTCCTTCTTGAATTCCTCTCTTTAGTTGCCAATTCAAGTGAGTTTGGGTAGCTTAAGCTAGTGTGGTAAGTGATAAGTGATAATCTTCCTTCTTTTTCTCTATATGAGTTTTGTAATTGTGATTTAGGGTTTGAACTTGTTTGGTGTTGTTGGGTTTTGTGGTTCAGAGAATCCTCCTAGATAATCCAAGGGCAAGGAAGTAGCGAGCGGGAGTGGAGCCCCTTGATTGGAGGTTTATTAATTCCAGGTTTGGGAATTTGCTTTGATTTGATGTTCATATGTGGGTTTGAGATAGACATGAAATTCTAGAATTTATGATGTGTAAATAGGCTTATATTGGTATATATGATATGGATTTTGAGTTTTGATGAGTTATGTAGCATAATTATTGAATTGTTGAATCAAATATGAGGTTGATTGAACTTTGCTTCATAATTTTCTAGTTTTGTGATTTTTGAGATCTTGATTTGTGAATTGATGATTTATTTTTGAATTAATTGTGGAAATATGTTGTTTGATGTTGGTTATGGTGTTTAGAAGGCTTAATTTGAGGTAAGATGGAGTTGGGAGTGATTTGGGTCAAAATGGTTTTGGTTTAGAGGGAAATTCTAGGTTTGCGTTTTGCTGGGGACTGGAAATCCCGCTCCTGTCGCGAGCGCGACAAAAAGAGGATTTCCAGCTTTTGCGTGTTTGGCTTGAAGAATTGTTGGCCGTTCGACTCGTACTCCCTTCTGTGTGTGCGAGTTGTGCATCTCAGCAGGGCGATAGCAGTAGGTGAGGATCGGCACGACTCGTGCTGATGAAGCACGACTCGTGCTTGAGCAGCACGACTCCTGCTCATTCAGCACGACTCGTGTTGTTGTGACTTCCTCAGCATGTCGTGCTCTGAAACACGACTGGGGTGGAGAGACATCCGACACGAGTCGTGTCCCTCAGCATGACTCGTGTTCGATGCCTTTCTATCATGAGCGTGACAAAGACCCCCATTCTGCCCTATTTTCTCACATACCTAGTTTTCCAAAAATTAACTTCAAATGTCTTTTTCTTGTCTTTTTCCTACCGTTTGTTATATGAATTTCCTATATGACTATATTTATATAAATTATGCATGACAAATTATATATATTGTGAATTGAGACATGATTTGGTTTATGCATGAACTGCTAGAGTCGAATAAGTGGATAGTTAGGCATGTCTAATAGAGTTATTATTACTGCAGCTAGTGTACGATTTGGACCCTAATCAGGTCCCCCGACTGGATCTTCGTGATCCCTGTGTACTGAATCTACGCGAAAATGTTTTTGAAATAAAATTAAAAGATTGTTTTGGTACCTTCGGGTATCTATATGTTATGAGAATAGTGCTGATACCTTCGGGTATCTATGCGTACTCGTTATCCACTATTTTGGTTAAAGCAGGTGCAATATTGGTAATGTATATGAATTCCGAAATATTATGTATTATGATGAATTGTATACAGTGTGTGAGCATATGAATATTATGATTATTGTGTTTCTAAGCATTGACTTATTCTTTGAGAACTCAATACTTGATTGTGCCATTAGCTTGTGATTAATTGTTGACGCCACTGTGAGTGGTCGTTGTGCATCTTTGTTTTTCCCCACTAAGCGATTTCGCTTAGCACTGGTGTTCTATCCGTGCAGGTGTGGAAGTTTTTAGAGTAGTTGATCAAGGTGTTCTGCATCACTTGGGCCAACACAATTAGAAGATAGAGATGTTGTAGTGTAGAGCTCTGTGTCCCTTTTTGTATCTGTAATAGTTGTTTACCTTCAAGCAATGTAAAGAATATTTTGTAGATCTTTTGATACTAGCTATATGTAATTGTTCAGTTGTCCTGAGGCACTTTTGTATCTTTTTGTTGTTTTTGTTGAAATATGTAAAGGTTACCTATGTTATATCAATGAAAGTCAATCTTTCATCCTACAGCTTATTCTTTGATAATTTATGGAATTTTAATTTATTCGGTTATTGATGTGATTGGTATGCATGTATTTATTTAGTTTGAGCATTTGTGTGTGGCAACCCTCATCTATCGGGGACCTTCATCCCATTCACAGGGTGAAGTTCTCTACGTATAGGTAAGGGATGTTACACTTCTTCTTCTTCTTCTTCTTTCGTTCCTCTTTATCTTCAGTCCTTAGTCCATCAAATTTTTGTTGCTTGCTTGATAGAAAGCTGAGTTGTGATATTGGCTAATCAAGGTAAGTTATCGTGATATATTATTCCTCTTCTTCTTTCTTCTTCTTATCTGTATTGATTTAGAATTGATTCCTTGTTCTAATTTTGGAAATTTGATGTGTGTTGTAGTGGAAAGAACCATAAAAGGTAAAAGAAAGGAGAAGCTTAGTGAGCCTAGTGCAAAGTGAGTCTTTGGAGCAAAGGAGTTTGAGATTTAGAAAACTATGTGTTTATGTGTGCTAAATTGGAAATGGATAAAATCTGAAATGCATAATTGTATTGTTTGTTGAATTGAATTAAAGATGTGTATTGTTATGTTAAATTGATTGATATGAAGTTTATTGACCTAGAAGCATGAAACTCTATTTTTGGAGACGTGAGAACTTGTTGTGTAACTTTTGAACTAATGGATACCCATTGTGAAGTGGAATGTGCCGAAGTGTTCATGCATGTGTTTAAGTTGTCTAAATTGAGTTTAGAGAATTGGTTATGCCAATTTGGTTGTTTCAAGCTTGATGAGCTTGATAGTGTAAAACTGGTTTTAAGGTTTATCTTGACCTATTTGAACTGTTTGTGTTATAAGATGAGTTTTACAACCTTAAAATGAATGAGGTTAATTGGATTTGAATCATAATGTCTATGTCTATAATTGCTGTAGAAATAGTCCTTTTGTTTTGAGGACTCTAAGGTCTTCAAAATAGTGCATTTGTGTACCTAAAAATTCTGTAGGAAGGCCTTTGGAGAAGTTGTGTTTCCTTGACCATAACTCATTGGTTTTGAGTCCACATGTATTGAGATTTATGCCATTCGAAAGTTAACATGTAGGTGAACAATTGGTTAGTAGGTCATGTTAGCTGAAAGTGATGTTTTATGTTGGATTTAGAAGTCATATATGTTGAAACAAGGAAAGTGCTTGAAAGAGGTTATTGTTGTGGGAGTTTGAACATACAGTTTATGCTCTGTCACGAGCACGACAAGGGTCGTAAGTGTGACAGAAGTTATTTTTGTACCCTATCGCATGCGCAACTTTTGCCTTGAGCGCGACAAAAGGTAGTTAAGGTCTGTCGCAAGTGCGATGAGTGTCGCGATAGCGACAAAGCTATGTGTTATGAATGCCTATTTGTTGCCTTATTTTGTAAGAACTACTGTATTTGACTTATGAATGATTATGGATATACTAATGACAAATGTGTTTATCAATGAGAACATATATAATGAAGTGTGGGCTTGTTTAATAAGGCATATATACGTGCAAGATATCTAATTATATAATATTGCTTAATGTGCACTACAAGGAAATTGACTTTTAACGACCAAAATTTAACGAAGGGATAAAAATCCGGTCGTTAAAATATACAAATAACAAAAGAAAATTAATTCGGTCATTAGTTCTTTAATTTTATTATTATATAACGAGGAGATTAAATCCGGTCGTTAAAATAATAAAAATTCAGTCGTTAAAATATACAAATAACGAAGAGAAATTAATCTGGTCGTTAGTTATTAAATTTTATTATTATTTAGCGAAGGGATTAAATTCGGTTCTTAAAACAATAAAAATCCGGTGGTTAATGGTGTAAAATAATTGGCGGGACTTCATCTTAACTCCAAAATAAAACATAGAATTTTATGAACTATAAACTAAACATAATAGAATTGCTGTCGATTTTCTATCTCCCAAACACAGAAGAAGATGAAGAAACACACTCCATTTTCTTTCTACAAAAAAATGCTAACCTAATTTTGTTTGGTCTACAAAACCCAAACATAGAAGATTGCTATCGATTCTCTATCTCCCAAACACAAAAGATGAAGAAACACGCTTCATTTTCTTTCTACAAAAAAATGCTAACCTAATTTTATTTGGTATGCAAAAACCAAACACAGAAGATTGCTCTAGCTGCTGCATCATTTTTCTTGGTTTTGCAAAATTTGGATTTAATTTTGTTTGGCTCGGCGCTGTGTTGGTGATTATAGGTGAGAAATTGAAAAAACCCATCTCTTTTGATACAGTTAAATATCTCTTTATTTCTAATTTTCTTCCTGTCAATTTCAGTAGAGTCAACAATCAGATCTCCAACCATTTTCGACCTCGTAATTTTTTCCCCAACGCATCTCATTCTCAGGTAATCATCTATTTTTTTTTTTAGTTTTCTTCATTATGATTAAGGAACGATCTCTAAGATATTTTGAGTATTGATTGGATGGAGTTTCTGTTATTTTAATCTTTGGATGTGTTGAGCTTCTCTGTTGTTTCTCTATTATTTCTTGTTTCTATTTTTGTTGGAAAAAAATTATTTTGGTTTGGTGATATCATATACGTGTAGCCTGTAGAGAACTCTGTTTAACTAATATGTCATTCTGCTTTGGGTTTATCTCTAGTTATTCAGTGAGCTATATTTCATTCTTGTTTTGTAAATATTGGTTGTTCTATTATCCTGTTTGATCCTCAGTGGCTGTACAACTCTATTTGATTCTCAGTGGCTGTTCAACTCTATTTAATTTTATTGAAAACTTGAATAACTGTACAAAAGCTCTAGTAAGTTATATCCTTTGGATATCTTTGAACCTTGGTTGTTTTGTTTTGCAGTAAGTTATATCCTTAAGCTGTATGCTCGCTCTGTTATTCTTCCTAGCAAACACTATCAGGGAAAGGCTGCAGAGGTTGGTAATTTTCCCTGTTGTGCATTTATTTAGCAAGGTTACTCTAATCTAAGCATTATATCAAACTCCAATTATAGCAAGGTTACTCTAAGCATTATATCAAACTAGCTTTTACGGGTTAGTATAATCCACCCAGCAAATTTGGTCCTTGTCCAACAATCTAACTTTCCTGCATATTTGCTTTAACATGTCTTCCATACCCCTTGGATAGGACTGTCCAATTCTGGTATCCTCAACGTTGGCCTAAACATGTTCATTGTGGTCTTAGTTTTTAGTGTAATGATTTTAGTGCTTCTGTCAGTAAGTTTTTGTTCCTGAAGCAAAAGCATTAAAATTTAAAATATCTATTGCTCTCCCTACCTCTTAGAGTATTATGTATTATATGTATTATTTCCAGTGCAAAAACTGGATTAGGTTTGCATATTATCTTCTACCATAGTGCATATTCCTACTAGGGGAAACTAAAGTTGATTAGCTGGTTAGCTTCCTAGTTTTCAGCTGAAAGATTGTTTAAATTTTTCATATATCAGATTCAACTATTGAAGATCTATATAGAAATTGGTATATAGCATAAATTGATAATGTGCCAATTGTTGGAGAACTTAATAGAGCTCAAGATCAGTTATGTGTCTGTGGGCTCAAGATCAGTTATGTGTATATGAGATTCTTACTGATCTAGGTTGTATAGAGGCTTAATTGAGATTTGGCTGCAATGATTATTTTAGTACTTCTCTTTGCACGTTCAATAATTGCCTTGAAAAAAAATACTATGCACAAATTACCAGCTATAGCTTCAAGATAAGTTGTTCAATTTTTCTCATATCCTGCTTCCTAAAATATCTATATAGTAATATAATATATTCCTTATCATTAAGAAAGATGACGAGATAAATAGTCCAAATTCATAGCTATATTAATTAATATTTATTATTATATGTGTTAGTATCTAAATGACATCAGCTTTTTACATAGAAATTCATTATTGACTTGTGAAGCACTTGCATTTGACATCAATTATTTTCTTAATACTGATTAGTATTTATTGACTTCTGATCACACATTATTTTCTTAAGATTTAATAGTATTATTGAAGCATTGTGTAAGCATTTCTTTTTGTTGGGTTTCGGCCACTGTGCCATTGGCGGACTCAAGGGAGCTATCTATCAAGTCACCACCTTAGCAGGTCCTTACTTTTCCCTGTTCTATTTTTATTTATTGGAAATTTTCTGCTGTGCAATGTTTGGATTTGCTTTTGAACTTCTATAGATTTGATATTTCTGTGCTCAATTTATGTTTGGTTATGTTTTATGCATTAATTATTTTGGAATTGTTCTTTTTATTAGTTGTGAAAGATGTCAATGTTCTATTTAACAAAAATGCAGAATGTTTTTGTTAGTTAAGAAGCTTGTTCCAATCTTAGAAGACGGTCATTAAACTTTCACCCTAATAATTTTTCCATCAGAATTAACTAATTTATAACTAGAATATAATCAACTATTATTTGATTGCAATAAAGATAAGTTCTCCATCAGAATTTTGCATATATCTTTCTCTCCTTATTTTTAGAGATTATATGCTCAAAATAGAGAAAAATGCAAACAAAGGTGAAGAAACTTGAAACTTTGTTGACAAGGAGAAAATGTGACTAAAGGGGAAAGGGTGGCTTTAGAAAACTTATAAGGAAGAGCCATTTGGTTTCATCTCTTCTATGCAAAAGAATCACACCAGGATTTTAGAAAATTGGGTATAAATAAGTACCAAGTAGGTGTGGAAAAGAACTTCTGCGACTCTATTTTTATACATGTAGATGAGATGGTGCAGTATTACAATATGAAATAGTTAAGAGTTCATTTTGGACCTGGTCAATGAGCTATTGAAGCATTGTGTAAGCATTCTTTTTACTAGCTGATGGAACATATTCAGCTTCTTCTTGAAGTGGGAAATTCAGAAAACTTGAGATAAAAGCTTAAGCAGCCTGAACTGTGGCTAATAACATTTTGCTTTGCTTGATTTGTAGAAAGGCTTCTTAAAATTTCTTTTAAATAAATTCTCTCTTAATTAGACTCTGATGAATCCTATCATATGGATTAAAAGGCTACTAATTCTATTACGTTGGTTTTCCAAATCAAAAGAAATACTATTTAACTAGCTTAAATACAGTAAATTTGCATAAAAAATACTCTAGTACACACACTTCAACCTCTCAAATCCCACACCTAAATTTTTAAATTTGAATAAACTAAAATATATTTTGTTTAGGAATTTAAGAGTATGGAATTTGTACAAGGCTTGTTACTAAAAGTATAGTTAGCTTCTTTTAGAAGAGGTAGGTTAATTTTTGGGCTATAAATACCTCTTTTTTCTCCACCGCTTCTGCACTAAAGAGCTTTTGCTGCATTTTTTTACTTGGTATCTATTCTTCTGCTTTCTTATCTTTTTTGTGTTTTATGCGTCTTTTTCCTTAACTTCCGCATCAATATTTAGCAGATTATGTTGGATTTTTCTTTTTAATTACTATCATTATTTGCTTTTAAATCCAGTCTGCTCCTTCATTAATTTTCTTTTCACTGTTTTTCAAGGCAATTTGGACTTTGCAGCAGCGGATCTTCATCCCACTAGCCACAACACTGTTCGGTTCTAGGTGCCACTTTTCACATCATGATAAGGCGATGCTCATTGGAGTAGATCCATCTCACATTGGTGATAGATGTATTTGGGTGACCATTCACCATTATTTTTTTGATGGGACTCAACAGTGGCATGCTCGGGTTAGATTTGGCAAATTACACGAGAAACTGGGGCATTTATGTTGTTTGTGCTAGTGTTGAAGCTCAGGGGATTATAGTTTTCCCATTTACCATTTCTCATTCAGTTTAACATGTTTTTCTTATGCTTTGGAATTATTTGATTATATTTATATATTTTTTACCTTTTCCTTTTAAATTAATTTGCCACTTGATTTACTGAATTTGTGCATTAATATTAATTATAAATTTATGTTTTAAATTTTACAAGTCTTCAAAACAATGGATAATGAAGATATGAGTTTCATTATGTATTCTTTTGAAAATTCTAGGGGAATAGAAAATAGTATAGATAGGGGGCTATTTTTATAAACAAACTTGTACGTGACAAATATAATGTCAAACAATTACGAAATATTGATATATTTGTAATTGATATTTTGCAATCTATGAAAATACTATTTATTATAATTTTGGATATATATGTGTGTGAATGATGTGTACAAGTAATATTTAAATAAAATATTTTATTTATTTTGAAAATTTATTATTAATTACCAAATTTCTTTTCAGCGAAGAAAAATCTGGTCGCTAAAATGACTCTTTAATAACCGGAAATTCTTTCGTTGAAAGTGAATACAATTAGCGAAGGAAAAATTCAGTCGTTAAAAGATATTTTTAATGACCGAAATTCCTTTTGTTGAAAGTGAATACAATTAGTGAACGGAAAATCCAATCGCTAAAAGATATCTTTAACGAACGGAAATCCCTTCGTTGAAAGTGAATACAATTAGTGAAGGGAAAATCCGGTCGCTAAAAGTTGCTATTCAATGACTGGAAATGTTCCGGTCGTTAAGGATATTAACGACCGGATTCAAAATTCGGTCATCTATATCTTTAACGAAGGAGCTTTTACCGATCGGATTTTACGGTCGTTAAAGACATTTAATGACCGAATTTCCCTTTGTTAAAACCCAAATTTCTTATAGTGGTGGTTATGTGAATGTTATACTATACGATAATATGAACACAAGATGGATTAATAATTTAGCCTGCAAGTCGAGTCATGGATAGATAAGCATGTCTATAGGGTCAAGTGTTGCAGCCGAAGCATTAGTTTTTAATTCCCGTTTGGAATCTCCAATGCATATAGAATCCCGTTTGGATTCAAATGAGTGTGTATATATATATATGAATATATTTATATCTACTGGTACTAATGCGTAAGTGATTATCTACGGATACTAATGTGATTTATGGTACTTATGAGTACTAATGCGTTATCTCGTTATCCACTTCTAAGAATATGTAGGCAAGGTAAGAAATGAATGATAAGTTAATAATAAGTAATGTGAATGCTATGCGTTATGAGAATGTGATGTGATATTTGAATTCAAGAATATGGTTTATTGATGATGTTAAATATATACATATATGCATAGGAATGGTAATTGATATACTATGTGGTGTATTACTATAAAGCATATCAATGATGATAGTTAAAGATTGCTATGCATGAATATTGTGTGTTGTTTCCCCACTAAGCGTTATCGCTTAGCACAGGTGTTAATCCATGTAGGTTCTAAAGTAAAGCGCATGTGAAGGATGGTACCGTATCTTCTCTGGTCAACACATTAGGGTCCACTGTTTGCGTAGGTTCTTTGTAATATGTATTATGTAATTAGTAATTTTTGGCATGTATAAGAGAAGTGATGTAATAGTTGAGCGTATAGTTGTATTGACCTAATGTAGACATCCTTGTGTATGTATAAGATTGATGGATCCTTCTCAGGAAGCTAGAGAAGAGACTGCAGAAAGTGTTAATCCGAGAGAACTAGAGTTGTCAATGTCTGGTCCTTCTATACTAGTGAGTGTTGAAAGGAATGTTCTGATGGTACCAATGGATACCTTGCTTAAGATGTCTCGAGATATGGCAAGGGTGTTAGATCATATGACAGAACCGAAAGCTCTAGTGGATTTGCTGAGGAAGCATGGGGCTGAGGAATTCTACGGTACAAATCTGGATGAGTTCTTTAAAGCATAATTCTAGATAGAGAAAGTCCAGAGAGTACTTGATGAAATCATATGCCCTTCTGACCAGAAAGTAGAATGTGTGGTATCTCTTCTACAAGGATCTGCCTATGATTGGTGGAAGTTGGTCCTAAGACATCCTTTGCTTCTTACTCTGATCACTTGGGAATTCATTGTCTAAGAGTTTCATAATAAGTACATTACCAAGGCATATCGAGAGGGAAAATGGAAGTAATTTCTGAATTTGAGGCAGAGAACCTTGTCAGTGGTAGAGTATGAGAAAGAGTTTAATAGGCTTAGTAAGTATGCACCAGAAGGTGTGCTTCCAGAAGAATTCAGATGCCAACAGTTTGAAGAAGGTTTGAATGAATCGATAAAGGCAATTTTGATCTCCATGAAAACCTCATAGAATGTGAGCTATTATCAAATAGTTCAAGTAGCCATGAGAGTCGAAAGGTCAGCAGCGATTCAGAGGGAAAGAGTGTAGAGGACAAATTCTTCTAGAGGTGGTGCTTATTCGGGAAAGAGATCGAGAGATTCTCAAGTGGCACCACAAGCTGAATCAGCTTGTAACCTAGCTACTAGAGGCAAAAAGCAAGGATCTTCTTTTGCATCCGATACTGGTCGAGGTAACAGAAGTGATGTACCTGAGTGTCCCCATTGCTATAAATGTCATAAAGGTGAATGTTGGAAGTTGACTGGTGCGTGTTTCCAATGTGGGAGCACTGATCACTTCTTGGCTAATTATCCTAAAGCCTATGAAGTGAGAAGAGATCAACAGGAAGTAAGTAGAGGTGGATCTGTTCTACCTCCAGCAAATCGTGGAAGTGGTAAAGGACATGGTAGAGGTAGCGGTAGACACTGGGTCCTGAGGTAGCCCAGCCCGAAGTTACCCAATGATGAAAATGATACCTCTTCACAGGCAATAGACAAATGGAAGTGATGGTTTACTCGAAAAAAATATTCTTTCATTTTTTTTTCCTTTGTTTAAAAAAAAAAGAGAGAAAAAAAATTAGTTTTTGGGCTTGGGTAGTGAGACCCATCTCACTACATCTCACTTACGTGAGGCCCAGCCTCATGTTAGTGAGGAGGCTCATCTGCCCCTCTCACGTGCTTCTTCTTCTCCCCCCAATAGCTCCTTTCCAATTTTTCAAGGAGTTGGTTTTGAAAGAATGGGTTCTGGGCTGGTTTGGTGGGAAGACGGGCAAATCTGGTTTGGAACTTAAAAGAAGGGAATACAGAGAGAAAAGCTTGGTGAGAAAGGAAGAACGACTAGAAAAAAATATTCTAGAATTATTTTGAGAGCATTCTGAGTTTGATTTTGAGTAAAACAAAGGAGTTTTTAGTATTTGAAAACCCATTGTCTTGGTTTTTTCTTGGAAAGTAATTTCCACTAAATGTTTGGGAGTCTCTGTTTTTAACTTCCATTTCAAGAAAAAGCAAGGAGGAAATCAGAAGCTTCATTTACAGATCAAAGATCAAATATCTGAGGGTAAATATATACTAACTACACCTGTTTTATTTTCTTTCTCTTTTATTCTTTTCTTTCTTTTTGTTTAACTCTTCTTCGTCTTCGTTTTCCTCTTCTTCGTCTTCGTTTTGTTAAACCAATAGGTCATGTTCTTTATACATATTGTATATACTATATATGTTTCTTATTTGATATTTTCAATATGTTGTTTGCATGTATATTGTTGTTATGATTAAAATAAGTATGTATATTGCTTCATTATGCATGCGTTGATGTTATTTTGTCAAATTTGCTGGTATAATTTCTTCCTCTGCTCGTCCCTGTTTCTTTGGTTGTTTGAGCCGTTGTTGTGTTTCCACTTGTTTTGTGTTTGTTTGATCGGGTTGTGTCTTTGTTCGTACTCGTGTCATGTGTTTTTGATCGAGTTGAGTTTTTTGTCTTTGTTAGTCTGATCATCCATTCCTCTATTCCTTTCCCGGTCGGAACGTGTCATCTTCATTAGAGCAATCTTCTTCGTCCGACTCGTGTCCTTACTACATGAGTCATGCTTTTATTCGCCCTCAGGGTCGTGTCTTCGTGTTTGTATTAGTATTCTGTTTCACTCAGTTCCATGCACGACTCGCGTCCCTGTTACATGAGTCGAGCGTTTTCTCTCTGTGTCTGATTGAGCAAGGTTTGGCCCGATCAGACGGTTCTTCGTGTTTGACTTTTCCCGATCAGATTGTTCTTTTATAACTATTCGTGTCGTGACCCTCCTTCACGCGTCGTGATCGTCCTTCTTCGTTCGAGTTACGCTTGTTTTTCTTCGTTCAGATTGCGTATCTCTGCTTATGGATGAAGCCTTTCATGACTCGTGTGTCACTTGCACGAGTCGTGAAGGACTTGCACGACTCGTGCAAGTGTTCATGAGTCATGCATTTGGTGATTCACATTTCCCTTTTCTTTAAATTCTTTACGTTGTATTTCCATCACCTTGGCCAATTTTTATCTTTTATGTCTAGCCATTCACGTGTTTCTTTAATTTCCATCTTTACATTTCTTGTTTTTTACATTGTATTTCCATTACCTTGGCTAATTTTTGTCTTTTATGTCTAGCCATTCATGTGTTTCTTTAATTTATTCATCTTGGTTTCCATCCTTTATTGTTTTTTTTGTTCTTTATTTTATTCCATTTTATTATCTTTATTTAACCTAATCATTTTTAATATTTCATATTAATATATTTTCAAAGGTTATTATTATTTTATTAATATATTTCTTAATATTATTGTCATCTTTCTTATTATTATTAATATTATAATTCATCAAGATTTAATTATTATTGTTATATTATTGTTCAAATATTTTTATTGGCTTACTTAATTAGTTTGTTTATTAGTTCTTTATTCAATTGTGTGTTCACATATTATTCACTTAATTTATCTTACTCACTTTTTACTTCGTTTTATTTGTTTTGTGGCTTCAATGATTGTGTATTTGTGCAAGTTACACACGTGCTCGGGTCGGAGATTAGGAGATTAAAGACCTTCAATTTATGGTTTGCATCTTAATTATTTTATTTCCTTTTATTATGTTATTTTTATTTTGTATGTAAAATATATTTTTAATTACCCGCATTATACAAAATCATGTTTTTATATATAATAATTGGGGATTTTCTTAATAAATTTGACCAATATTCTATTTTTAACCAATAAAATCTCACTATCAAATAAAGAACTAATTTTCATAAAATGGGATCACTCATCCCAATTTCCCCAATCAATGCCCATAAAAATAGTTCTTTAATTTTCTAATTAATAAAAAGGAACCAATGTTCCTAAAATTCAATAAATAAACCAATTTATGTATGTTGCATTTTGATTGCTTTTTATTTACTTGTTTATTTTGAGCAAGTTTTATTTATTTATATGCTTTTTATTTTGGGGGATTGTTCTGTCCCATTATTTATTTATTATTTATTTATTAGGGGATTATTCTGTCACATTTTTATTTTGTAATTTATTTATTTATTTACTAATGCTTTCTAATATGCTTGCAAATGCGCTTTAAATTTAATGCATTATCGCGTGAGATAAGAGATGTAATTTTGATTTCTTAAAAACTTACTTATAAACATAAGTCATTAATAAGAGTGATGTTCCGAACACCATTCTCTGGTTTAGATAAATAGAGGTTAGATACCTTTCCCAATTTCTTGTAAATTGGGTGGCGACTCTAAAATGCCTCAAAGGTGCCTAAAGGCGTTGTGAGTCTAGATGATCCTTTCCAATGTTCTATTGGAAAGGAGGCATGCAAGATGACTCATGATGCCCAAGATCAAAAAACGTGAACCAATCCCTCGAGCCCCAAAAGGCGGGCTCAATGAGGGCCTTGCTGGTTCCGGCGCGCATCACAGTAGCTAGTCCAGAGGTGGTGCAGTGCTAGAATCAGTTGATCGACCTCCTACAGCACCAGCACGGGCATATGCCATGAAAGTTCATGAGGAGAAGGATGCACCAAAAGTTATAGCGGGTACATTTCTACTCTTTGATAAGGAAATGTTTGCATAAATTAACACCAGATCTACTCATTCATATGTATGTTCTAAGAGGTTAGGTGATAAAATGTCTTCAGTTGATCATTTAAACTATGATATGTGTGTGACTAGTCCGTTGGGAAATAGGTTTAATGTGAATAAGGTGCATAGAGATTGTCCTTTAGTGGTCCAAGGATAGGAATTTCCTATAGATTTGATAGAATTTCCTTTTTATGAGTTTGACTTGATTTTAGGGATGGATTGGTTAAGTAAGCATCGAGTTGCTATTAACAGTAGAAAGAAAATAGTTGTGCTTAGAAGTTCAGAACAGTCTAAGGTGATTTTGAGGGGTATGAATTCTAATCCTTTAGTAGATGTAATTTCTGCTATGCAAGCTTATCGGTGTCTAAGAAAAGGATGTGAAACTTTCTTAGCTCTTGTATTAGATTCGAAGAGGGAACAAGTTGGAATATAGGATATACCTATAGTGAAAGAATTTCCCGATGTGTTTCCAAAAGAGTTGACTGGTATACCACCTGTAAGAGAAGTGGATCTGTCGATTGAGATTGTGTCAGGTACCGCACCTGTCTCTAAGACACCTTATCGTATAGCTCCTGCTGAGTTGAAAGAATTAAAGACTCAGTTGCAAGAGTTACTAGATAAGGGTTTTATACGACCGAGTGTATCACCCTGGGGTGCTCCATTCCTATTTGTAAAGAAGAAAGATGGCACAATGAGAATGGGCATTGATTACCAATAGCTTAATAAGGTAATAGTGAAGAACGGTTGTCCTTTACTTAGGATTGAGGATTTGTTTGGTGTGTTTTCAAAGATTGATTTGCGATCAGGATACTATCAGTTACAAGTAAAGAAAGAGGATATTCCAAAAGCTGCATTTAGGACTCAATATGGTCAATATGAATTCCTAGTAATGCCATTCGAGTTAACCAATGAGCCTGCAGCATTCAAGGATTTGATGAATCGAGTGTTCAGGCCATTTCTGGATCAGTTTTTTGTGGTTTTTATTGACAATATACTTGTGTATTTGAAGGATGAGAAAGAACATGAACAACATTTGAGAATTGTACTTCAGACCTTGAGAGAACCGCAGTTGTATGCTAAGCTTAGTAGATATGAGTTCTAGCTTAAAAAAGTATCTTTCTTTGGTCATATTGTCTCTTCTGAGGGCATTAAAGTTGATCTGGCTAAGATAGAGGCAGTTGTGAGTTGGAAACTGCCTAAAAGTGTGCCCGAGATTAGAAGTTTCTTGGGTTTAGCATGTTATTATCGGCATTTTGTAAAAGGGTTTTTAGTTATTGCTTCTCCGCTCACCAAGTTGCTTCGAAAAGGGGTCAAGTTCATATGGTCAGATAAGTGTCAAGATAGTTTTGAACAATTGAAAAAGATGCTAGTTAAAGCACCAATTCTGACCCAAGCCATTTCAGGTAAAGAGTACGCTATGTATAGCGATGCGTCTGGAACTGGATTAGGATGTGTATAGATACAAGATGGTAAGGTGCTAGCCTATGCAATGAGACAACTGAAACCGCATGAATAGAATTACCCAATGCATGATCTTGAGCTAGCTGTTGTAGTGCATGCTTTAAGGATTTGGCGCCATTATTTGTATGGCGAAAGATGCAAGATTTACACTGATCATAAGAGTCTCAAATATTTGCTTACTTAAAAAGAGTTGAATTTCAGACAGAGGAGATGGCTTGAGCTGTTTAAAGATTATAACTTCATTATGGATTACCATCTTGGCAAAGCTAATGTAGTAGCTGATGCTTTGAGTAGAAAGTCAGTCTCAACTTTGACACTGCATCATGTTAAATTGAGATTTAAAACTAATGAGGCTTTAATAGCTCAGTGAAAAGCAAGACCTAGTTTGAGGAAAGAGATAGTGCATGCACAGAAAGATGATTTTCAGCTACAATAGATTCTGTAATCAGTCAAAAATGATGACCAGACTGATTATTTAGTGAATATGGAAGGTATTCTGTATTATCAAGATCGATTGTGTGTAGCAAATGATAAAGAGTTGAAGAAAAAGCTTTCGCATGAAGCTCACAATACGGTCTTTACCATGCATCAAGGAGGCAATAAGATGTATCAGGATTTGAAACAATTTTATTAGTGGCCTTGTAACAACCCGGATACACCCTAGTAGGATTTGTGATGATTTGGTATGTATATGGGTGTGTATTTGTAAGAAAGAACACTTTTGAATGATTGTTTGGGTGAGAGGAAGAACTGGAAAGAAGATTGGTCAAGTTTTTTTTTTCAGAATTGCTGGTTTAGCTTCTGTCGCAAGCGCGACAGAATGGGCTAGTTAGAGTTCGTTTTAAGCAGGATTTAAGTGGATTTTGAGTTGGGTTTGGACATGTGGCAGTCATGCAAGGAGTTTGGAAGGGTTTGGGACACATGTCTTAAGATAGACATGTGGCTTTGAGAGGATGTGCCAGCTAGACTTGTTCATGCAATAAAAGTGATTTGAGTGGGAAAATCTGTCCTCATTCTTGTTTTGCATGAAAATAGTGTTATCTCTCTTTATTTTCCCTCTCTTTCTCAGTTTCGCTTCCTCTTTGTTCTTTGATTTTGTCTTCCTTTGGCTAATTTCTGCATTGGATGGTTTGAAGAGGTTATTAAAGGATTAAGAAGGTAAGTATGACTTAGCTTTTTGTTGGGTCTTCTTCTACTCCATTTCTATTTTGGTTTGAGTAGGTTGTGTAATGGACTAAGAGGTGTTGTATTGGTGTTCTTTGCTGTGTTTGAAGTTTCGGATAGAAGGAATGAGAAGGGCAAGGACAAGATCGGATTTGGGGTGTCTCGGCTGCTCTACTAGAGGTAGGGATCGTGTGCCCTTTGATATTTTCATGTGTAGTGAATTGTGATGTTGTGTCAATTGATGCATGTTAATGTGTTTAATTGATATTTGATATAATTGAAATGTAAAATGGATGTGAGTTGAAGTGTTAATTGAGTTGCCTTGAGTATAATCTAGTAATCTTGTATGAACCCTAGTTGTAGAGGAAAACTCTGCCCAGATTGTATCAGACTTCCGTGTGATGTTTTGGTGATATGTGGAGTTTTATAACTCCAAATTTAAGTGAGTGTTGTACCATTAGAACCATGACTTCCATATCTATATAAGTCCCAGAAATGGCTATGATCGAATTCTGGCTCTAAGTGTCCCAAAAATTGCCATAACATAAGTGTCTCTATTCTGGCGGGTCCATTGGAATAGTATAGTTTGTTTAGGTCATATCTTATGTTTTAGATGTCCAAATTACCTATAACTTGTCCCATTAGAAACTTAACATCCTAGGGAATAATTGTTAAGAAGGACGTTTTGCCTAAAAATGATGTTTAGAGGTTGGTTTTTACGGTTAAAGTTTGAGGTGAAAAGAAGTCTCGTTGGGCACCTGTAGGAGTCTACTGTCGCGAACACGACATAACTAGTTACATGATGGACTTTCCTTCACATTTGGATCCCATGGTTGGCATGAATCATTTCCCACCTTTACCCCCTCTTGTTTGAGTATTTTTGTGTGTTTATCCTTCCCGAAATGCACCCGAGCTTCTCTACAAATTCCTACAACTTATCCAATTCATGTTTAACATTATGAGATGAGTATATGAATATGTTTGGGCATGCATATTATAGATCATAGGTATTATTTGCTAGTAGGAATTATATACATTATTGGATTGTTTAGCATGTACATGAATTGAGTGAGATGTGATTGTGATTGGATACGTGAATATGTGTTGTAGTAATTAGAGTGTTGGCGAGCCTGAAGTGTCAAGTTAGTGGATATATAAGCATGCTTATAAAGGGTTTTGCACGGCTCCTTTGTAGACCGTTTTGGTCTTTTATCTAGAGACTCCAGTCTCTTTTGTTACCTCCGGTTATTCTAATGTTTACAGACTTATGTCTTTTATTTTAGATACTAAATTTCATCGGTATCTTTTGTACCCATATCCACAGTTCGTGAGAGTTCAGGCTTCTTATTTGCTTTTGTGTTGATTGAGCTTATGCTTTTGATGATGGAATGATGGTTTTGTTTTGAGCATTTCATATTAATGCTTTTGGATCAGTTATGTTTGTCAAGTGGACATGATATTGTTAAGATTCCGTTATATGTTATGTATATAAGAATGTTATGGTGCTTTGAGCTTGTTAGTTTTGATAAGATTGAATTGTACATGTTATAATTTTGTAATTGACTTTGCATTTACGCCTTGGCATGATATGTATATACTGTGATGCATGCTTGTGCAATCCTTTGTTTTTGTATATCCTTACTAAGCGTTATCGCTTAGCACGGATGTTTGTTTCCGTGTAGGTTTGCAGGTTTGGTTTGGTTTTGGATCGCGCATCTACTGGCCACTAGGAGTTGAAGTCTTCTTTTTGTACTAGTATAGGGATAAGTTTTATAGTCCAGTTTTTGCTTGTACGTTTTGTAACATTTTGTAAGGCATGTAATTCTAATATGTAATGTAAGGACTTAGTATATGTATACTTTATAAGTTCAGTTATGCAAGTTTATATGGTTATTCATGAGTGCTTCCACTTTAGCCCTCGCTTTGAATCTGCCTTCGGGATTCGAGGTATTGGTTTGCGTCTTTTGATCATGGGCGCCATGAGACATCATTGGTGTATTTCTTCCAATAGAACATTAGGGAGAACCACCTAGCCTAATGATGCCTAAAGGCACCTTTGAGGCATTTGGATTCGCCACCCAATTTATAAGAAATTGGGAAAAGTCTCTCACTTCTAACGGTCTAGACCAGAGATTCGGTGTTCGGAACTTTCCTCTTATTTATGCTGTAGTTCATTATAAATGAATTTTTAATCTCTTAAAATTATATCTCTCATCTCACATGATCAATGCATTTTTAATTAAAGAGCGCATTTCAAGCATGTAAAGAAAATAAATGAAAGCGATAAAAGGCGATAAAGAAAGCGATAAATGAAAGCGATAAACACACAAGCACACAATTAAAAGAGAAATAGGGGCGGAATACAGCCCTAATAAAAGGAAATTAAAGATATAAATGGGACAGAATACAATCCCAAAAAATAAATAAAGTTGCCCCGAAATTAATTACAAGGGCCCAAAAAAGAAATGAACTTGAATTTAAAACACTCACACAAAATCAAAATAATAAGACATACATAAATTGGGGCATTTATTTTAGGAACATTGGTTCCTTTGCGCTTATTGAAGGTTTAGGAACATTGGTTCCTTTTGAAGAGGGTTCGAAGAGTCGTTTTGGTTGTTTGATGAAAATGGGGATGAGTGATCCCATTTTTGGAGAAAATTGACTCTTCTTTTTAATTGTGATATTTTTATTGTTAGGCTAAAACAAGGGACATTGGTCCCAATTTTATTAGTAAAAAAAACCAATTTAATTATAGAAATATTTTTGTGACTTTTTATCACACGCGTGCATGAATAAAATATTTACAAACAAATACATAACACAACATAAATGAAGAGCTGAGAAAGATCTCACTAAAATCGGTGTGACCCTCCACGCGTCGCGACCCATCCGGGGAGTCGCGCGGATGCTCAGATAACCCGACTCAAGTTAAATCTCAGACAAAAATTAACATCAAAAATATTAGTAATAACTTTAGAAATTAATCAAATAAAGACAAGATAATGACAACAATAAAATTATAGCGATGGTAACAACAAATAATCATGGCAAAATAACAACAATAAAATAGTTATAATAACAATAAAAGTAATAATAATAATAATAATAATAATAATAATAATAATAATAATAATAATAATAATAATAAGATAGTAATAATGATGATAATGACATAATACTACTAGTAATAACAATACCATAGAACAACAACAATAATAATAATAATAATAATAATAATAATAATAATAACACAATAGTAATAATAATAATAATAATAATAATAATAATAATAATAATAATAATAATAGTGAATGAACGTAAAAATCAAATTAAAGCAAACAAATAATATATTAATAGTGATATTAACACATTAAAATGCTAAAAGTAAATAATAGACATGATAATAATAGCAAAAATAATATTAACAACAATAAATAATATACAAAAAAAGTAAATGAGAACAAGTCCAAAAATGTTTACCCTCAGAATTTTTTAGATCGGAGAAACGGTGTCTCGATTTTTTTTCCTTGTCGAATTCGTGGTGATGAATATTTGAAGAAAATGTAAAAATTGGAATTTTAAAATAAAGTAACCCAAGAGAATATCTTGATAAAAATATTTTTGGTGGCTGATTGAGCAAAGGAATTTAATTTTCCAAACTCAAATCACCCAAGAAATGAAATATATTTTTTGAAGAAAAATAAACAAATTAAAACTTGAGAAAAAGAAAAGAAGACTTGGGAATATTTTGAAGAACTTTGACGAAGAGAACAAGTTGCTAGAATGAAGAAAAAACTAGAGAGAAAAAATTAAAATCCTTGTTTCTGAATGAAGGTTGCCGTCCTTTGAAAATGAGGGGAAGTTCCACTTTAATTTTTGCTTTGGCCAAAAATAGGAAGAGAACAAAATACTCTAATTTTAGTTAATCTAAATTAGCATAAAAAGGTGAAAAAACTGAAGAAAATCAGACTGGAAACGTAGGAAATAAGTGAAAATGATGCGTCGAAGGGGCTAGGCAAATCTGCCCGTGTGGAGAGGGGGTAATGTGTGCGGCAGAGGGGGAGCTGCGCGTGCGTTCCCTTGGCATCGCGCGCGCGTGCTGCCTCGGCTCCGCAAGCGCTGCTGCGCGCGCGGAGACCCCTGCGCACTGGGGGGTCCTTCCACGCGGGAGCCCTTGCGCGCTGGGGCGGCCTGCTGCACGGGTGCCCGCGCGCGCTGCCGCAAGTGGTACTCGCGATTTTTTTTTTAATAAAAGCCTTAAGGACACAAAATTAATATTTTCTACCCTATTTTAATTTTTAATTTCTAAAATATATATTTTTAATTATTTTTTCTAAAAAAATACAATTTTAACAAGGAAACAATCGATTCTCACTTTTTCGTCGAATATCGGTCTTTTGTTTTCATCATCGGGTGATCCTGATCTTGGACTGCCTCGGGACCCGGTGTCTACAGTTGCCCCCAATTTTGAAGAACTCTAGAACTTAGGTGCCTAAGTGAGCCAAAATTCATAAAAGAAGGGAAGAGACACGTACCTGAGGCGGTCACTTTCCCAGACTAGCGGTAGTGTTGGAGTGGTTGTCGCCATATTGTCAGCGTATTGTCTTTTGCTGATGCGGTAGTGCCGTGATCGTGCAGACCCTCTGTGGGGCGGTAGTGTCGTCATCTTGCAAACCGTTCGGAAGTGGTAGTACCGTAGTCGTGCAAACCTTTCGTACAATGATAGTGCCACCATCGTGCAAACCCTTTTTGCAGTGGTAGTACCGTGGTCATGCAAACCTTCAGTAAAATGGTAGTGCTGCCATCGTGCAAACCCTTTTTAAAGTGGTAGTAGCGTGGTTCGTGCAAACCTTCCGTAGAATGGTAGTGTCGCCATCGTGCAAACCCTTTTTGAAGTGGTAGTACCATGGTCGTGCAAACCTTCCATAGAATGGTAGTGCCGCCATCGTGCAAACCCTTTTTGAAGTGGTAGTACCGTGGTCGTGCAAACCTTCCGTAGAATGGTAGTGCCGCCATCGTGCAAACCCTTTTCGAAGTGGTAGTACCGTGGTCGTGCAAACCTTCCATAGAATGGTAGTGCCGCCATCGTGCAAACTGTAACACCCCCTACCCATACATAGGCGATCCCATCCGATGAGGAGTGAGATGCTGTATGAGTCAAGGTGCCACCACACAAGTACAGTACAAATCATACATTCATCTAAAGTATACATTCATAAACACAGGGTAATTAAAAACGTTGCAAACAATAAAGGGAACAGCTGATCATGCATTAATATAACAATATCCATTACATTACTGTTCTGATCAACTTGCTGAATACACAAAAGATTACATATCCCAAAAGATTAATACATATGCGAAAGCTATAAAAAAAATATAAGAGAGTTCTTTTACAAAAAGAATCATCCTACTACAAAAGACTAAAGCCCTAACACTAACCCTCCTGTGTTGGCTTGACTGGCGGCGACTCTCCCAAAGCAAAAATATCCTCCGCACCTGCACGAGTAAGAACACCATGCTAAGCGATAAACGCTTAGTGGGGAAACACACATATGATATGGACGGCCACTCACAATGGTCGTCAAGGCATAACACATTCATAATGGCAAATGCAAATATCCATAACATAACATCATATATATATATATATATATATATATATATATATATATATATATATATATATATATATATATATATATATATATATATATATATATATATATATATATATATATATATATATATATATATATATATATATATATATATATATATATATATATATATATATATATATATATATATATATATATATATATATATATATATATATATATATATATATATATATATATATATATATATATATATATATATATATATATATATATATATATATATATATATATATATATATATATATATATATATATATATATATATATATATATATATATATATATATATATATATATATATATATATATATATATATATATATATATATATATATATATATATATATATATATATATATATATATATATATATATATATATATATATATATATATATATATATATATATATATATATATATATATATATATATATATATATATATATATATATATATATATATATATATATATATATATATATATATATATATATATATATATATATATATATATATATATATATATATATATATATATATATATATATATATATATATATATATATATATATATATATATATATATATATATATATATATATATATATATATATATATATATATATATATATATATATATATATATATATATATATATATATATATATATATATATATATATATATATATATATATATATATATATATATATATATATATATATATATATATATATATCACGAGTCATGACTGGAAATCACAACTCCTAACTGGTCTCCCCATCCCGAGCGAAACTCTCTCCCTACATAGTCGATCGGATCTCCCTCCTTCCCACTTGACAGTCAACTGCTCTATCGCGCGAGCAACTGAGTGTCCATAGCCGATCGGGTCTCCTTCCTTTTCGCTCGGCAATCGGGGAGGAAAGACTAGGGTCATGAGTCGTGACTGGGAATTACGACTCGGGACTCAGGACCCTCATTATAACACGAGTGCCGAGATCCACTCTCCCGATCTGAACTTCCCATCTTTTGATCGATAGCCGAGCGTGAAGCACTCAAGGCATTTCCGATCGGAAGATGGTAGTCCGATCGAGACTTGGACTGGCTGACTTTTCGCATTTGCAACTACAGAAACTCTGCAAAATTCTTTAATTTCTAAACTTGCCGAAAACGTTGAAAAACATTTCTTCAAAAAAAATCACTTACCTCAGATCGCTACTTTCCTCGCCACAAGCAATGCACATACACAACTTTTAACACTCTTAACACAATTAGGTCACGTTTGAACAAAAGCAAGTTTCGTTTGCAACAACCCAAAATGACAGTAAACCCAAAACACAATAATCCATTCTTTTGGTTTGAAACTTAAATCAAATAAATTACATTACATTACTTCCATAATGCATCACAATGATCATCAAATTACCACAAATCATTCAACCACAACATAAACACAAAAATGCATAAATTCCCAAACCTGAAGATCTGAAGTTCTAGTCACTTAGTGCCACTTCCTCCCACCTTCTCCTTGCCTTTAGGATCACGGGGAGGCTCAACTAACAGCCGACACACTAAAATACACAAACAAAACCCTAGATCAAAACCCAATCTAGAAATGCGAAGAAGAAAATGAACAATATGAAAAAGATGATGGAAAAATGCAGAAACTTTACCTAACGGAGGTTGAGGAGCGATCAATTTCCACCACAAATCACATGAATCAAATACCAGGACACAAATAGGAAGGAAAAAGAGGAAGAAGGAGTAATGAGGAAGAGAAAACGGGATGAGAGGTAGTAGAAGTGGCTGCCTCTCCTTTCTCTTTCTTCTTACACCCATTTCCAAGAACCCTAACCACATGTCATCCTAAGATTGGTGGAATTTGACCACTCACACCCAAGAAGTATACACTACTCACACACAATGCACTCCTAACTAATGCACACCCTACTAACATACATGCACCCATATGCTAACAAAACTCTTAAAATGTACATTTCTACCCAAAATACCCTTATGACATGCCAAACACATAATATGCCTGCACATACAAATGGGCTCATACACTAGGGGGCAAACGGGGTGTGACACAAACTCGTTTTGAAGTGGTAGTACCGTGGTCGTGCAAACCTTCCGTACAATGGTAGTGCTGCCATCGTGCAAATCCTTTTTGAAGATTCGAAGCAGTGCCCCCTAGGAGGTCTTTGGCTAATTCTTTGTTTTGATTGAATCAATGTTTTGATTGATGCTGTCGCTTACCCTTTTGTTGGCGTTGGCATTAATTCTCTTTTCTGCAAGACTTAGAAAGCAAAATATGCAGGAAAAGGGTGTGAGCATGCACGTGAGATACATATGTATGCAGGTATGCAGGACATGAATTTGTCTAAGTGGATTTTGGAGGCGACAGCTGGTTTGGTCGTAATTTGCAGTAGAATCGATCCCCCCTGGAATTGCTTTTGAATTTTATGCCTTTGGGGATTGTGAGGTTCTCCTCTGATACCTGTAGTCATTTTTTGAAGGTAGTGCGTCCCTCGTGGATTTTCACACTAGCTTTTCTTAGCGGGAAATGCGTCCTTGTCGGATTTTCACACAACCCTGTGCCTTATTTCTTGCCAATGGACCTAACCCAATCCAGCGGCTTTTATTCATTTTATTTTTTTATAGGACAGACCGCCTGTTCCCAGGTTTTCACGCTGCCCTTTGGCCTAACTGTTGCTTAAAGCGCCAGTCACGGTTTTCATCTCTAACGGCCTTCATTTTTTTTTTGTGTGAGAGAAGTGGGAGTTATTGCGAAAGATCTTTCAGATATGGTTGGCATGTGCTTATGTCTCAGATTATGCTTGTATGAGCTTGGTTCTTTATCGGGAAGGTGCTGTCGGATTGGCTTCACAGTAGGTAGTAAGATGAGTTGGCTAAAATGCCTGAGTGGCGAGAGCGGCAGAAGGTAGTTGGTAACAATGTGCTGGTTTTACGCCGGACCCAGACAACTTTGAGTGTGCAAGATGAACTGATCTGGTCATACCAATACACCTTTGCATAAATGCATATATTTCAATCTGATTTCATAACACATGATCACTATTTGGCATTAACTCAAAAAAATATAAGACCTTATCTAATCTCGGGATAGATCTTAAGAGCATCAAACTCCTATTATCAATCAGCCCTCGCGGGTTTTCTTAATTGAATATTTTCTCTCTTTTTTTTGTTCTTTATTTAGCCTCTGCCATGAACCCTCCTTCAGTTCGTCAGTATTAGTTGAATTCGCTTTCATCTTCGTCAGCTGGGGAGACTGCTGCTTCTGAGAGTGGTTCCTCTTGGTATCAAAGTCTTGGTCTTAGCCCTTGTGCAACTGGTTGAGGTGATGGGTTCCTTATTTGGGGCTTGAATGTGAAATCTCACACTTGGCTTTTATTGGCTTTGGCAGTTCAAACCCTAGAATGGCCTTTCAATGGTTGAGATAGGGTGACAGGTTGGGCTTGGATGATTTCGGGTACTTTTATCGGTTTTGGTTGTTTAAGCTCCGAAATGGCTTTCGACAGTCGGGATTGGATGGATGGTTTGTGAATTAGTCTTTTAGGTCCTTTTCAGTGGCTAAGAAGAATGGAAAAACGTAGATACGTGTAGACTAACGGGATTTGAGCAAAGCTTGCCCCCAAATAGCATTCCCTTGCCCCCTGATCAATTCTCTCTTTTCTTCTCTTCTTTTTTTTTTTTTTATATAACCTAATTTTTTTTATTATTATTTTTTTTATTATTAATTTTTTTTCTTTTCTTTTTTTTTTTTTTTTTGCTCCCCCATTTTCTTTTAGCAAGCTTCGTTCGAATCTTAAAGTTTACACATACGCGCACTCTTTTCTTTTTAACTATTGAGACCATCATTGCTCAATCTAGTCGGGCATTGAGCTTTAACAAGAATTTTGGCTATAAAGGTTTTGGATGGTTAAGAGTCGATCATAATTGGTCTTGGGGTACACATTTCAAATGGTTGAGAGGAAAGTGTTGGGTTTCAACGGATTAAATCAACATTAAACGCAGCGGAAAATTCGAAACCCGAAACAGGATCCAAGTATTTTCGATTGATTCAAAAAGGAAGAGATTAAGATTAACTGACCTTTTGAACGAAATAACTCTTTAGATCGGACTGAAGACGCTGCCTTTACACGAACGTCCTCTATCGGTATCCACACGCACGAACAAATGCACAGTAGTCGCAGGGGTGCTAGCTCCCTTGAATGCGAATGGATTTCTTTTTACTTTCTTTCTCAAGGAAGAAAGCTGGCTCTGTTTTCCTTTTTTTTTTTCTTTTTACAAGGAAAAACGATTGCAGCCACACTAATCCTTGTTATTCTTAATAACGTGATTAGTGTTTTATTTAGGGTTAAACTCCTTTACTACATATATCCCATATATAATTATATATATATATTCCAAATCCTTTTCCTCTTAGGAAACGATAAATGAGGATATTATCTCTTAATTCAAAATTAAGATATAATATATATATACATATATTTATATATATATATATATATTTATTTATTTATTTATTATTCAAAATAATAAGAAATAATATATTAATACATATTATTATCTCATATTCAAAACAAGAGATATTTATATGCATAAATATATATATATATAAATATGTAATTTCGAAATTAAATATAAATACCTATATTTATATTATATTCCGAAATAACCCAATAAAATCCATTCTGTTCATTTTGCTCTTGGTGTGTGACCCAATAGGTTTATATTATGTTGGCAGTGGGCCTAATCCCATAAAAGCCCACAAGTCATAATTGGTCTCTAGCAAGACATTATGACTACCCAAATAATATAAATATCGTTAGTCCGATTTTAACCTTGCAATAGAACATGTTATTATCCTTTTGTCACACGATATCTTGTTCGAACATAAGTCATGGTCCATGTCAAACTTAAATTGTTCAAACATATAATTTCTCGATGACCAAGTAGACTGATAAATTCAAATGACATTGATGACACTATCAATTCATTCGAGCACGGCCATGCATTTTACAGTCCTACTTATCGAGGGGCCCAATAGATATCTCTCTCATAAGAGAGGGACAAATTCCATCTTGATTATTCACTTTCCTCCTCATAATTCTCATTATGTCCGATCATAAACTTTATAATTATCCTATTAAAGATAACGTTTGATTATGTCAAAACATAATGATCCTTATGTAGGAAACTATGATAACCTCAGGTCAAAGGATTCAATAATATATCTATTATAAGATCACTTATGACATTAACCCATGAAGTGATCTTATAGTGGGTCTATCCAGTACTTTGTTCTCTAGCAAGTACATATAGATTTGATTTATATCAACATATTTAATCATCCCATGATTATCAATGCAAATCTATACTAGTCTTAATTTATCTTTATGCCCTTTATTGATAAATGACTAGGGACAACATGAATAACGTTGTTATTCATAAACATTACAATAATGTAACATGCCAATAATATCAATACGAAGAAAACCATTATATAAATAAAAAAATAATGATTACATCAAGGTCCAAATGCTTGGCCTAGGGCATAACCACTAACAATCTCCCACTTGCACTAGGCCCAATCATAGATATATCTAATACCCATTGATCTAGTATGTCCATCATGTTTGGCTTGTGGGAGAGCTTTGGTAAGTGGATCGGCGATGTTATCATCAGTAGGTACTCTGCATATCTTGACGTCTCCTCTCTCAATTATTTCTCGAATGAGATGAAAACGCCTGAGTATATGTTTTGATCTCTGGTGAGATCTAGGCTCCTTAGCCTGTGCAATAGCACCATTGTTGTCACAATAAAGATCCACTGGGTTGCTGATACTAGGTACTACTCCCAATTCAGCAATGAATTTCTTGATCCATACTGCTTCTTTAGCCGCATCTGATGCTGCTATATACTCAGCTTCTGTTGTAGAATCAGCGACAGTGCTTTGTTTAGAACTTTTCCAGCTTACAGCACCTCCATTTAACACAAACACATATCCTGACTGCGATCTAAAGTCATCTTTGTCAGATTGGAAGCTTGCATCTGTATAACCATTTATTACTAGCTCATCTTCCAATCCTCCATATATTAAGAATGCATCTTTAGTTCTTCTTAAGTACTTAAGAATATTCTTAACAGCTGTCCAGTGACTTTCACCGGGATCTGACTGGTATCTGCTCGTCATGCTCAAAGCATACGAAACGTCTGGTCGAGTGCATAACATGGCATACATGATTGATCCTATAGCCGAAGCATAAGGAATCATACTCATGCGATCTCGCTCATCAGATGTCATTGGACATTGAGTCTTGCTAAGAGTAATGCCATGAGACATTGGCAAAAATCCTCTCTTGGAATTTTGCATACTGAATCTATTTAGCACCTTATCTATATAAGTGCTTTGACTCAGACCAATTATCCTTTTAGATCTATCCCTGTAGATCTTAATCCCAAGGATATAAGCAGCTTCGCCCAAATCTTTCATTGAAAAAGATTTCCCTAACCATTCTTTTGTCTTTTGCATGATAGGGATGTCATTTCCAATGAGTAATATGTCATCGACATATAACACAAGAAACATCACAGCGCTCCCACTAACCTTCTTATATACACAAGGTTCATCCTCATTTTTGATAAACCCAAACTCTTTGACTGTTTCATCAAAACGAAGATTCCAGCTCCGAGAAGCTTGCTTCAATCCATAAATGGATCGTTGCAGCTTACATACCTTCTTAGAATTCTCAGGATGGACAAAACCCTCAGGTTGTGTCATGTACACATCCTCAAGTAAGTTTCCATTAAGAAACGCTGTTTTGACATCCATTTGCCATATCTCATAGTCATAATATGCAGCAATGGCAATAAGAATTCTTATAGACTTAAGCATTGCGACTGGTGAAAAGGTTTCATCATAGTCAATACCATGAGTTTGTTTGAATCCTTTTGCAACAAGTCTTGCTTTAAAGGTATTTATTTTGCCATCCATGTCGGTTTTCTTTTTGAAAACCCATTTGCACCCAATGGTTTTAATTCCTTCAGGTGGATCAATCAAGTTCCAAACTTGATTATCATACATGGATTGCATCTCAGACTTCATGGCTTCCAGCCATTTCTGAGATTCCGGACCTGACACGGCATCTTGATAGGTAGTAGGCTCATCTTGATCCATGAGCATTACTTCACGACTATCTGTCACGAGAAATCCATATCTCTCGGGTTGAAGTCGTGTCCTATCAGATCTACGTGGTACTTGTGTAACAGGTACAGGTTCCACAATAGGTTGTGAAACTTGTTGAGTTTCCACCAATGGTTCAATGTTTTCTTGTGATTCTTGAATTTCTTCAAGTTGTACTTTACTCCCACTGGTTCTTTTAGAAATGAATTCTTTTTCTAGAAAGACACCATTTCGAGCAACAAACACTTTGTTCTCAGAAGGATTGTAAAAGTAATATCCTTTAGTTTCCTTAGGATATCCCACAAAAAGACATTTATCAGATTTTGGTGCTAATTTATCTGAGACTTGTCGTTTGACGTAAGCCTCACAGCCCCAAATCTTTAGAAAAGACAAATTAGGAATTTTCTTAGTCCATATCTCATATGGTGTCTTTTCAACCGCTTTAGATGGAACTCGATTCAAAGTGAATGCGGCTGTTTCTAATGCATAACCCCAAAAGGATAATGGAAGATCTGTTTGACTCATCATAGATCGAACCATATCTAATAAAGTTCGATTCCTCCTTTCAGATACACCATTCCATTGTGGTGTTCCTGGTGGAGTTAATTGTGAAACAATTCCACAATCTCTTAGATGATTATCAAACTCTTGGCTCAAATATTCACCACCTCGATCAGATCGAAGTGCTTTAATAGTTTTACCAAGTTGATTTTGTACTTCATTTTGAAAGGTTCTAAACATTTCAAATGATTCATGTTTATGTTTCATTAGATAGACATAGCCATATCTACTGAAATCATCAGTGAATGTAATGAAGTACTGAAATCCTCCCCTGGCATTTATGCTTAATGGGCCACATACATCAGAATGTACAAGGCCTAATAAGTCGGTGGCCCTTTCACTATGTCCAGTAAAAGGATCCTTTGTCATCTTGCCCAATAAACAAGATTCACAATTTTCAAATGATTCAAAATCAAATGATTGCAAAATTCCATCTGAATGGAGTTTAGCTATGCGTTTCTCATTTATATGACCAAGGCGACAATGCCATAAATATGTTGTATTTAAATCATTTGGTTTGGATTTCTTTGTACTTATGTTATAAATATCATGATTATTGGATGTTTCTAGGTTTAGGACATAAAGCCCACAATATGAATCAGCAATACCATAAAGCATATCATCATAATAAATGGAACATTTCTTATTCTTAATAAGAAAAGAAAAACCTTCATCATCCAAACTTGAAACTGAAATAATATTCCTACTCAAACTAGGAACATAATAGCAATTGTTCAAAACTAACAAAAGCCCATTGGGCAAAGTCAACTCATAAGATCCTACAGCTAGAGCAGCAACTTTTGCTCCATTTCCAACTCGTAGGTCCACTTCACCCCTTTTCAGCTGCCTACTCCTTTTGAGTCCCTGCACATTTGTACAAATGTGAGATCCACATCCAGTATCTAATACCCAGGAATTAGAAGTAGATAAGTTAATTTCTATAACATAAATACCTGAAGAAGTAGTCTCACCATTCTTCTTCTTCTTTAATTCTTCCAAGTAAAGCTTGCAATTCCTCTTCCAATGACCAGGTTCAATGCAGTGGAAGCAAACTCCTTCCTTTGGAGGTTTAACCTTGGGCTTGGGTTTGGGCTTAGGCTTACCACCAACTTTTGCCTTAGCCTTAGCCTTACCCTTGACTTTCATGCCTTTCCCTTTGTTGACCATCAGAACATGGCCAGGCTTTTTACTGATGCTTTGCTCAGCTGTTTTGAGCATGGCATGCAGCTCAGCTATTGATTTCTCCATATTATTCATGTTGTAGTTCATGACAAAATGGTCATAACTATCAGGCAATGAATTAAGGATCAAATCCGTTGCCAGTTCCAAACTGAGGGGAAATCCAAGCCTCTCAAGGTGATCAATGTAGCCCTTCATTTTCAAAACATGAGAGCTAACTGAAGCACCTTCAGCCATTTTGCAAGAATGCAAAGCTTTGGTAGTCTTATACCTTTCTTGCCTAGCCTGCTGTTGAAATGTTTGCTTCAGATGAGTACTCAACTCATAAGCTTCCATGTTTTCCAGATGCTTCTGAAGCTCTGGAGCCATGGTAGCTAACATTAAACAGCCAACATCCACAGAATCATCAACATGTTTCTTGAATTTCTCTTTGACTGCCCTTGTGGCATCAGCAGGTGGCTCATTGGGAATAGGCTCATCCAGCACATACAATTTCCTTTCTTGCTTAAGGACAATCCTCAAGTTTCTGAACCAGTCAAGGAAATTTGTGCCAGTTTCTTTAAGTTTGTCCTTCTCAAGAACAGATCGCAGTGACATAGCAGAAGTGTTATTTGATGCCATTAATCTACAAACATGCAAGATAAATTATATTAGTACCAATTTCATTTTAGGTTTTCTTATAAACTCCCACTAAAATAGTAACCCTCATTAATAATTACAATAATTATAATAATTTAGTGGGCTAAGATCCATATTTCACTTAACTCTAAGTCAGCTTTGGCATGACGCTTAAAGCTAAGTTATTTAGGTAGGTAGCTAATTTACCAATTATATCTTATATAACTCTTAGATCATTTATGGGATTTTGACATCATATGTCCCGGCATGTTATAATCCCATCTTATGCCCTTAGGCCCAAAACCGTTTTGATAGCCTAATTAAGTCTAACCATTTTAAACATATGAGTAGCACCATTACTCATCTTGCCTTACTAGGATAACCTAATGCACTTCGCTTTGGCAGAACCCACATTTTGGTGATCTTAGTCTTGACAAGTGTTTTAATAATGGGTGGCAAATGACTTAAAATTATGGTGAGGGATTTAGTTTTAACTTATGATGTCTAATTATTTATATACATCATGCATCAATTCATACATGCCATCTCATACACATATATAAACATTCATCGCATCACATACTAAGAACATATGCATAATATATATAAAACCGTGTCATAGCATGGCCAAATCTATATTGATCCTCATAAGCCAATATGAAGATCAAAGGTCAATCCTAGGTGTGAAAAATGGACTTGATCAAAATCTTCCATCTTGCACCTCCATCGCCATGAATTTGGATTAATCTCCATTGTTGCTCTTCGTCTTCATTACATTAATAATACAAAGATATTCTACTATAACTATTGAGTAAAATAAAGATTACAACAAAAATTAACGACACGCAGGTCGTATTTAAAATTACAAACCCTTAAAAAGATAAAATAAAATTCATCCACAAAAGGTTCAATTGGCCATGCTATGCACCATGCAAAGACATCATACATAAACATAATAAATCATATTTATATCATATCATGCATAATATACCTTATTTCATAAATTGATATATTAAAATTACCGATTGATAATCATAAATAAAAATAAGGCGCTACGAAGAGGTAACATCATTTAATCATGTTAAACAATTTAATATATACAGAATACCATCAATAAATAATTATCCAATAATCATTTAAAAGAGGAGCCTACGGATAGCTGCACAAGTCGTGCTTACAAGCACGGCAGCACAGGCATCACGAGTCGTGCTTCATGAGCACGTCGTGAGCAGGCATCACGAGTCGTGCTTCATGAGCACGTCGTGAGCAGGCATCACGAGTCGTGCTTCATGAGCACGTCGTGAGCACGCCTGTATGATTACCAGAATCACATATGAAGATCACGACGTGATCCAATATCCGTCTCGTGACCGTGTTCTCTGTCATAAAATTAAACGATTTTTGATCAAATCATCAATCGTTCAACAGACACAGAATAGGATCATTGAAATTTTCGTATTAAACACTTTAATTATACAAGTTAATCACATTAACATAATCGATTATCATATAATTGAATCGTAGCCCTTTAGAAAACAAGATTATGTTTTTAACAGTGAAAACAGTAATCAATTATCAAAACCAGTGTATCGACATACATGCCAACAGAAGCAAAATTATACATATCACATACATATAAATTTGAATCAATCGAATATACAAGTGGCTCTGATACCACTGTTGGGTTTCAACGGATTAAATCAACATTAAACGCAGCGAAAAATTCGAAACCCGAAACAGGATCCAAGTATTTTCGATTGATTCAAAAAGGAAGAGATTAAGATTAACTGACCTTTTGAACGAAATAACTCTTTAGATCGGACTGAAGACGCTGCCTTTACACGAACGTCCTCTATCGGTATCCACACGTACGAACAAATGCACAGTAGTCGCAGGGGTGCTAGCTCCCTTGAATGCGAATGGATTTCTTTTTACTTTCTTTCTCAAGGAAGAAAGCTGGCTCTGTTTTCCTTTTTTTTTTTTCTTTTTACAAGGAAAAACGATTGCAGCCACACTAATCCTTGTTATTCTTAATAACGTGATTAGTGTTTTATTTAGGGTTAAACTCCTTTACTACATATATCCCATATATAATTGTATATATATATTCCAAATCCTTTTCCTCTTAGGAAACGATAAATGAGGATATTATCTCTTAATTCAAAATTAAGATATAATATATATATACATATATTTATATATATATATATTTATTTATTTATTTATTATTCAAAATAATAAGAAATAATATATTAATACATATTATTATCTCATATTCAAAACAAGAGATATTTATATGCATAAATATATATATATATAAATATGTAATTTCGAAATTAAATATAAATACCTATATTTATATTATATTCCGAAATAACCCAATAAAATCCATTCTGTTCATTTTGCTCTTGGTGTGTGACCCAATAGGTTTATATTATGTTGGCAGTGGGCCTAATCCCATAAAAGCCCACAAGTCATAATTGGTCTCTAGCAAGACATTATGACTACCCAAATAATATAAATATCGTTAGTCCGATTTTAACCTTGCAATAGAACATGTTATTATCCTTTTGTCACACGATATCTTGTTCGAACATAAGTCATGGTCCATGTCAAACTTAAATTGTTCAAACATATAATTTCTCGATGACCAAGTAGACTGATAAATTCAAATGACATTGATGACACTATCAATTCATTCGAGCACGGCCATGCATTTTACAGTCCTACTTATCGAGGGGCCCAATAGATATCTCTCTCATAAGAGAGGGACAAATTCCATCTTGATTATTCACTTTCCTCCTCATAATTCTCATTATGTCCGATCATAAACTTTATAATTATCCTATTAAAGATAACGTTTGATTATGTCAAAACATAATGATCCTTATGTAGGAAACTATGATAACCTCAGGTCAAAGGATTCAATAATATATCTATTATAAGATCACTTATGACATTAACCCATGAAGTGATCTTATAGTGGGTCTATCCAGTACTTTGTTCTCTAGCAAGTACATATAGATTTGATTTATATCAACATATATAATCATCCCATGATTATCAATGCAAATCTATACTAGTCTTAATTTATCTTTATGCCCTTTATTGATAAATGACTAGGGACAACATGAATAACGTTGTTATTCATAAACATTACAATAATGTAACATGCCAATAATATCAATACGAAGAAAACCATTATATAAATAAAAAAATAATGATTACATCAAGGTCCAAATGCTTGGCCTAGGGCATAACCACTAACAGAAAGGGTTCACGTTGTTCGGTTCTAATGAGTTATGTCTTCCTCGTGAAGGTCTTGAGTTTAATTCACCTAACTCCTGATGTAGCTTTCGAAGTTTTATTTTTTTTGGCAGCACCATATGTAGCTCAGATGTTGTGGATGTAAAGAAATGGCTTTCAAAATTTGGTTCGTCGTCATGTTGGCACATGGAAGTAGTACTGATATCAAGAATGTCCTTGTTAATTTTCAGCATGTCATACCAGGTCCAGGCAAAGGCTCTTTTTTCCACTATCTCTCAAAATTATGCTCTCTTCAAGAGTTATCAGATGCTATCAAGATTTTGTTTGGATTCCCCAAAGTTTCGTCGAGACTAGATGGAGTCATATTAATTGGGTTAATGTCAAAGTGAATGAATGCATCGTGATCATAAGGAATGAAATTATTAGAAATATCATACGAATAAGCAAAAATTGTTCATTGAAATAACCAACTATCATAAGGAGTTCTTGAATTAAAAGGAAATAAAGCATCTAAAAAATATAGTCTTCATGTGGCCCTCGCGAGATGTGGCACTCATGTGGACCAGACCCGATCATATATTCGGTGGAGGGACTGCATTGTAGCCTGCCTTCTTCTTCTCTCTCTTCTCAAGGTCGCTGATCTCCTTAGAGTCAATGAGATCCTAAACCTTATTCCTTAAAGTTCGGCAGTAATCCGTCAGGTGCTCGGTGTGCTGATGGTAGGCACAGTACTGATCATCTCTGTGCCCCGGCTACCCTTGATTCGTAGCTGGCCTAGGTGGCAGTGATCTCATCTTACCTTCCTCCATTAGCTTCTTGAAAACCCATGACAAAGGTTTGCCCAGATCAGAATAATGCCTTTGAGCTATTTCAGTCGTTGGTACTTTCCCTGTCCTTCTTGAACTGCTGCTACCAACTCCTACACTTGCGGGGCTAGTAACAGTCTTATTGAGGGGTGCTTGGGTAGTTGCCATGAGTTGAGCTTGAACAACTAGCGCCATGGCATCCATCCTTTCCTTAATTGTGGCCAACAACCTCTTTTCAAGCTCCTCGAATCTTCTATCCATTATGAAATCCTCATCAGGGTTTGGGACCCTTGATCTTCTTGGCTCGACTGGCACAGCAGCAGCTTTAGGCTTAGTTATGGGCTGGTGAGCAGCATTACCCATAGTGGAGGTCTCTTCACCCATAGGCAGCTCAACTTGCCCCTGAGGAGGGATTACTGGCGGTTGTGGGGCAACTGGTGGTTGTGCGGCAGGACGAGCGATCCTTTCAGTTATTGCCCCCATCATTTCTAACATCCTCTGCTCAAAATCCTCTAATCCCTTGGCCAAATCTTGAGTGGTTAAGGCTCCGATCTCTTCTTCCATCGAAGATGATTCACTGGTCATTGAGAGTGACTCAGAATCCCAAACAGGCACTAATTCTAGCAATCCAAAGGGCTAGTCTTTTCCTCACTAGCCGATCATCAGAACCTCTGGTCCACTTGGATGAATCTATGATGGCTGAAAGATCAAGATTGTTAGAATGATGCGTGAATAACATAAATAATGCATGACCGTGCCATGCAAATGGTCTTTGATGAGTGCGGGATCAATGGACTACTGCAATACGATGGGATGCAGGGAAGAAATTACACGCAGGATAATATGCACACGTGAAAAAATAACATGCAGACGAAAAGTTATATACACATATAGCATGAGAGAAAATTTATTATTATTTATATATACATGTATTTGTTTTACTGACATGCATGAATGACATGCGATGCGAGAGCGTGCTGTGCAGTATCCATAACCACATGCAAGCAGATAGATCCTTTCAACCTTATCACTCCCACACACGAGGTTGTGCGGTCTCTTTATTAGGTGGGCTTAATCCATGGGTCAACAGGGGACTCAATGAACGCGTGTAGTGCATGGTGGAAAACCGATAGCATAACAGTCTTAATCTAATGCGCATTCGTATAGGTTTTGGCCATTACGTATTTGGACAATTCAATCAAGTTAAGGTGGGCTTACCGGGGCATGAAAGCCTTTGATAAAGGACCACTTAATTTGCTTGATTTTGTTTAATACGTGACGACCCACATCACAAGCATCGTATTAAGGAGCATACCACCTAGTGGATGTTTCTATTTGCCATTACATGAGCTTCAGTCAAGGTGATGATACTTTAGGTCTACCCAAGCGTGGTCCCTGCCAACGGGTCTAGCTCATCACGAGTATAACAACCGATCGGGTCTCCATTTGATATACCAAAAGGTACAAGGCTTGGGCTGGTGATTATCCTTAACACTTCCCTACAATGAGTGAAAGTAGGGCTGTGCTTCGGGAACGCACCGAGGTAAATAGGGGACCAACTAGCATAAGTATAAGGCTCTAGAATGATATGATGCAATTTCAAAAAGAGATAGAATTTTAAGTTTTAAAAACTCAATTATATTTTAACCAAAGCACTTTCAAAGCGAAGTCTCAAACAAGTCCCCAGCGGAGTCGCCACTGTGATGCGCGCCTGAACCCAACAAGGGCCCTCGCTTCCGGATCCGCCTTCGGGATTCGAGGTATTGGTTTGCGTCTTTTGATCATGGGCGCTATGAGACATCATTGGTGTATTCCTCCCAATAGAACATTGGCGAGAACCACCTAGCCTAATGACGCCTAAAGGCACCTTTGAGGCATTTGGAGTCGCCACCCAATTTATAAGAAATTGGGAAAAGTCTCTCACCTCTAACGGTCTAGACCAGAGATTCGATATTCGGAACTTCCCTCTTATTTATGCTTTGGTTAATTATAAACGAGTTTTTAATCTCTTAAAATTATATCTCTCATCTCACACGATCAATGCATTTTTAATTAAAGAGCGCATTTCAAGCATGTAAAGAAAATAAATGAAAGCGATAAAAGGCGATAATGAAAGCGATAAACACACAATTACAAGAGAAATAGGGGCGAAATACAACCCTAATAAAAGAAAATTAAAGATATAAATGGGACGGAATACAATCCCCAAAAATAAATAAAGTTGCCCCGAAATTAATTACAAGGGCCCAAAAAAGAAATGAACTTGAATTTAAAACACTCACACAAGATCAAAATAAAAAGACATACATAAATAGGGGCATTTATTTTAGGAACATTGGTTCCTTTGCACTTATTAAAGGTTTAGGAACATTGGTTCCTTCGCGTTTATTTGAAGAGAGTTCTAAGAGTTGTTTTGGTTGTTTGATGAAAACGGGGATGAGTGATCCCATTTTTGGAGAAAATTGACTCTTCGTTTTAATTGTGATATTTTTATTGTTAGGCTAAAACAAGTGACATTGGTCCCAATTTTATTAGTAAAAAAAACCAATTTAATTATAGAAATATTTTTGTGACTTTTTATCACACGCGTGCATGAATAAAATTTTTACAAACAAACACATAACACAACATAAAGGAAGAGTTGAGAAAGATCTCATCAAAACCGGTGTGACCCTCCACGCGTCGCGACCCATCCGAGGAGTCGCGGGGATGCTCAGATAACCCGATTCAAGTTAAATCTCAGATAAAAAGTAACATCAAAAATATTAGTAATAACTCTAGAAATTAATCAAATAAAGACAAGATAATGACAACAATAAAATTATAGCGATGGTAACAACAAATAATCATGGCAAAGTAACAACAATAAAACAGTAATAATAATAATAATAATAATAATGATAATAATAATAATAATAATAATAATAATAATAATAATAATAATAATAATAATAATAATAATAATAATGATGATAATGACATAATACTACTAGTAATAACAATACCGTAGAACAATAATAATAATAATAATGATGATAATAATAATAATAATAATAATAATAATAATAATAATAATAATAATAATAATAATAATAATAATAATAATAATAATAATAATAATAGTGAAGGAACGTAAAAATCAAATTAAAGCAAACAAATAATATATTAATAGTGATATTAACACATTAAAATGCTAAAAGTAAATAATAGACATGATAATAATAGCAAAAATAATATTAACAACAATAAATAATATTCAAAAAAAATAAATGAGAACAAGTCCAAAAATGTTTACCCTCAGAATTTTTTAGATCGGAGAAACGGTGTCTCGATTTGTTTTCCTTGTTGAATTCGTGGTGATGAATATTTGAAGAAAATGTAAAAATTGGTATTTTAAAATAAATTAACCCAAGAGAATATCTTGATAAAAATATTTTTGGTGGATGATTAAGCAAAAGAAATTAATTTTCCAAGCTCAAATCACCCAAGAAATGAAATATATTTTTTGAAGAAAAATAAATAAATTAAAACTTGAGAAAAAGAAAAGAAGACTTGGGAATATTTTGAAGAACTTTGAAGAAGAGAACAAGTTGCTGGAAAGAAGAAAAAACTAGAGAGAAAAAATTAAAATCCTTGTTTCTGAATGAAGGTTGCCGTCCTTTGAAAATGAGGGGAAGTTCCCCTTTAATTTTTGCCTTGGCCAAAAATAGGAAGAGAACAAAATACTGTAATTTTAGTTAATCTAAATTAGCATGAAAAGGTGAAAATACCGAAGAAAATCAGACTGGAAACGCAAGAAATCAGCGAAAACGATGCGTTGAAGGGGTTGGGCAAATCTGCCCTGGTGGAGAGTGGGGGAACGCGCGCGGCAGAGGGGGAGCTGCGCTCACGTTGCGCAGGCGTGGAGGCTCTCCTCCGCGCATGCTGCTACGCGCGCGGGGGCATTCCTCCGCGCGCGCTAGGGGGACCTGCAGCGCAGGCGCCCCTGCGCGCCCCGACGCTCTACTGCAGGTGTCACTGGCGATTGTTTTTTTTAATAAAATCCTTAAGGACACAAAATTAATATTTTCTACCCTATTTTAATTTTTAATTTCTAAAATATATATTTTTAATTATTTTTTCTAAAAAAACACAATTTTGACAAGGAAACAATCGATTCTCACTTTCTCGTCGAAGATCGGTCTTTTGTTTTCATCATCGGGTAATCCTGATCTTGGACCGCCTCAGGACCCGGTGTCTACACATCCATAGCCAATTAGAGTGACAAATTTAATTAACATTTTCATAAAGTTTTCCTCAAATAACAATATACCATACATTTGCCATATATCATTTAATCAATACATGCTATATATATATATATAGCTACTCATATCCTATATAACTTTACACGAAGTTCGTTAGACATTTACCTTAATTTATTTTTCATGCATTAATTTACTCATATATCTCACGCATTACACATAACCTGACAAATAATCAATGTTCTATTTACTTCACAGCCCATCAATTTGCACTCATTATAGAATCATGAATATAAAATAAATCGTAAATTCTTATCATAACGTGTTCCCATATTCCACACATATAATTATATTCATTTAGTCATTTATGCTTCTAATTATTCCTTTAATTTTATTTCATTCATTATAGCCGGTATTCCCAAAAAGAATAACAAGATTTGAAACACATAAGTACTTCCACATTTTACGCAACGGGATCCGAGAACGCATAGGTGCATGAAGCACAAATTCAGAGTAACATATATTCACAATAATCACTATGATCACATGCATATAAAATGCTTAATTACATATTTCCTTATAAAAAATACAAGTCGTCACATTCATTTATTAATTCATATCTTATATTGTTCATTTAACATTCTTTTATTCATTTGCTGCCTGCTATAACAAGGGGTGGATAACGGGTAAACGTATAGGTACCCGCAGGTACGAAAACATTTTTTTCTTTCTTTTGACAAACGCATAGGGATCTTAAGTAAGATCTAAACACATAGGGACTTGATCAGAGTCCAGAATGCATAGGGATCTAATAAGAATCTAGAAAACGCATCGGCTGCAGCAACAGAACAGAACCCTATAGGCATGCCTATCTATCCACGACTCAAATAACGCAGGTTAATACTTACATTTGTTCCATTTTTTTTATGATACTCATAACAATATAATATTTATCACACTTCTAAACACATATTATAACCATATAATGAACATAACATTTCCAAGTTATCACAAAACACTTTCAATGTTCAATAGTCAAACAAATAATCTTTCATTACAAGCACATCTTGGTGCTAACATATGTTTAAGAATTCATTCCAATTATATTATGGTAATAGTCTATAGGTATGCATATTCTATTTATTGCACATGCACATTCACCATTTCAAAGTCATGATTTAAACATTTAAGAAGTTAACAAAGATCCATGTCAAAAATCATTTCACAAGAAATGAGAAATTTAAGTTACAAAATAACTTCACTGGGTTACCTTTCCAGAATGGAAATCTACATGGTGGTCAGAAGGGGTTACACGGCGGTCAGAAATTCTTAACTGCAGTGTAACTCAATTCATAGGCAAACTATTTAATAAACTGCATTTCCATATATTTATGTATACATCATTCTTACATTACTTACATATTCATAACTTACTATAATTCATTTATTTATAATTACCAATCCATATTACATAGCCATTTTCATGTATTTTATCCTTTTCGACCATTAATTATATTTTAACATGTAACTTCATATTCCAATTCTTTATTATGTCATTATCTATATAACTATGTCCAATTGATCTTTATATAAAATTATTTTTACATATCATATATCATCAATCATTTACAAGTCCATATATATTATTATTACTCATATAATTACTTAGTATACATTTAATTCCTTTTATTTAACTAAGATTATTCACGTATTACACAACCTTATCATTATTAATTGTCTTAGAACATGTATTAGTCAAGTATCAAAAATATCCGAAAAAGTTTTGGCGTCATTAGGGTGACAAAAACTCACATTCGGGTCAAAAACTGAGGTCACATGGCGGTAAGGGGTTCTTGCCCGCCATGTAGGGTGTCAAAAATGCAACTACAATATCTAGAATACCTTTACACGGTATTGAGGAATTCCTTACCGCGTGTAAACGCATTATATCCCACTCTGCACGGGGCAGAAACCAAGTCTGATATTGTATAGAAATTGTCACCTAGCAAACATCATTTTTAGGCAAAATAGTGTTCTACAAATTTGTTTGCCTTTGTCATACCTTTCCAACGGTACAAATTTCAGGTCAATTGGAATTATATTTTAGGATATATGGTTTAAATAGTACACACTACTCCCTGAATCCGGCCACAATAAGATCACTTCTATTTTGGCTAATTTTAGGCCACTTAGCGCTGGAATTAGCTTAGGGCTACATCTAAGTAAGTTATAGGTATAGAAGTCATGGTTTAAATGGAATAATAATAGTTCAATTTGAGCTCTCATAGGCTGAGTTATTTCGCAAAAATAAAACATAGGTCATGATGAAAATTTGGGCAATATAACCCCTAATAATCCTTACTTCCCAATTTTATTCGTACAAAAATTTAATCAACTATGACATAACTAAATCCAACAATCATCCTCACAAACCAAACAACATCATAACAATTCATTCAAATAAAATAAAATAAAAAGAAAATCCCAAACCTCAAAATTGATTCTTTTTTTTTTCTAATCTTTACTTTTACTTTGCCTTTGGTGCATCAATCTTTCCCTTTCCTTTGTTTGATGCTCTTTCTTCTTCAACTTACACAAACCAAAACCATTATTTAACATTCAATTAATCCTAACTTCAGTCCTCTAAACCCACAACAAAAGAAGAGAAAAATTAGAGGAAAGTTAAACCAATTCTTACCTAAATAATCTTGTACTAACCCAAAAATCTGCCTTTGAATTTCTCGGAGCAACTCAATTAACATGAATTAAAGGTGTTTATGGGAGAGGTTTTGGCTGAATTCAAGAGAAAAAAGTGGGGATTCTAATCCCTCATCTACTGCCTTACATGGCTTAAATAGGCCATGTGAGTTATCCCATCTTTTCCTCACACTATTCCTACCGTATACACTACACATGTCACTTTTTGATTGGTCCATTTTAGATTTTTATACTTAATTACAATTTAATCCTTAATCTCTTATCTCTTCATACATTTAGCATATGATATAAATCAATTTTATGTATTGGCCCACTAAACACTTAAATCTTTACACATATTTCATTTTTACCTAAATTATCAAATGGCAGCACTTGCTGAATCTTTTTTGTTAATTTCAAATTCATCCTTTCAGCACATCCATCACCAAAACATACATATTCCATTATTATGATGCCCTAACATGTGTAAATGCTAGTAGGGTGCAATTCGTGTCCTTACAGGACCTTATGTGTAATGGCCCGAAGTATGCCCTGGTAGTAATTAGTGTAATTGTGGTAAATGCATAAGTTTTAATAGAAGTTGGTTGAATGTTGGACTTAAGTGAAATTAAATGAGGACTTAATTGAATAATAAAATAAGCTTAAGTGACTAATTAGTAGATGTGCATAAATTTTATTAATGAAGGATTAAGGGATTCTGTAACACCCCGTTACCCCCGTTGGAAGGATACTGGAGCGCTACGTGCACAAACTCATAGACATATACTCAAACATGTTAAAAGTAAATACGTATAATCATAAAGATAACAAATCCATATATATATATAACCATATAGTTTTTACAAAAGGAATTTGTAAATATTAAACATATACATATACAAAATAAATCCTATACAAAATTACATTTCCAAAATCAAACTTCATAAACAAAATACAGCGGAAGACAAAATAACTCCAACTATAGACTTCTAGTGGCCGACCTGTAGATGTTCGACTCCAAAATGAACCTGCCACCTACATGGGAAAAGAGCCCGTGCTAAGCGATAAAGCTTAGTGGGGAGGAACAACACATGCATGTACATATAATTGCAATCACAGAATATAAGATTAACAATAACAAAAGCATATAAACATATACTACTCATGCTTATAACAAGTATTCATCACACACATGTATATTAGAATAACCATTACTTGTTCATCATATGGAACACACAATATAAAGCAATTAACCCATCACATTCAACTTCAAGTATTGCAGCATAACTTGTGATATCTCAGTTTTATATACTTGTAACATATATTCATATTATTGGAAACACATATAATAACCACATATACTAGCCTGAATACATATTAGAGGTGGATAAGGTCACTCTTGATACTGATAGGACACAGTATCCAAGCATATGGAGACATGGGTCTCAAAACATCTTATAATTATGTATACTCGAAGGTATACTGGAGACCGGAGCCTCAAATGACCATCTCGAAGGTCGGCCGGAATACCCAAATGGGTCCACATATGGTAGCTACACTCACACCCTGACCTTAATAAGCGCTTATCTATCCACTACTACGGCTATCAGGCTCAATTAATAACTCAATTATTATTATCATATAACAGAGAATAAATCAAACATAACTATATAATTTCATGTATACATGTATATTGATCAATTTTGAAGACATATAATATATCATTTAATAAACCAAATAAGAAAAATCATGTGCCATGTAGTGAAAACCCATGTAAAAAGAACCTTGAAACTCATTTTCAAAACAGGGCAGGAAAGGCATCACTGTCGCGCTCACAACAGTAGCCGAGGGAGAGAGGCCGGTCGCGAGTCGCGAATGCTGTCGCTACTCATGACGATGACGCCTCACAGAAGGTAGCGAGCACGAGTCGTGATCCTTTCTCATGACTCGTGTTTGCGCACAAATCCTCACGAGTCGTGAGTCATCTTCACGACTCGTGAAGATGACAGACAACTGCCTCCGAGTCGTTAGTCATCTTCACAACTCGTGAAGATGACCAACAACCTCCTCCGAGTCATGCTACCCCATCATGACTCGAATCAATCCTCTGCAACAAAGGAGAAATCTAGCTATTGCGAGAAGTAGAAATTGCGGTTCTGTCGCACTCGCGATGGAAGTCGCAATCGCTACAGAATCGTAATTCCCAATCCCAACGAAAGACTCAGAAAACTTTAAAAATCAAAACCCATTTTTTACCCATAACCATATAACATGTAAAATCACATAAAAGCGTACCTCCAGTGCTATCCAATTATGCTTATAACCATAATAACTCAATTCACACAATAATTACACAAATCAAAACAACATATGTTAAGGTTGCAAAAACCTAGAAATTCATGCCATGTTCATGTACGTTTATTCAAATTGGACATGCAAAGCATTTTAACTCCATCATCTCAACTCATATACACAAATCTATTAACACATACTTTTACATGTATCAAAACACACAAATGACAGATAATCACATATCAACCCTAGATCCAAAGAGAAATGGACAACCAATGCCAAAGTACACAGCCAAATACAAAGCTCCCAAACCTGGAAATGGAGCTCAACCCGCTACCTTCAAGATATCACTTTTCCCTTTCCTTTGTTCTTTCTCCTCTCTTCAAATTCTTGCACAATCCAACCAAAACAATAGCTCAATTAACCCATGAAAGTCAAACTTTTAAACCCAAGAACAAACCATATAATCACAAACCAAATTCGAATGGATTAAGAAGGAGAAGAAGAAGAAGATGAATCAAGCCATAAAACAACACCCACTTACCTCTTGGACAACTCTTGATCTCAAAACCCTAGCTCAACTCTTGAAGAACACCCACATACATAGTTTGAGAGCAGAAATGTAGAGGTAGAGGAAGTGAGAGAAAGAACGTGAGAGTGTGCAACAAAGGGAAACAACAGTTGGCTTCCACAAGAAGCAACAATCCCTGCTCTCCCTCTCACTTCCTCCTTTCAAATCCCCATTAATGCACTCACTTACCAAAGCCACTTGTCACTCTCTCATTGGACCTCATTTTCCTTCTTGGACTTTCTTTCTCTTTTTTCCTTTAGTCACTTACACAAATACCATTATACCCTCAATAAACTCTTATAATTCCTTAATAAATCCCAATTCATTACCATTACCAAATTACCCCTTTATATATCCAATTAAACATGCAAATTCTACTAGGCCATGTTTGGATGTTACAACTCTCTCCTCCTTAAGAAATTTCATCCTCGAAATTTCTCGCTAACAACTTACATCTCAAAATAAAAACGAACTCTTATGAAACTTATCAAATTAACACTTACCAGAAGAACCTGCGGGCTCTGGAGTATCCTCTCTAATCATCGCGTAGACTCTAGCCGGAACATACTCTCCTTTAGCCAGGATTCGATGCATGGTTTTCGATGGTGCCTAAGGAGCTCTACTTCTATCCCGATTGCTTCTAGTTGCATTCAATTTACCGGTAGCCGTTTTACTCTCTTATTGGCTCTTGTTCTCCCTCCAGTCGGGATAATTAGCAAACCGATGTTCCATGCTTCCACAATTGAAGCACGCTCTAGTTATCTTGCGACATGTACCTCAATGCTATCTTTGGCAATGTTCACACTCTGGGGCTCTAGTTCCTCTACTAGCAAGCGGTGTTACACTTCCCACTTTCGAATGCACTTGAGCAGTCCCTTTAGTCATTTGTGTAACACCCCCTACCCATACGTAAGCGCACCATCCTTAAGGAGTGAGAAGCTATATGAGTCGAGTCTGTCACCAAACAGATAAAGATACTAAGCATATATTCGTACATAATAAACATACATCATTACGGGGAAATTAAAACCTCATAAGCATCGGAATGATCCATCATTACATTAACAAAATTCGTTACAATAAGGTTTTGATCAAAAGCCAGAATAAATAATTACATAACCCAAAAGTATATAAATGCGGAAGCTTTTCAAAATGATGGTATAAAGAGAGTTTCGATACAAAAGAATCAACATGATATCAAAAATAAAGCCCTAATACTAATCCCTCTGTGTTGGCTTGACTAGCGATGACTCTCCCAAAAGAACACCATCCTCTGCACTGCACGGATAAAACACCGTGCTAAGCGATAAACGCTTAGTGGGGAACACACAACAAAAGAGTGGACGGCCATTCATAATGGTCGTCTATGCCATACACATACAATATGACAAATACGGATAATGATATTAGCTGTATAATCATACTTGCATAATAAAGACATACATTAAGAAGTTCACATCCACATTCATTTACACTTTAGTTGATTTCTCATACTTATCATTATATGCATCCGAATACCATATTTTTATAATCATATCAAAGCGGAGCAAAACAAAAAGAGCACCTGCTGACTCACAATAGTGGATAACGAGTATATGGACAGTACCATACGGGTACGAATCGAATACTGACAGTACCTTACGGGTACGAATCGAAAACAATTTCATTTTATCAATTACAAAACATTTTACTGAGGGGACCTTAAACAAGATCCAAATACTGAGGGGGTTCACGAGGAACCAAACGGGGACCTGATCGGGGTCCAAACGGAACTGAGGCTGCAGCTAAAGACTCTATTAAGCATGCCTAACTATCCACTTATATTCAAATCATGTTTCCAAGGGTAATATATAATTATATTCACATTCATATAAAGGAATCATACATAAAACATGCATCACCCAAAAGCATTCAATAAGGTACAGCATCCAATATTGCATACTTTAATTATTATTTGGCTAAGTTAAATCACCATTCATATCATTTGTAAATTAAAATACATAAGCAAAGATTAAAGAGCTCGAAACAGAAGAAAACGGATTGAAAAAGGTCCAAAAATGTTTGATAAAAACAGAAGGGACAGGGGCTGAGAGGGGGCACGAGTCGTGCTTGAGGAACACGACTCGTGCTCCTGGGATTTCAAAGGGACACGAGTCGTGCTTGAAAAGCACGACTCGTGCTCCTGCTCCCCAGCAAAGGGAGTGCGAGTTGTGCTCCTAGAGCACAACTAGTTCTCGGCTTTCAGCCAGGAGCACGACTTGTGCTCCTACTCCCTCTCCAAGGGAGATCGTCCCTGAAAACACGATCTTTAAAACCCTAACATCGTAAAATTCATACAGAACCCAAAAAATTTCCAGAAATCATCCCAACTCAAATCCAAATCGTTCTTACCAGAAATTAGCTTCCTCAAGCATGCAAAACCAACATAAACAACATAAAAACACTTCCTTCAACAAATACCCATCCAAAACAGAAAATAGCAAAATCAACACTCAAAACGTTAAAACCCAGAAAAATAACAGTAAGCTCAAATGTACTTCAATTCCATTTTCCAGGTTTCGATCTTCATGCATTAAACTAGAATCAAAGCTCACTGTAAGCACTGTGTCCCGAGGCGGTCCAGATCAGAGATTACCCGATGAAGAAATCAAAGCCTGGTTCCAAATAGATGGATGAAATTCAAAGATTTCGGTCCGTTGAGTTCACGAGAATTAAAGGTGTTTATTTGCAGTAGAAAGGAGCAGAAAATCGGGAGAATTTTGACTTAAATTTTGAGTTTTCTTCCACAGACGGTAAGACCGTTGGTCGCGGGGCATTCGTCGGTCATAGCGGCAGCCCGTCTCACTCGCCAAGAGGGACGGGCCGTCTGTGAGTTTACCAACAGCCACGTGTCCGAACTAACGAACACGTGTCCGTTGGTATGTGCCCGTCGGTAGGTCAGGCGCCCGTCGGTTAAATCCTATTTCCTGGTGGAAATGGGATTTAACCGATGCCCGTCGGTTAGCCTCCGACGCCCGTCGATCGTATTTTTTCTATGAAAAGGGAAATTTCACACTTTTTTGAGGTTGGAAAAATTCTCATTTACCCTTATAAAGAAGAATCCGATTTTCACTCCAAAAGGTTCAATAAATCTCATTGGTTTTGTTTTCTTCTCGTGAAACGCGTGGGACCAAATCCAACCAAATTTTCATCCAAAAAGGTAAAATCTGAGGGTAAATATTCTGGACAGGCGTTTTGTTTAATTTATTTAGTTATTTTCATATTTTTCTTAACCTTACTTGATTTTATTATTTATTATTCTTATAACTTTATCTTGGTTTTTGGTTAATTTTGGATCTTTTTTTTGATACTAAAATATTTTATTATTTTTGTGAAATGCCATTTTCTCGTTTTTTTGGCGAGTTGAACTTGAGACAACGGTCGCCGTTCACACCCCGGGAGAACCCCTTTTGGTTTAATTCTGTAACTTTATTCTTTCGTTTGTTTATTTATTTATTTGTTTATTCTTTGTCTTCATTATATACAAATTATTTTATCTCGCGCAAATAAAAATAATCAAACGTTTTATAGTAATTAATTGGGATTTTTAACAAAGCCAAGGACCAATGTCCTATTTTTCTTATCCAATGAATTTATCACCGAAAATTATTTTTATAATAATCAAAGTCAAGGACCAATGTCCTCATAATTAATTCCCCGATTTTATGTATGGTTTGCACTTTTTAAAATGGGAGTTGTATTTCGCTCCTAGTGTTATTGTATTTCATTTTAAATATTTTTCTTTATTTTATTTATTTATTGCTTTCAACATGGATAATCGCGCCTTAATTAAATTGCATTATGTGGAGAGAAAGCGAATTAATAAGCTCAAGGTTTAATTGTAAAATTAATCAAGGTAGAAATAGATGAGAAGTCCCGAACCCATCTCTGGTCTTTGGGTTCAACGAAGCGAGAGACCCATTTCAATGGGATCTCCAAGACACCTCTTGTGTCCCCGCCAAAAGACCTAATTAAAAATCCTAGGCTCCAAAGGAGAGAGGTTCATCCTCCATTGGTTTGCCCAAAATGGATAAAAGCTCTGTCTTAGGCTCTCTGAGGCGAGAGGAACTTTCCCAATGTTTTATTGGGTGGCGACTCCATGAAACCTCTTTGTTGCCCAAAATAGATGCACTTGCAATTCATCGCAAGTTGTCAACGAACCTCACTTGCTCGATCGCCCTCAAGCGGGCGGTCAAAGGGCGCCCACGGGGTTCGGCGTGCGTCACACTCACTCATTCATATTTCAATATCCATTGCCAATACAGTAGGTTATCAATGGAGAATCGAACACAACAAACACACAGTAGATACAAAATTCCCAAACCTGAAGATTGAAGCTCTAATCACTGAGCTCCACTACACCTAGCTTTATCCTTGCCCTTAGAGTCCCGAGATGATTCAACTAACAATCAAAACCACCAAGAACAAATAAAGAACAAACCCTAAGTTAAGTCTAAACCCATAAATCAGGAAGAAGAAGATGAACAAAAGAGAAAACAAGATGAAAAATGCAATAACTTACCAAAAGAATGCAAAGGAGATGATTAATTTCCACTAACAGTATCTTGAATCAAAGCTAGGGTTTCAAAATAAGAGCAAAGGAAGAAGATGAGATAAAGGAGAAGAAGAATCGGGAAGAAGAAATGAGTCTCTGCCTTTCCCACTTTTCCCTTCTCTCTTAACTCATCCTTTTCCCTAACCTTACACTTGTCCTTTTCCTATTGGTGGAAACCAATCACTCACACCCAACAAGCATACACTACTCACACACAATGCAATCTCAACTTAAAACACCCTACTAATGTGTGAGTAAAGCACACAACCCTAACTCTACTACTCACACCCTACAATGGTACACTCATGCACACCCAAACTTAACCCAACTAATTCACACCCTAATAACATACATGCATCCACATGCTAATAAAACCATTAAAACATGAATTTTTACCAAAATACCCTTATGATATGCCCAAAATACACAATGCATGCACACACACAAATAGGCTCATACTACTAGGGGGCAAATGGGGTGTGACAACTCTCCCCTACTAACAAGAATGTCGTCCTTGAAATTCTCACCTGAACTGAACAAATGCGGGTACTGAGCTCTCATCGATTCCTCTAGTTCCCACGTTGCTTCCTCGACTCCATGATGATTCCATAACACTTTAACCAATGAAATCTGCTTACTCCTCAGCTGTCTCACTTCTCTAGCTAGAATGGCTCTTGGTTCCTCATCATAAGAAAAATTTGGTTGCACTTGCACATCCTGAACCGATAGAACATGAGAAGGATCTGATCTGTACCGACGAAGCATCAAAATATGGAACACATCGTGCAACTTCGCTAACTCCATCGATAGAGCCAATCTGTATGCTACCGGACCAACCTTAGCCAAAATCTCATAGGGACCAATGAAGCGAGGACTAAGCTTACCTTTCTTTCCAAACCGAAGCACTTTCCTCCAAGGCGAAACTTTAAGGAAAACCTTGTCCCCGACCTCAAACTACACATCTTTCCTTTTCAAGTTGGCATAAGACTTTTGTCGATCCTTAGCCGCTTTCAAATTTCGCAGCACAACTCTGATCTTCTTCTCGGTATCCCTGATCAACTCTGGTCCAATCACTGAACGCTCGGATAACTCGGTCCAACAAACCGGAGTCCTACACTGCCGACCATATAAAGCCTTATACGGTGCCATACCGATGCTCGACTTATAGCTATTATTGTAGGCAAACTCCATAAGCGACACATATCGGTCCCAACTACCTGGAAAATCCAAAGCACATGCTCTCAACATATCCTCCAAAATCTGAACGACCCGCTCTAACTGACCATCTGTCTGAGGATGGAATGCCGTACTGAAGTTCAACTTGGTACCCAAAGCTCTCTGCAATTCCTTCCAAAATTTCGAAGTGAACTTCGGATCCCGATCTGATACTATGGATAATGGCACTCCATGCAACCAAACTATCTCATCCACATAGATACTGGCCAATCTATCCATCGGATAGTCCACTCTCACTGGCAAGAAATGAGCTGACTTCATAAGCCGATCCACTATCACCCAAACTGAGTCATGCTTCCTCTGAGTCAAAGGCAAACCAGATACAAAGTCCATGGCTATATCATCCCACTTCCACTCGGGAATGGATAAAGGCGTAAGCAATCCTGAAGGAACTAGATGCTCGGCCTTTACCTACTGGCATGTCAAACACTTGGACACAAAATCCACAATATCCCTCTTCATGCTGGACCACCAATAAAACTACTTCATATCTCGGTACATCTTTTCACTGCCAGGATGCATAGTAAAAACCGTACTATGTGCCTCACTCATCAGCTGTTTCCTCAACTCCTCATCCTCAGGCACACACAAGCGATTTTTATACATCAACACTCCATTCAGAACTGAGAAATCTGACTGCTTGCCCGATCTGACCTCTTGCACAATTCGCTGTAGCCTCTCATAATCCCTCTGAGCATCCACAATCCTCTGTCTCAAGGTAGGTTTCACTCTCAACTGAGCAATCAAAGCTCCATCTGAATCAAACCTCCATCTAAACCGTCTTAGGAACAAAGCTGAAACCGACTTTCGACTCAAAGCATCAGCGACTACATTGGCCTTACCCGGATGGTAATCCACTATGCAGTCGTAGTCCTTAAATAACTCAAGCCAATGGCGCTGTCTCATGTTCAACTCCTTCTGCGTGAGGAAACACTTCAAACTCTTATGGTCCGTAAAGATCCTACACTTCTCCCTATACAAATAATGGCGCCAAATCTTCAGAGCAAAGATAACGGACGCTAACTCCAAATCGTGTGTCGGATAGTTCCTCTCATGTGGCTTTAACTGTCGAGAAGCATAAGCCACAACCTTACCTTCTTGCATCAAAACACAGCTAAGACCCACACCTGAAGCATCACTATACATGACAAACTCTTTACCCGAGATGGTTGAGTAAGTATAGGAGCCTCGACTAGCAACTTCTTCAACCGCTCAAAACAAGCCTGACATGTAACACCCCAAAGTGGCCCTAGAAGAATTACGGAGTTTTGTTCGAAAAAGGTAAGTTTATGTGCGAGAGTTCTATCACGAGTGTGACAAGTGTCGCGGGCACGACAGAGCCCTCCAACGGTTTTCGAACTTCAGCTGGTTGGTGCGGGCGTGAGCGTTCTGTCACGAGCGCGACAGAACCCCCTCGCGAGATGTGGGCATAAGTGGGACTAAGAGACTTGGAGTTGTAGGGAGTTGACAAGTGTCATCATAGAAGAGTGACAAGTGGCGGCATATGAGAGTGACAAGTGGCATTATAGGAGTGTGCCAAGTGTCATTGTAAGGAAGAGACACTTGGTTTGGCTTGGCTTGGCTTGGCTTAAGATATGGATGGATTAAATGAGATGGTTGGCATTTATTTGGTTTGGTGAGCATTATGTGAGAAGGTTTGGCTTTATTTGGATTGGCTTTAGTTGACCGGCCACTTTCCTATTCCCATTTCAATTTCTTCATTTGGCTTTTTAATTTCCCTTTTTGTTTTCTTTGCTCTTAGTTGCTGTGCTCCACTTTCCTTTCTTTTCTTCTCTTTTCCATTTGCTCCTAAAGAGAATCATGTAGGTTGGGATAAAGAGAGTGGATTTTGAGAAGAGGTAAGTAGTACTATTATGATAGCATTAGTCTTCTTCTACTACTTGGTTTCTATTTTGATTTAAAGTAAAAAGAAGAGTAACCCCAAGTGTTTTTGTGTGTGGTTTTGGTGCAAGCTGGAGGCAAGAGAGTCGATAAAGGAAAAGAGAAGATCGGAACGAGTAGAGAGCTATGATCGAGTTCCTAGAGGTAGGGATCGAGTGTGATTGTGTTAACTTTGCATGTGTTTATATGAGAAATGCTTGAACAAAGACATGTGGAAATAAAGAGATGCTTGATGAGCTTTAATTAGCTCAAGATGTTCATTTTGATTGCTTACAGTGCTCATGACAAGTGTATATATGTTTAAAGTATGTAACCTGATCATTTGAGTGTTTGTGTTGATAATAGAGTTTGATGTTGCGAAATTCTGCTTATTTGTCATTAGACCTCTGTGTATAGTATTTCTTATAAGTAGAGTTATAAGATCTCAATTGGGTTGATTCTAATTGCATATGAAAGATAAGACCCGTATCTGAAAATGTCTAAGAGGGTGCTTGATCTAATTCAGGACCTAAGTATCCCAAAAGGTAGTTAAAACGTAGGTGACCCTGTTCTGGCGGGTTCACTGGAATAGTATAGCTTGTATAGAGTATATCTTTTGTTATAGATGTCCAAATGACCTGAAAGTTATCTCATTTGAAAGTTAACATCTTAGAGAAAAATTGTTAAGAAGAATGTTTTGCCTAAAAATTACGTTTCGATCTTCATTTAGACGATACAAGTTTAGGGTAAAAAGCAGTCTCGTGAGGCACCAAAGCGGAGCCTCTGTCGCGAGCGCGACACAGGTCGCGACCTCGCAACAGAACAACCTATATTAAGCTCTTTTTTCTTCATTTTGAGCCTATGGTTGGCATGGGTAAATCCCTTGCCTTTCCCCTTCACGTTTTATACATGATTAGGGCTCCTAAATGATTACAAATTAGTTGTTAATGGACAAATACATATGAGTATGATTAAAGATGGTAATTTAACTAATAAAGTAACATTGTATAGTTGTAGGAAGTATAGTAATTGACATGATAAATATGTATGAACTTAGGAATTGTTATATAATGCATTTGGTATAGAGTATAGAGCCTTTTTGTAATCTAGCTTCTGTCGCGAGCGCGACCTCTTATCGCGATCGCGACAATGAACTTGGCTTCTGTCACAAGCGCGACTTCTTGTCGCGATCGCGACAGAGAACCCCTTCTCGTCCTGTTCTACTTGTTTTAAAGAGTGTTTCCTTTTGTCTTACTTTGCATGATTTATATGTTTATGTAATGAATTTAAATGTTACATGCTTTTAGTTGTTGAACAAGATTAATAAAGATTGTATATGAATTACATGCCTCTGAATTTGATAAATGCACTTGAATTTTAGTTGATGAGTTGATATCTGTATATAGTGTGTGAGTTGGTATTGAGCCTGATTACCATTATAGTGGATAGATAAGCATGCTTATAAAGGGCTAGAGTGCAGCTGCTACATGTTGGCCTTAATTGTGCCCAGAGTTCGGATTATCTTGTGTATTCCATAGAGTTTGAGTTAATTCTCCACATGTAAGATACTGTAAAGAGTATCCAAAGTTACCCGTATCCACCATGAAAGGAATTCAGGCTTGTCTTATTAATGTTGTGTAGTGAACTTGAGATGATTAAAGTGTTGCTTCGAATAAAGCTATAGTACATGAGAGTAATGTTTAAATACATGACAGTTTTGTATACAAGTGTATGATTACATGAGTATGTTTACATGTATGTGAACACATGATAGCGTATATTTGAATAAATGAGATGTACAAGTTATAGTGTGCATGAGATAGTGAAAGAGTAAATGTTACTTATATGTGAGCTCAGAGTACTTGATAATCGAGCATGCTACCTATACACGTATAAGAGTTATATGCATGAGATATATGATTGTGTGATTTATCTGTGACTTCGTAAAGAAGTCCTTTATAGTATTTTCAACCCCACTAAGCGTTATCGCTTAGCACGGCTGTTTGCTTCCGTGTAGGTTTACAGGTTCGGACCAGTGAGCAGACATCTGCGGGTCAAGGCCACTAGGAGTTTTGTTATGATTTCTTTTTGTATAAAATAGAAATAGAGTTTTTACATTTTGAGTAACATCATTATGTAATATAAGTAGAAAAATCACAAGTAAAGGTACATGCAAATGTATATGTAAATGTATATGAACATGTAAATGTATATGTAAAGCTAAATGGAAACAGATGTAATATGAACATGTAAATGTAGATGTAGTTAATATGAAATGCAAGTGGGCCCTAGTGTAGTATTTAATTACTTTTAAATGGATGTGTTTATGCTGTCGCTTCCGCTAATACATGTACATGTATACGTAAGTGTCCGCGTAGCGCCTCGATATTCCTTACCGGGGGTATGGGGGTGTTACATGACACTTATCCGACCACTCAAATCTGACTCCTTTCCTTAACAACCTCATCATCGGAGCAGCAATCACTGAAAAACCCATAACAAACCGACGGTAGTATCCAGCTAAACCAAGGAAACTCCTCACTTCCTGAACATTTCTACGCGCTTTCTAATCAACTATTGCCTTAATTTTAGCCGGATCAACTCGAATACCCCTGGCCGAAACAACATGACCCAAAAATGACACTTCCCGAAGCCAAAAATCGCACTTACTAAGCTTGGCAAACAACTGATGCTCCCTCAAAACTTGCAGCACTAACCGAAGATGCTCTTCATGCTCACTATCATTCTTGGAATACACCAAGATATCATCTATGAACACTACTACAAACCAATCTAAGTATGGCCTAAACACTCTATTCATCAAATCCATGAATGCAGCTGGAGCATTGGTCAAACCGAAGGGCATCACAAGGAACTCATAGTGGCCATACCGAGTCCGGAATGCAGTCTTAACCACATCCTCATCCTTAACTCGCAACTGATAGCAACCCAACCGAAGATCAATTTTTGAAAAGACACCCGCACCTCGAAGCTGATCAAACAAATCCTCGATCCTAGGCAAAGGATACTTATTCTTCACTGTGACCTTATTGATCTGCCTATAGTCGATACACATCCGCAAGGACCCATCCTTCTTCTTAACAAACAAAACAGGAGCTCCCTATTGAGATATGCTGGGTCGAATGAACCCCTTATCCAACAGCTCTTGTAGTTGAGTTTTGAGTTCTCTCAACTCTACAAGAGCCATCCGATAAGGTGCTTTCGATATAGGAGTGGTACCCGGCATAATCTCCATGGACAACTCAACTTCTCTCTCAGGAGGCAAACCCGGTAATTCACTCGGAAACACATCACTAAACTCCCGCACCACGGGGATGTCCTCAATCCGAATGTGATCCCTCTTGGAATCCAACACAACTGCTAGGAAAGCCTCACAACCCTTCCTAATAAACCTCTTAGCTTGCATTGCTGAAATCACATTGTTCAAAGAACTAGCCCCCAAACCTTTAACAAACACAGAAGACCGATCCTTATCCCGAAGCACCACCGTCTTCCTATGGCAATCAACTACAGCCCGGTGCTTACCCAACCAGTCCATACCCAGAATCAGATCAAACTCTCTCAAAGGCAACTCAATCAAATCCGCTGGAAACACAACTCCCTCAACCAACAAAGGACAATTCTTATAGACTCTACTCACATTGACGCTATGCCCTAATGGACTGGTCACACATATCTCATAATCTAGCTGATCTACCGCATGCAACTTATCAACAATCTTATCTGTGCACAAGTATGAGTGTGTGGAACCAGGGTCAATTAGAGCATACAATTCAGTGTCATGGAGTAGGAACTTACCAACAATAACATCGGGCACATCCTATTCCTCTCTAGCTCTCACAGCATAGGCTCTAGCTGCGACTGGCAACTGATGCTCAACAGACTCTGATGCAGCTCCCTCTTTAGGTCGACCGCCTCGACCTCTACCTTGGCCTCTACCATGAGTAGCCTACGTGGTATTAGAACCAACCCTGCTGGCCTCTCTTTAGGAACCCAATTCCTCATTCGACCTCGGACAACTAGCCAAAAGATGCTCAGTGCTCCCACAACTGAAGTACCCACCAGTGAGTCACCTACACTCACCCCGATGAGCCTTACCGCAATGCGAACATGTGGGAATAGGCTCAGATCTACCACCTCTACCAGAACCAGACACCGCTGCAGAACCCTGTCTTCTACCTCTAGTGGTCGGTCCAGATGATGACTTATCCTGCGAGTTCCTAGATCTCTTACCCAAGGATGATGAAGATGAACCACCACGAGAAGGATTCCTCCTCTGAGCCCTCTCTCTTAACACAGCCTCTGATCACTTGGCTCTAACAGCAGCTTCCACAATCTGATAATAATTCACCCCTGGAGTGCTCATCAAGGAAATCAACATAGCCCTCAAGAATTCATGCAATCCTGCCTCAAAATGACAGCATCTGAACTCATCAGTCATAATCCCCTCTGGAGAATACCTAGCCAACATGTTAAACTCCTTCTCAAACTCTGAGACCGACATACCCCTCTGCTTCAAACTCAGAAATTGTGCCCACCTAGCATCCTTATATGTCTGAGTCACATACTTGGTCGTGAACTCCCTTGCAAAGAAATCCCATGTAACTGGAGCGGGCAACTGAGGATGCCTGCAAACTAACTTCCACCATTCAAAAGCTGACCCTTGTAGCAAAGCCACTGCACACTCTGCCTGCTGGTCAGGAGGACACCGAATCTCTCTCAATGCACACTTCACCTTGTCTAACCATTTCTCAGCTAACTCTGACTCATCCAAACCTGTAAATCTTCAGCACCAACCCTTCTCAAGCTCTCTATAGGGGCTCTAGGAGCAGTCACTCTCTCCAAGACCCTAGCCATGTCCTGTGATAGCTTGAACATAGCCTCAAAAGTCATGGTTGCGGCCTCAGGCTGGACCCTAGCATGTTGAGCCGACACAGAGACAGAAGGATCAATAGCTTGGGGATTCACGCTTTCAGCTAATCCCTCAAGAGATCCATGAACCGAATTAGAAGACATCCTAAATAAATAAAAGAAGACAGTTGCATCAGCTAACACAGTCTTGAACATATATACACATCTATGCACCTCAACACATCAATAACACCCAGAAACGCCTAAACCTAGGCTCTGATACCAAAAACTGTAACACCCCCTACCCATACGTAGGCGTACCCATCCTTAAGGAGTGAGAAGCTATATGAGTCGGGTATGTCACCAAATAGATAAAGATATTAAGCATACATTCGTACATAATAAACATACATCATTACGGGGAAATTAAAACCTCATAAGCATCAGAATGATCCATCATTACATTAACAAAATTCGTTACAATAATGTTCTAATCAAAAGGCAGAATAAATAATTACATAACCCAAAAGTATATAAATGCGGAAGCTTTACAAAATGATGGTATAAAGAGAGTTTCGATACAAAAGAATCAACATGCTATCAAAAATAAAGCCCTAACACTAATCCCTCTGTGTTGGCTTGACTGGCGACGACTCTCCCAAAAGAACACCATCCTCTGCACCTGCACGGATAAAATACCGTGCTAAGCGATAAACGCTTAGTGGGGAACACACAACAAAAGACTGGACGGCCATTCACAATGGTCGTCTATGCCATACACATACAATATGACAAATACGAATAATGATATCAGCTGTATGATCATACTTGCATAATAAAGACATGCATTCAGAAGTTCACATCCACATTCATTTACACTTTAGTTGATTTCTCATACTTATCATTATACGCATCCGAATACCATATTCTTGTAATCATATCAAAGCGGAGCAAAACAAAAAGAGCACCTTCTGACTCACAATAGTGGACAACTAGTATACGGACAGTACCTTACGGGTATGAATCGAATACTGACAGTACCTTATGGGTACGAATTGAAAAGCATTTCATTTTATCAATTACAAAACATTTTACTGAGGGAACCTTAAACAAGATCCAAATACTGAGGGGGTTCGCGAGGAACCAAACGGGGACCTGATCGGGGTCCAAATGGAACTGAGGCTGCAGCTAAAGACTCTATTAGGCATGCCTAACTATCCACTTACTTGACTCTAGCAGGTTATACATTATTCAAATCATGTTTCCAAGGGTAATACATAATTATATTCACATTCATATAAAGGAATCATACATAAAACATGCATCACCTAAAAGCATTCAATAAGGTACAGCATCCAATATCGCATACTTTAATTATTATTTGGCTAAGTTAAATCACCATTCATATCATTTGTAAATTAAAATACATAAGCAAAGATTAAAGAGCTCGAAACAGAAGAAAATGGATTGAAAAAGGTTCAAAAACGTTTAATAAAAACAGAAGGGGCAGGGGCTGAGAGGGGGCACGAGTTGTGCTTGAGGAACATGACTCGTGCTCCTGGGATTTCGAAGGGACACGAGTCGTGCTTGAGGAGCACGACTCGTGCTCTTGCTCCCCAGCAAAGGGAGCGCGAGTTGTGCTCCCAGAGCATGACCCGTGCTTGGCTTTCAGCCAGGAACACGACTCGTGTTCCAAGAGCACGACTCGTGCTCCTGCTCCCTCTCCAAGGGAGATCATCCCTGAAAACACGATCTTCAAAACCCTAACATCCTAAAATTCATATAGAACCCAGAAAATTTCCAGAAATCATCCCAACTCAAATCCAAATCGTTCTTACCAGAAATTAGCTTCCTCAAGCATGCAAAACCAACATAAACAACATAAAAACACTTCCTTCAACAAATACCCATCCAAAACAGAAAATAGCAAAATCAACACTCAATACGTTAAAACCCAGAAAAATAACAGTAAGCTCAAATATACTTCAATTCCATTTTCCAGGTTTCGATCTTCATGCATTAAACCAGAATCAAAGCTCACTCATTCATATTTCAACATGCATTGCTAATACAGTAGGTTATCAATGGAGAATCGAACACAACAAACACACAGTAGATACAAAATCCCCAAACCTGAAGATTGAAGCTCTAATCACTGAGCTCCACTACACCTAGCTTTATCCTTGCCCTTAGAGTCCCGAGATGATTCAGCTAACAATCAAAACCACCAAGAACAAACAAAGAACAAACCCTAAGTTAAGGCTAAACCCAAAAATCAGGAAGAAGAAGATGAACAAAAGAGAAAACAAGATGAAAAATGCAATAACTTACCAAAAGAATGCAAAGGAGATGATTGATTTCCACTAACAGTATCTTGAATCAAAGCTAGGGTTTCAAAATAAGAGCAAAGGAAGAAGATGAGATAAAGGAGAAGAAGAATCGGGAAGAAGAAATGAGTCTCTGCCTTTCCCACTTTTCCCTTCTCTCTTAACTCATCTTTTTCCTTAACCCTACACTTGTCCTTTTCCTACTGGTGGAAACCAATCACACACACCCAACAAGCATACACTACTCACACACAATGCACTCTCAACTTAAAACACCCTACTAATGTGTGAGTAAAGCACACAACCCTAACTCCACTACTCACACCCTATAATGGTACACTCATGCACACCCAAACTTAACCCAACTAATTCACACCCTAATAACATACATGCATCCATATGCTAATAAAACCATTAAAACATGCATTTTTACCAAAATAGCCTTATGACATGCCCAAAACACACAATGCATGCACACACACAAATAGGCTCATACTACTAGGGGGCAAATGGGGTGTGATAATTTGTCCAATCAGAGCACCTTTAGACTTCTTATTACTAACAATGCTACTATCCGTAGCTCTCCTCTTCTGTTCTATTCTCTGCTTTATCATCTCAGATTCTTCTAACTTAATCGCCGCTGCCACTAACTGATAGTACCCAACTGGTTGCATAACCGCCATGGCCGACAATGGACCTCTAATCACTTCTCTTAACCCATCTTGAAAATGTTGGCACTTAAAATTATCAGTCAACAAAGCAATAGGCACATACTTGCTCAGACGACCGAACTCTTTCTCATAGTCGCTAACCGATAAGTTTCTTTGCTTCAAACTTATAAATTCCTTCCACTTTGCCTCTCGATAGGCCTTGGTAACATACTTTTGCTCAAATTCTCGGACAAAAAATTCCCATGTTAATTCAGCCGTTCTTTATGGATTGAGAAGCACCAGCTTCCACCAATCATATGCCTACCCTTGGAAAAAAAATATGGCACACAGAACTCGCTGATACAGAGGGCAAGATATCTCTTGTAAAATTTGATCAATCCTCTCTAACCAAACTTCTACCATATCTGATTGATCCAAGGCGGTTCCATGAAACTCTTTCGCTCCCCTTTTCCTCAAAAGTTCAGAAAGAGCCTTGGGAGCAGTCAGTCTATCCACTACTCGAAGCAAACCCTATGCCAATGCCGGAACAAAACCAAAACCATACCCTTCTGCTGGTGCATGCTCACATGCAGGTCTATCCTGTCCAACCGGATTATTTTCGACCGGATTAACACTTTCCATCGTGTCGCCCATACAATCACTCGGATCTGACTCCATCTAGACACTACATAAAACAATATCTACATTAGGCCATGACTCTAGACAGACTCTCATGCAAAGACTCTACACTCAAGCAATCACATAGAATCAGAACCGACTAAACCAGGCTCTGATACCAAAAATTTTAACACCCCGTTACCCCCGTTGGAAGGATACCGGAGCGCTACGTGCACAAACTCATATACATATACTCAAACATGCTAAAAGCAAATACGTATAATCATAAAGATAACAAATCCATATATATACATAACCATATAGTTTTTACAAAAGGAATTTGTAAATATTAAACATATACATATACAAAATAAATCCTATACAAAATTACATTTCCAAAATCAAACTTCATAAACAAAATACAGCAGAAGAAAAAATCACTCCAACTATAGACTTCTAGTGGCCGACCTACAGATGTCCGACTCCAAAATGAACCTGCCACCTACACGGGAAAAGAGCCCATGCTAAGCGATAATGCTTGGTGGGGAGGAACAACACATGCATGTACATATAATTGCAATCACAGAATATAAGCTTAACTATAACAAAAGCATATAAACGTATACTACTCATGATTATAACAAGTATTCATCACACACAAGTATATTGGAATAACAATTACTTGTTCATCATATAGAACACACAATATAAAGCAATTAACCCATCACATTCAACTTCAAGTATTGCAGCATAATGATATGAGCTTAAATAGCTCATTATTAATCCATATTTTATGGTTAGAAGTAATGTTTTAAGTGTTATTATTTGTTAGTATTAGGTGTGTTTTATGTTTTTTTTTGAGGTTTGTGCGTAGGAGGACAATGGAGAAAAGATGGAGAAAGTGGAGAAAAATAGCAAAAATGAGCCAAGGAAGAAGAGTTTCTGTCGCGAGCGCGAGAGTGGCGCGATCGCGATAGAACGAGTTAACGGAAACCAAAGAAAAAGAGAGAAAAAGAAGGAAGAAGCATTGTCGCGACCAAGGGTGGCATCGCGAGGTCGCGATGGGGCGCGGAGCAAGCAAATGCGAGAAAGGTGGAGCGATGAAAGAGGCGCGCTCTGTCGCGATCGCGACAGAGAGATCCGTTAGAGACAAAAGTTCAAATTTCACTATTGAAGAGTTATGCCTTTCCACCAATAATTGCAATCCTTGCCAAGAGACATTTGAAGAGGCACAATTAGAACAGTATAAATATTATTATTAACTGTAATTTTAGGATAGAACATATTACTTTTAGAAAAATTTCTGTAAGTTAAGTTAGTTCTTTCATTCTTTTAGTTTAAATTTTCTTAAGTAGAGTTCATGTATTGAAGAGAAGATAGTATACAAAGAAGAAGACTACTTTTGGTGATTTGAAAAGGGTTGAGAAATCTCCTTCTTCATTTCTTATCTTTTAATTCTTCTTTGTAAATTTTGTGATGTAAATTCTGAACTTGAATATCTAATATCAAATATTTTATTGTTCATATAAATTTATGTGTTCTTGCTTGTAGAATTTCACATTGGTATATTATTTATGATCATTATAAGTTTGAGTTTGATTGAGAAATGAATTCATTCTTACATCTAATTGGAAATTCATCATTAAGATATCATTTGAGAAATCATACTATTGAAATGGTTGCTATAGGTTGTAACTTAACCTAAGATTTGCATGTTTAATTTTCTAGTTCATTAATGAAAGTTGTGAAATAGAATTATTTATGCATGTTCTAGGCAATCTTATTTATGTCGAGAGAGTAAGTAGGAAATTTATTCAACTTGGTATGCACGATAAGAATATTATAATCATTAAGAACAATTAATTAAAGTTTCATTTTTATATTTTCCATCATTAATCTTTCTATGTTCTTTGACTATCATTAACTAGGTTTATTTAGTTTACATGTTGGATTAGTTTAAAATTAACTTTCACACTATTAGACCATTGTAAACAAGATTAAAATTGGGTAGTAATAGTGAGTAGAACGCATTTATTGCGGTACACCGTATACTTGCAGTATATATCATATATAGAAAATACTTAACAAGTTTTTGGCGCCGTTGCCGGGGAACCGTTGTTTTGCCATTATGAAACTTAGTTTATGATTTTGGATTACAATATTTTGTTTTGTTTTAATTTGTTTGATTTAGTTTAACTTTGTGTTTTGTTTTTGGTTTTACAGGATTTAGAAGTTCATGCCTAGTACAAGGAGTTCTTTAGAAGAGCTTGAACCCTTAAATCCCGAAATTGAAAGGTTTTTGTTAAGTAACCGGAAGTCCAATAAGAAAAAGAACAAGGATAAGAGACTAATTATCATGGCTGAAGAAAATCCGCCAAGATTGATAGACTTTTCTACACCTGCCTTGAGCGGTGCTCAACAAGGAGTGGTAAGGCCAACGGTAAATGCAAATCAATTTGAGATTAAGCCTTCATTGTTACAAATGATTCAAAATAGTATACAATTTTATGGTTTGGCAAATGAGGATCCTAATGCTCATTTGGCTAACTTTCTTGAGATATGTGATACCTTTAAGATAAATGGGGTTTCGGCTGATGCAATCAAGCTTAGGCTTTTGCCATTCACTTTGAAGGATAAAGCCAAGGCTTGGTTGAATTCATTAACAAGGGGATCTATAACCACTTGGGACCAATTGGCCCAAGCATTTTTATCAAAATACTTTCCCTTAGCCAAAACTGCAAAAATCATAAAGGACATCACTACATTTGCTCAAAATGACAATGCATCATTATATGAGGCTTGGGAAAGATTCAAGGAATTGCAAAGGATGTGTCCACATCATAACCTGCCAAGAGAGCTGTTGATGCAAACATTCTACAATGGAGTTAATCCTACCACAAGAGGGACTATTGATGCTGCTGCTGGAGGTTCTTTAGTGAGAAAAACTACTGAAGCAGTATTTGAGTTGCTGGAGGAAATATCCATGAACAACTGCATGTGGCCTACCAAGAGAACTAGAGATTCAAATTCTACTAATGTGAGGGGAGTTCATGCACTCGATTCAGTTGTTGCATTGCAAGCTTACGTGGAAGCATTGACTCACAAACTCAATAATTTGGGTGTGGGAGGTAGTCAGCCAAGTGGATGCAATATTTATGGACAACAAGGTCATACAAGTGAGGTATGTAATTTGGGTATAAAGAGTACGGAGGAACAAGTTAGCTTTATCCAAGGGCAAGGAAGAGGTAACCCATATTCAAATACATATAACCCTGGATGGAGTAACCATCCAAACTTTTCTTTGTGAAATAGTAGCAACCAAAATAGGAGTGTAAGTTTTCAACCACCTCAAGATAGGTTTGGGGCCTTAGAGGTTAAAATGGATAGGTTCTTAGAGGGGATTAATATGAAATTTAACTCACAAGAAGAGAACTAAAAGAGGCTGGAAAATAAGTTTGATCATATCACAAAGAATCAAGCCTCATCCATTCATAACTTAGAAGTGCAAATTGGGCAATTAGCAAAGGCTTCACCCTCAAGGTTACAAGGTACTTTGCCAAGTAATACGGGGGAGAATCCAAGGGAACATCTGAAAGCCATAAATTTGAGATCAGGTAAATCTTACACTAATGAATTTGTTATTACTAACAAGGGTGGAGATGTGCAGGAAAATAAAGAGAAAACTGACTCTTTTGTCGCGAGCGCGACGCCTGTCGCGATCGCGGCAGAAAAGAAGCCGACCAATGTTGCAAGCGCGATACTAGGCGCGAGCGCGACAGCAGGAGGAGAGCCTTCTGTCGCGATCGCGACACCTATCGCGGTCGCAATAGAAGGGGCATCTAAGGAAAATTTTCCTAAGGCATTTCAACCTCGCCCACCGTTTCCTCAATGCCTAAAGAGACAAAACCAAGATAAGCAATTTCAATCTTTTATAGATAAATTGAAGCATTTGCACATCAATTTGAATTTTATTGAGGCCATAACACAAATTCCTAACTATGCAAAATTTCTTAAAGATTTAATATCTAAGAAAAGAAGTTGGGAGGATATATCCACCATTGCATTGACTGAGGCATGGAGTTCCATAATCACAAATAATTTGCCTACAAAGCTTAAGGATAATGGTAGTTTCACTATTCCATATACCTTAGGGGATGTTGAGTTTCCTAAGTGTTTGTGTGATTTGGGCAAGTATTAATCTGATGCCTTTATCTATCTTTAAAAAGTTGGGTTTGGATTATGTTAAACCTACTTCCATGGTTTTGCAATTAGCTGATCAATCTATTAAGAAACCATATGGAATAGTGCAAGATGTGCTTGTAAAAGTGGATAAGTTTATATTACCTGCTGACTTTGTCATCTTAGATTTTTTATATGATGAGAAATGCCCCTTGATATTGGGTAGACCTTTCATGAGGACTAGTAGGGCTTTAGTTGATGTCTATGAGGGCACATTATTTTTAAGAGTAAGGGATGATAGTGTTGAGTATCAAATGGATAAGGCATTAAAATACCCCATGGATGAAAATGTGTGCATGAAAATAGATATCATTGATGCATGTATTATGGAGGTATTAGAAAATGCAGGAGAAGAGGATGTTCAAATGGAAGATGAAGTTCATGAAGAGGTGGAGCAAGAAAGCTTAAGGCTAGAACCTCTTTATCGTAATGAAGCACCCTTGCCACCTTCAATTGTAAGTCCTCCAAATGTTGATCTTAAGGAACTACAAAATCATTTGTGGTATGCTTTTCTTGGTCCTAATCATACTTTGCCTATTATTATTTCCAACAAACTCAATAATGAACAAGAGTATGCATTATTAGACGTTGTTAGGAAAAGGATAAAAAGCATTGGATGGAAAATATCTGATTTGAAAGGTATTAGTCCTAATGTTGTCATGCATAGGATAAATATGGAAGATGTATGTCAACCCAAGGCTGGTAGACAAAGAAGGCTTAACCCTAACATGAAAGAGGTAGTGAAAAAAGAAGTTATTAAGTTGCTAGATGCTGGGATTATTTATCCAATTTCGGATAGTGATTGGGTGAGTCCAATACATTGTGTTCCAAAGAAGGGGTCTATGACGGTAGTGAAGAATGAGAATGGTGATTTAATTCCAACTAGAACCACCACCAGTTGGAGGGTGTGTATAGATTATAGGAAGCTAAATTTGGCAACTAGAAAGGATCATTTTCCTTTGCCATTTATTGACCAAATGTTAGAAAGAATTGCTGGCCATTCTCACTACTATTTTCTTGATGGATATTCAGGGTATTTCCAAATCTTTATCTACCCTAGTGACCAAGAGAAGACCACATTTACTTGTCCTTATGGGACCTTTGCTTATGGCGAATGCCTTTTAGGCTTTGTAATGCCCCAGCCACTTTTCAAAGATGTATGACTTCAATTTTTGGGGACATGATAGAGGATATAATGGAAGTATTTATGGATGACTTTTCTATATATGGGGATTCATTTGAGCTTTGTTTACAAAATGTAGACAAAGTTTTGGCTAGAAGTGAAGAAAATAATTTGGTTCTTAATTGGGAGAAATGCCATTTCATGGTTGATGAAGGGATAGTCTTAGGGCACAAAATTTCAAGTAAGGGGATTGAGGTAGATAGAGCAAAAATAGAATTAATTGAGAAGTTACCTCCACCCACTACACTTAAGGGGGTAAGATCTTTTCTTGGACATGCTGGTTTTTATAGAAGATTTATAAAGGATTTTTCTTTAATTGCTAAACCTCTAACTAACTTGTTAGTTAAAGATGTTCCTTTTGAATTTTCTAAAGAATGTATGCATGCTTTTGATACTTTGAAGAAGGCCCTTACTAGTGCACCTATTATTGCTTCTCCTAATTGGGAATTACCATTTGAGATTATGTGTGATGCAAGTTATCTTGCTGTGGGTTGCGTTTTAGGTCAAAGAAATGGTAAGAATTTGCATGTAATTTATTATGCTAGTCATACTTTGTCATCTACTCAAATTAATTACACAACTACTGAAAAAGAAATGTTAGCTGTGGTTTATGCATGTGACAAGTTTATATCTTACTTGTTAGGGTCTAAAGTCATAATCTATACCGATCATGTTGCATTGAGGTATTTATTTGCAAAGAAAGATGCTAAACCTAGGTTGATTCATTGGGTATTATTATTGCAAGAGTTTGACCTTGTCATTAAAGATAAAAAGGGAAGTGAAAATTTAGTTGCTGACCATTTATCAAGGTTAGAAAGCAATGACCAAACTTTAGGTGATGGCATTGAAATTAATGAATCGTTTCCGAATGAAGCATTAATGTCAATTAAGAATATGCATGTACCTTGGTATGCTGACTTTGTTAACTATCTTGATGCTAGAATTGTACCTGATAATTTGACATGGCAACAAAAGAAGAAATTCTTTAGTGAAGTTAAAAATTATCTTTGGGATGAACCTTACTTATTTAAGATTGGTGGGGATGGTATAATTCGTCGTTGTGTAAGTGAGGAGGATTATCAAAACATCTTGATGCATTGTCATGCTGCATTGTATTCGGGTCATAATGGTGCTAATAAAACTGCTTCTAGAGTGCTTGAATGTGGATTCTTTTGGCCAACTTTATTTCATGATGCAAGGATATATGTAGCCAAATGTGATAAATGTCAAAGGGCTGGTAATATTGGGAAAAGAGATGAGATGCCCTTGAATAACATATTGGAAGTTGAAGTATTTGATGTGTGGGAGATTGACTTCATGGGTCCTTTCCCTACTTCTTTTGGTCAAAACTACATATTGGTTGGAGTTGATTATGTATCCAAATGGGTTGAAGCAAAAGCCACACCACCCAATGATTCAAAGGTGGTGATCAAATTTTTGAAGAAGCTTTTCTCAAGATTTGGAGTGCCTAGAGCCATCATAAGTGATGGAGGTAAGCATTTCATTAACCGTTCTTTTGATTCTTTATTGTATAAATATGGTGTGCATCATAGGGTAGCTACACCATATCACCCACAAACAAGTGGTCAAGTAAAAGTGTCCAATAGGGAGCTTAAATGGATTCTAGAGAAAACAGTCTCTAATTCTAGGAAGGATTAGGCACATAAGTTAGATGATGCTTTATGGGCATATCGCACAGCATTTAAAGCACCAATTGGTATGACACCATATAGGATAGTTTGTGGAAAAGCGTGTCATTTACCTGTGGAGTTAGAGCACAAAGCATATTGGGCCATTAGGACTTTGAATTATGAACTTAAAGATGCAAGTGTCAAGAGATGTTTACAATTAAATGAGCTAGATGAGTTAAGACTTCTTGCATATAAAAATGCTAAAATCTATAAAGAAAGGTCTAAAAAATGGCATGATCCACATATACGGATTAAACATTTCAATGTTGGGGACAAAGTTCTATTGTATAATTCTAGATTGAAACTCTTTCCTGGAAAATTGAGATCTAGATGGAGTGGACCCTTTGAAGTCACCCAAGTCTTTGATCAAGGGTTTTTAGAGCTAAAAAATGAAAAAGGGGAGTTATTTAAAGCCAATGGTCAAAGATGTAAGGTGTATTTGGAGGAAACATTCGATGGAAGGAAGGTTTCATTTCTTTCTTTGAAAATTGTTTGAAGGTTACTTGGTATTATTTTTCTTTTTAATTAATTGTTATATTATATGTGTGATATTTGTATGTAATAATGTCATTCTTTTTGTTCCATAGATAATCCTAATTTGTAAGTTCATTTTATATGTCTAATTGTGATGTTTTTGAAAGGGAAGAAAATTTGATTTTTCAAATTCCTTTCTGTCGCGAGCGCGACATCCTCGCAAGCACGACAGAAAGGGGAAGGTGTTTTATAGATTTCATCGCGACGGCGAGACGAAGGTGGTCCTCGCGATAGTTTATTTTTGATTTTTGCTTTCTGTCGCGAGGTCTCGATAGAGAGAGGGGTTTATTTGTCGCGATGCAGCGACGTATATCGCAATGCGCTAATATGTCAATGTGCTTCTGTCGCGATAGTGACGATGTCGCAACGTCGCGACAGAACGCGGGATTTGAATTTGTTGGTCAATCTAACCGTTGGGAACTCATTTAATTCCTCAACTTCCCTCTTTTCTACCCTAATAACTCCTTCTTCTTTCAATTTCTTTTGCCTTTTCGGTTTCTTTCCAATTACTTTCTCTCTTTTCTCTCAATCCTTACTCAAAATTCTCTCCAAATTCCTCACGCTTTATCTTCCTCTTTAGTTTACTTCTGTTTTCTTCTATTTCTTTTCATTTTGATTCATCTAGTTATAAGCGATTTTACCATGGTGAGAACTAAGCACGTGGGAGACAAGAGCAAGGGGAAGAGGCCTATGGGGGAGTCAAGCAATCAGGGAGACGATTCTACTCCTGCTTAACTCGTTTTTTAAAATAGGTATGATTGTCCTTTTCCAATTTTTTCTGATGAGGAAGGGGAGAAATTTCAATATTTTGCCAAGAAAAATTATGTTGGTATATGGGCTTTGGACTCCGCTAGTTTGAATACAATGGGATTAATTGATCAAATAAATCGTTTTCTTAAATATATGAAATGGGAAAAATTTATAACCTTATCTCTACCTGTGAGAAAAGACTGGGCTTTAGAGTTTTTTGTTACCTTGACTTATGTGGATAAATGTAAGATTTCAATGAAATTTAGACATCAAGGAACAGAGTATACCTTTAGATATGATGATATGAATACGTGGTTTGGTTTCCCTTTAAATGGAAAATGATTTGATTCCCATCTTTTTCAACCCTCCCCTGTTTGGACTAGATTGTCTAGCTTAGAGCACTTTAATAATAAGAATTCAACTAATAGGCAAATCAAAGATGATGCATTGATGCTTTTTCATAAGTTTCTTTGCCATGCTATGTTTGGGAGGGTTGAAAGTACAAAAGTTCAAACCAAGGATTTATTTGTCTTAGACCTTTTGCAATCCTATAAAACCCCTGATTCAATTGATTTTATTTTAGATGGTTTGTACCATGCTTCTATTGCAAGAAGTAAATCTGTGGGGATGTGCCATATGGTTACTGGTATTATTTTGGGATGTATGGGTGATTTAAACAATTTTGTCTTGGCTGACAATGAATTAATTCCATTGCTTGATGTTGTTTACTTGCGGCGCTCTAATATTTTAACCAAGGGAGCTTGGCCCCCGAAGTTTGTTGACCGTTTTGTAGGTACATCTAGTATGGCTGGTCCTAGTGTGCCATATGAAAGGGCATATGAATCAGCTTCAGTAGCTATTGCTCATGGCTCCTCGGATGAGGACGAGGTGGCTGCTGGAGTTGATGTTGCGGGAGTTGATGCTGCTGAGAGAGGGACTGCTGGTGGTTCTTCTGTTGATTTGGAACCAGTTTTGCAACAATTGGATGGCATTGAGGCCACCAATCAAAGTCTGGCAGCACAAATGGATGTAATGGAGAATGATGTGAGGGCAGTGCTGAAGAATCAAAAGAGTTTGAGTCGCAAACTCCTGAGTTTCTTTTGAAAGCAGCACGTGGACCTATCTCCATCTCCACCTAGCTCCCCTAGTGGGAGTTTTTGAGTTTTTTCTCCTCCACTTTTCTTTATTTTCTTTGTTTTGTTTGTTTTTGTGTTCTTTTGTATGTTTGTGTGTTCTTTTGCTTTTTAAGTGTGTTTCTTTTCACACAATGGGGACATTGTGTCCTTCAAGTGTCGGGAGAGCTTTGTGTTTTGCTTTTGTTTCAAATATGTGTATGTATGGATATATTTGTCATGTATGAGTAGTGTAGCTTGTGTTTTGCATGAATTGCTAGATTTAGATATGTATTGTTATGATTGTAAGTTTTAGAGTGTGTTAGGATATTTTAGACACATTGTGTTTTGGAGCTTCGTATTTGATAATTATTTGGGAATTAGAGCATGTATAGTTTTTCCCTTTTTGACCTTAGCCTAGATAGTCAAACTTTTTGAACGTTATCATTATTTGTTTTACTTTGGCATTCTATTGTACATAGTGAAGGGTATGACTTAGCAAAATACTTTGGTGTAGGTTCTTTTTAAGTTAGGTATCTTTTCATATGTAAATAAATATTGTTTTGCAACTCATTGCCTATAATAGTTTAACTTATAACCTATGTGAGCTTTTGAAGCCTTATACAATAACATTTTGCTTGTATGAGAGCCTTATTATGCCATATCCTCTAGAACTTGTTTTTGGTAATTTTTAAGACTACATTTTAGTATGGGATGTACACGGGATATGATAAGGGCATTTAGAATGAACCATTTTTGGCTTGCTTTAAATTTCCTTACCTTTTGACTTTAGGAAGCCAAGTTTGAGCCTATATCCTATTTTTCTTGATTAAGCACATAAATAGCCATATCTTTTTGCTTAAACAAGGCCCTATTTTTGTTGCTTACCTATATTGTGGAGGGTTTTAGGATTGATATAGCATTGGAGATGTTATTTTTGAAAAGCATGAAGTTTCCCTTGTTTTGCAACTTGGTGTTAGATATGCTAGTCTCTATATATTGTTCATATAAACAAAAAAGAAAAGAAAAAAAAGAAAAAGAAAAATAAGTAGGAATAGCAAGATGTACATCCAAAATGGTTTAAGTGTGGGATGGAGCGTAAAACGCACTCATGCTAATTTCTCTTGCTATCCTTTAAAAAAATAAAAATAAAAAAAAACAACAAGAAATTAAGAGCTAGCAGAAAATTTATTTAGTCAAGGAGGGAATTAGCATAAAAGTATCATGCTTGTTATGTTTTGTTTAGATCTCCTATATTGTATTGATACTTTTTCTCTACACAATGTTAGCTACCTAAATCCAAAAGTTTCCTACCTTAACCTAAGCCACATTACAACCCTTTTAAGACCCTTTGATCCTCTTTACTGCCTTATACTAGTAGTGGAGATTTTTACTAATTACAAGCTTATGGTATGTAATGGCATAATCAAGGAATGAGAAAAACACTAACCTATATACACTTGAGTGATTGAGTGCTTAAAAAAATAAGTGTTGAGAGAAAATTATCTTAGGCAATGTTTTGAGTGAAATAATCTATACATGTGTTAAGATACTTGATTTCTTGAGATCAAACATCATTGTGTTTTGCAATTTCATGGTTTTCCAATTGTGCATAAAGGTTAAAGTTTAATGAATATTGGTAATGTTTAAATAGTTGCATATTTAGGTTGGTGTGTTAGAAGGGTAAGTCTATGCATGGTATTTCCAAATGCTTGTCAAATATAAAGTAAGCTTCAAAATATTGTGTTTATTGAGTGTTGCGTGTTTATATTGTTTAAGTGTTTTGCTTGGGGACAAGCAAATGTTTAAGTGTGGGGGTTTGATATGAGCTTAAATAGCTCATTATTAATCCATATTTTATGGTTAGAAGTAATGTTTTAAGTGTTATTATTTGTTAGTATTAGGTGTGTTTTATGTTTTTGTTTGAGGTTTGTGCGTAGGAGGACAATGGAGAAAAGATGGAGAAAGTGGAGAAAAATAGACAAAATGAGCCAAGGAAGAAGAGTTTCTGTCGCGAGTGCGACAGTGGCGTGATCGCGACAGAACGAGTTAAGGGAAACCAAAGAAGAAGAGAGAAAAAGAAGGAAGAAGCATTATCGCGGCCAAGGGTGGCATCGCGAGGTCGCGACGGGGCGCAGAGCAAGCAAATGCGAGAAAGGTGGAGCGATGGAAGAGGCGCGCTCTGTCGCGATCGCGACAGAGAGATCCGTTAGAGACAAAAGTTCAAATTTCACTATTGAAGAGTTATGCCTTTCCACCAATAATTGCAATCCTTGCCAAGAGACATCTGAAGAGGAACAATTAGAACAGTATAAATATTATTATTAACTGTAATTTTAGGATAGAACATATTATTTTTAGAAAAATTTCTGTAAGTTAAGTTAGTTCTTTCATTCTTTTAGTTTAAATTTTCTTAAGTAGAGTTCATGTATTAAAGAGAAGATAGTATACAAAGAAGAAGACTACTTTTGGTGATTTGAAAAGGGTTGAGAAATCTCCTTCCTCATTTCTTATCTTTTAATTCTTCTTTGTAACTTTTGTGATGTAAATTCTGAACTTGAATATGTAATATCAAATATTTTATTGTTCATATAAATTTATGTGTTCTTGCTTGTAGAATTTCACATTGGTATATTATTTATGATCATTATAAGTTTGAGTTTGATTGAGAAATGAATTCATTCTTACATCTAATTGGAAATTCATCATTAAGATATCATTTGAGAAATCATAATATTGAAATGGTTGCTATAGGTTGTAACTTAACCTAAGATTTGCATGTTTAATTTTCTAGTTCATTAATGAAAGTTGTGAAATAGAATTATTTATGCATGTTCTAGGCAATCTTATTTATGTCGAGAGAGTAAGTAGGAAATTTATTCAACTTGGCTTGCATGATAAGAATACTATAATCATTAAGAACAATTAATTAAAGTTTCATTTTTATATTTTCCATCATTAATCTTTCTATCTTCTTTGACTATCATTAACTAGGTTTATTTAGTTTACATGTTGGATTAGTTTAAAATTAACTTTCGCACTATTAGACCATTGTAAACAAGATTAAAATTGGGTAGTAATGGTGAGTAGAACGCGTTCCTCATGGGATAGTTAGGCATGTCTAATAGAGTTAGTGTTGCTGCAGCCTGTGTATGATTTGGACCCTGATCACGTTCCCCAACTGGATCTTCATGATCCCTGTGTATGCGAAAATGTTTTTGGAACAACAAAAAAAGATTATTTTAATACCTACAGGTATTTATGCGTTATGAGAATAGTGTTGATACCTTCAGGTATCTATGCGTTACTTGTTATCCACCCCTTTGACTTAGCAGGCATTAAATGAATAAGAGTATGTGAATCAAACAGTAAGTTATGAGTTGATGAATATATGTGAAGACTTGTATGAAAGTATGTATTTTATTATTGTAATCTAAATGCCTTATTGATGGGATAAATTAAATGATAATGCATCTGCTAAGTAAGATGTGTGAAATGAATTCTGGAAACCGGAAAGAATGTGAATAAGTGAACAAAGTGACATGTATACGATGTGAAAAAGTGTGATAATGTATAGGTGATTTATTAAAGTTGATATACGAAGTAAGTGGTTATATTGATGACCTCCTTGAAAGTATCTAATTTGTTATTATTGATATGATTATATTTTCTATATTATGCTTTTCTTTGAACTTATTTTACGGCCATTCTTAGTGGTCGTCCATATTTATGTGTTTCCCACTAAGCTTTATGCTTAGCACGGATTTTCTTTTAATTCGTGTAGGTACTATTAATCGGATCGTTCGAGAGTCTTTCCGCAGCTCCAAGCCAATGCAAGATTATGAAGAGATTTTAGGATAGGATTTGTATAGTCTTCGGAATGCATGCAAGATTTATAATTTTAAATTATAATTTTTGTAAAAGGGATATTGGTTATGTAAATGATCTATCTATAGTAAATTCTGAAGAAGTATACTTTATAGTGTGATTGTGTAATGAATTTATAGATAATTATAATGTGTTTTTAAAAATGAAAGAAACTTTATAACTCAGATTTCAGCTTAAAAGTTTATAAGATTTACATGTTTGTGTCAGTAATACCCTGACTGTCGTCGTGAACCACCAGATCACGGTATAGTTTACTATGTACAGGTAAGGGGTGTTACATTTGTAGTTCTGAAATTGTGTATCTTAATTGGATTGAGGTTATAGGAAGGTTTGAGGAGTAAATGTGACTCTATTCCTTTAACTTAAAACTTATAATAATGGGAATTGTATTATTATATCCTTGGCATGTAGATAATGAATGTTTAGAAGAACTTGTTAGCAAGCAATAAGAATTGAGTGGTCAAAAGAATCCTATGTGAGTGAAGGGTTAAGTGTGGAAATGAGGAAGTGAGTCTAAGAGCTTTGAAGTGGAAAATTTGATTCTGTCGTGAGCGTGACAGAAGTCTCCTTAAGTTGGTGTTCGCTTTTGTCATGGGAGTACGTGAGTACGCGAGCACGATAGAGGCAAAGGAGGGGTTCTATCACGAGCGCGACAGAAGCTAATTTTTGAGTCAGTTGCGAGCGCGACGCTTTTAAATGATTTTTATGACTCTTTAAATGACTTCAATTATGTTTATATGTAAGGGAACATGTGTATGAGAATAATCATTGTATTATACATGTAAATACCAACTTATACACTTTCTAAAGTGAATTAATTGTAAAATGAGCCATAGTACTATTGTTGTATATAAAATGTGATAATATGAATAAATTGGATCAATAATATAGCCTGGGAATCATGTAGTGGATAGGTAGGCATGCCTATAGGGTCTAAGTGCTATAGCCAAATGCGTTCGATTCCTCTTGAATCATCAATGCGATTTGAATCCATATTGGATTCCTTAATTCGAATATACTAATATCTTATTGATCTTTTCGATACCTACGAGTGCTAATGTGAATGTATGGCATCTAGGGATACTAATGTGATTATTGTACCTTAGGGTACTGATGCGATACCCGTTATCCGCATCTTTAAGTTGCAAGCAAGGATTAAAAAAATGTTAAATAACTGAATAATGCGAATGTTATATGAGATATCTTTGATTAAGAATATAATATGCATGCGAAGGCGATGTGGTAGTGTAAACTAAAGCGTGACTATCTTATTTGTTTATGTACATTGATTACGTGCATATTTGTTTATGTAATGCAAAAGTAGGCATGACTCTTTTATTGTTTTCAAGCTGCTATAGGTATATGAATATATTGTGGTGTATTGTATATTGTTTTCCCCACTAAGCGATATTGCTTAGCATGGGTTTTCAAATTCGTGTAGGTTCGAACACGAAGTGATTTTGAAGGGCGATCCCGCATTAGCAACGGTCAACACTAGGAGTGCTTATAGTGTACGTTTTGGGGTTTTGGTTAATGTTTGTATAATCCTTTGGTAATATAAAGTATGTTATATAATAGATGATGAAAGTTATGTAATATCAAACTTAATGGCATCTATATTTATATGTGAGTATGTATGTTCATGCATGTGTTAATGTAAGATATCCGATGCATATGTATATATGTGAAATGGAATTTAATAGTATAGGGTTTGCTGTATGTGTGTTAAGAGTTATATTGAGCATGTGATTGCTGTGTGATGACCGTTCTCGACTGCTCTAGCTATGCTAGTGGTGTGTTCGAGAATGGGCATTACAAGTTGTGGTATCAGAGCCTAAGTTTAGTTATTTCTGGGAAATTGGGTAGTTTAGAATGTGTATAGTTGTGTTGACCTAATACGGACATCCTTGTTTATTGTATTAGATCGATGGATCCTTTTCACAATTCTAGAATAGGGACGGCAGAAATCGTGAAACTTAGAGAATTAGAAGTATCCGGGTCAGGTCTATCTGGGCCAACCAGATTTGGGCATGAAGTTTCGATGGTCCCATTAGAGGCCTTACTCAAGATATCTCAAGATATGGCAAGGGCGTTAGATAGAATGGTAACACCGAAGGCTCCATTAGAATCGATGAGAAAGCATAGGGCAGAAAAGTTTCATGGAACTAGACTGGATGAATCTAAGAAGGCAGAATACTGGGTTGAAAAGGTTCGTAGGGTGCTCGAGGAGATAAGGTGTCTCCTGATCAGCAAGTGGAATGTGTTGTGTCACTACTTCAGGGTGTTGTGTATGACTGGTGGAAATTAGTTCTAAGACATCCGATGCTTCCAACTTCGGTGACATGGCAATTCTTCAAACGGGAATTCCGTAATAAATATGTGACTATGGCATATCGAGAGGCAAACTGGAAGCAACTCTTGAATTTGAGGCAAAGAGCCATATTAGTGGTTCAGTATGAGAAGGAATTTTGCAGGCTGAGTAAGTATGCACCACCTGGTGTGCTAACAGATCAGTTCAGATGCCAGCAATTTGAAGAAGGACTGAATGAGCAGATTAAGGCGTTATTAATCTTAATGACTACTTGTAACACCCCCTTCCCATACGTAGGCGATCCCATCCGATAAGGAGTGAGATGCCGTATGAGACAAGGTGTCACCAAACAATAACAAAGCAAAACATATATCCATTCATAACATACATTCAGAAATACAGAATAATTAAAAACTTTACATGCAGAAAGCAAAAGCTGATCATGCATTACTATAATTAAACTATTACAATAATGTGCTGATCAATCAGCAGAACAAAAGAATATTACAAATATAAAATATAGTTACAGAAGCGGAAGCTGATACAGAGAGTTCTATACAAAAAGAATCAATAACTGATACAAAACTGAGCCCTACACTAGTCCCTTCTGTGTTGGCTTGATGACGGCGACTCTCTCAAAGCAAAATGCCTTCCGCACCTGCACGGGTAAAAACACCGTGCTAAGCGATAAAACGCTTAGTGGGGAAACACACATAAATTATGGACGGCCACTCACAGTGGTCGTCAAGGCATAACACATTCACAATGACAGGATGCAAGGACTGTTGCATAATTCATATAAACATGCCCGCATTTAAATACCATACTTTCAGAATCTCATCATCATATGCATTACAGAATAAACCAACATGTATTTCATCATTAAACTCATTCAGATATTCCATTCAAAGCCATATCAGATCAGAACATTTCCATTAACATTTAAAGAATACCTGCTGACTCTAGACAGTGGATAACGAGTGTACTGAGGGTACCTTACGGGTACGAATCGAATACTGAGGGTACCTCACAGGTACAAGTCAAATATTATATCATTTATCAGAACATGTTATTTATATACTGAGGGAATCTTAAACAAGATTCTATACTGAAGGGTTCGCGAGGAACCAAACGGGGACCTGATCGGGGTCCAAACTGAACTGAGGGCTGCAGCTAAAAGACTCTATTAGGCATGCCTAACTATCCACTTACTCGACTCTAGCAGGTTATGCGTCAAACCGATCACATTTCAGGATACAGAATATAATTCATCAGAAAATCATGCTATCACGCATATCAAAGCATTAAACAGTAAAACATGCACCGTACAATATTAAAGTCCATTCAGAAGAAATACCAAATTCAGTTCTGAGTTAAAAACCATGAAATTTCGAAAAAACGGGCTGAACGGAGAAACTGGCGACTCAACAGGCAGGTCACGGCGTGACCGAGGGTCACGTCTCGTGACCTGCTTGCTTCCCGCCTAACGCGTTGCGTGATCCTCGCGGATCACGCAATGCTTATGCAGGTCACGGCGTGACCGAGGGTCACGCGACGTGACGCTGCTCTCCCTCGCAGATCACGTTGCGTGATCTGCCTCTTCTTCGCAGGTCACACGACGTGACCGAAGATCACATCGCGTGACTTGCTTCCTCTTCAGCTGGTCACGCGACTGGCTTCTCAGCAGGCCGGTCACGCCGTGACCGAGGGTCACGTGACGTGACTTGCCTTCCTGCGTAGCGAGTCACGCGACATGAAGAACTTCAACAGTAATTCGTTTTTCCCAGAATTTCCAGAATTCAATCCCAATTTGATTTAAGTCCATACAAACCTGTTCTTACCTTCCAGAAATTATCCCAAACAATTCAAACATCATATAAAACAACTCAAACAGAATTCAATCAACCCAATTCAAGGTATTTGCATTCAAATTGTTCAAGAACATATAAACCCTAGAAATACCAGTAAACTCAAATTATGCAGATCACAAGCAATTGTTCCCAAACCTGAAATCTAAGTCTCTCTCACTTAGCTCCACTAGGTCCAGCAACTTCCTTCCCCTTTGGATCACGTGGAGCTTCAGCTAAACACAATCACAGCAAGGAAATCCACAAAGAAAACCCTAAGTTAAATCTAAACTTAAGGAAGAAGATGAAGATGCAATTTACAGTAAAACAAAGACTAGATCTTGTACTTACCAAGCTAAGGAATGCAAAGGGAGGATTAATTTCACCAATAGAACCTTGAATCAAAATACACAGTACTTGGGAATAAAGAAAGTGAAGAAGAAGAGAGTGAGTGAGAAAAACGTGAATCTGTAAGTTTCTTTTTCCTCATTCCCTTTTCTTTTTCTTTTCTTTATTCTAAATATGTATCCATTTCCTATTGGTGAAAGTAATCACTCATACTAAAATACAATGCATTACACACACCCTAAGTAACCTCATTTAAATGTACCCTACAATGGTATATGTAAGTGCACACAAATGATTCCCAACTAATAACACCCTAATATGGTATGTTCAAGTGTACACAAGTAATTCCTAATTAATTCACACACTAATGCCATGTATGTACCCACACAATAATAAAACCCCAAAATCATGGATTTTACTGAAATACCCTTATGAAATACTGTACACATGCGAATGCTTACACATACAGACAGACAGTTAGACAGACATACGGACGGACAGGCTCATTCTACTAGGGGGCAAATGGGGTGTGACAACTCTCCCCTACTAATAAGAATTTCGTCCTCGAAATTCTCACCTGAACTGAATAACTGTGGATACTGAGCTCTCATCGACTCCTCTGGTTCCCAAGTCGCTTCCTCGACTCCATGATGGATCCATAATACTTTAACCAAAGGAATCTGCTTATTTCTCAACTGCCTAACCTCTCTGGCTAGAATAGCTCGCGGTTCCTCATCATAAGAGAAGTCTGGCTGAACCTGGATATCCTGAACTGACAGAACATGCGAAGGATCTGATCTGTACCGACGAAGCATCGAAACGTGAAACACATCATGCAACTTTGCTAACTCCATCGGTAACGCCAATCTATAGGCTACAGGTCCCACCTTAGCCAAAATCTCATAAGGTCCAATGAAACGAGGACTAAGCTTGCCTTTCTTTCCAAATCGAAGCACTCTCCTCCAAGGAGAAACTTTAAGGAAAACTTTGTCCCCGATCTCAAAATGCACATCTTTTCTTTTCAAATTGGCATAAGACTTCTGTCGATCCTTGGCTGCTTTCAAATTCCGCCGCACTACTCTGATCTTCTCTTCAGTATCCCTAACCAAGTCGGGTCCAATCATAGATCTCTCGGATAGCTCGGTCCAACAAATCGGAGTCCTACACTGACGACCATACAGAGCCTCATATGGTGCCATACCAATACTCGACTGGAAACTGTTGTTGTAGGCAAACTCCATCAATGATACATATCTGTCCCAACTGCCCGGAAAGTCCAAAGTACAAGCCCTCATCATATCCTCCAGAATCTGAATAACTCGCTCTGACTGACCATCGGTCTGAGGATGAAACGCTGTACTGAAGTTCAACCTAGTGCCCAAAGCTCTCTGTAACTCCTTCCAAAACTTGGAAGTAAACCTCGGATCCCGATCTGACACTATGGACAAAGGCACACCATGCAGTCGAACTATCTCATCTACATAGATACTGGCTAATCTGTCCATGGAGTAGTCCACTCTAACTGGCAAGAAGTGAGCTGACTTGGTAAGTCGATCGACAATAACCCAAACTGAATCATGCTTCCTCTGAGTCAAAGGCAAACCAGAAACAAAGTCCATGGTGATATCATTCCATTTCCACTCAGGAATGGATAAAGGCATAAGCAAACCGGAAGGAACCTGATGCTCTGCCTTTACCTGCTGACAAGTCAAGCACTTGGAAACAAAATCCACTATGTCTCGCTTCATACCGGACCACCAATAGAATTGCTTCATGTCTCTGTACATCTTCTCACTGCTCGGATGCATAGTAAAGACTGAACTATGAGCCTCACTCAAGAGCTGTCTCCTCAAATCCTCAGACTCTGGCACACACAGACGATCTCTGAACATAAGTACCTCATCCTGAACTGAGAACTCTGATGGCTTACCCGATCTAACCTCATGCACAATCCGCTGAAGTCTCACATCATCTCTCTGAGCATCCACAATCCTCTGTCTCAATGTAGGCTTCACACGCAACTGGGCAAGCAAAGCTCCATCTGAACCAAATCGCCATCTGAAACGTCTCAAGAACAAGGCTGAAACTGACTTACGACTTAAAGCATCTGCAACTACATTGGCCTTACCAGGATGGTAATCCACAATGCAGTCGTAGTCCTTAAATAACTCAAGCCATCTGCGCTGTCTCATGTTCAACTCTTTCTGTGAAAGGAAGTACTTCAAACTCTTGTGGTCCGAGAAGATCCTACACTTTTCCCCATACAAGTAGTGACGCCAAATCTTCAAAGCAAAGATTACAGCCGCCAACTCTAAATCATGCGTCGGATAGTTCTTCTCATGTGGCTTCAACTGACGAGAAGCATAAGCCACAACTTTTCCTTCCTGCATCAGTACACATCCAAGACCAACTCCAGAAGCATCACTATAAATAACAAACTCCTTACCCGAGATGGGTTGAGTAAGGATAGGAGCCTCAACAAGCAACTGCTTTAACCGATCAAAACAAGACTGACACCTGTCTGACCACTCAAATCTAACTCCTTTCCTCAACAATCTAGTCATAGGAGCAGCAATCACAGAAAATCCCTTAACGAACCGACGGTAATAACCTGCTAAACCGAGAAAACTCCTCACTTCCTGAACATTTCGAGGCGCTTTCCAATCAACAATCGCCTCAATCTTAGCTGGATCTACCTGGATACCACTAGCTGAAATAATATGACCCAAGAATGACACTTCTCGAAGCCAGAAATCACACTTGCTAAGCTTAGCAAACAAATGATGCTCTCTCAACATCTGCAAAACCAATCTGAGATGCTCCTCATGCTCACTCTCATTCTTGGAATACACCAAGATGTCATCAATGAACACTACTACAAATCGATCTAAGTATGGCCTAAACACACGGTTCATCAGATCCATAAAAGCCGCTGGAGCATTTGTCAAACCAAACGGCATCACAAGAAACTCATAGTGGCCATACCTAGTCCGAAATGCAGTCTTCACCACATCTGCATCCTGAACCCGAAGCTGGTAGTACCCTGATCGAAGATCTATCTTGGAAAAGACACCCGCACCACGAAGTTGATCAAATAAATCCTCAATCCTAGGCAAAGGATACTTATTCTTCACAGTAACTTTATTAATCTGGCGGTAATCAATGCACATCCGCAGGGATCCATCTTTCTTCTTGACAAACAACACTGGAGCTCCCCAAGGAGATATGCTCGGTCTAATAAACCCCTTATCCAATAACTCTTGTAGCTGAGATTTAAGTTCCCTCAACTCTACAGGAGCCATCCGATAAGGTGCTCTCGAAATAGGTGCAGTACCCGGCATGATCTCAATGGACAACTCAACCTCTCTCTCAGGAGGCAAACCAGGCAACTCGCTCGGGAACACATCCCCAAACTCCCGCACAACAGGAATATCCTCAATCTGAACCTGATCCCTCCTGGAATCTAACACAACAGCTAGAAAAGCCTCATAACCTTTCCTGATGAATCTCTTGGCTTGCAACACAGAAATAACATTATTCACTGAACTAGCACCCAAACCTTTCAGAAACACAAGAGACTGACTTCTATCCCGAAGTACCACTGTCTTCCTATGGCAATCCACTACAGCCCGATACTTACCCAACCAGTCCATACCCAGAATCAAGTCAAACTCTCTGAAGGGTAACTCAATCAGATCCGCTGGAAGCACAACTCCCTCAACAATCAGAGGACAACTCCTAAAAACTCTACTCACACTGACACTATGCCCTAATGGACTGGTCACACAAATCTCATAATCTAACTGATCAACTGAATGCAATTTATCAATAACTCTATCTGTGCACAAATATGAGTGTGTGGAACCAGGATCAATTAGAGCATACAACTCAGTGTCATGGAGTAGGAACTTACCAGCAATAACATCAGGCGCGTCCTGCTCATCTCTGGCTCTCATAGCATAAGCTCTAACACCACTCTGATGAGGATGCTCAACAGTCTCAGAAGCAGCACCATCTCTATGCCGACCACCTCTACCTCTACCTCGGCCTCTGCCACGGGTAGCCTGAGAAGCATTCGAACCGACCCTACTGCCCTCTCTCTGGGAACCTGAATCCTCCTGTACTCTCGGACAACCGGCCAACCGATGCTCAGAACTCCCACACCTGAAGCATGCACCAGTGAGCCACCTACACTCACCACGATGTGACTTACTACAATGAGGACAAACTGGTGTAGTCTCAGCTCTACCACCCCTACCAGAACCTGACTGAGCTGTAGAACCCTGACGTCTACCTCTAGAAGCCGGACCAGATGCTGACTCATCCTGTGGGTCCCTCGATCTCTTACTCGAAGAAGATCCTCCACGGGAAGAACTCCTCCTCTGAGCTCTCTCTCTCATCACTGTCTCAGACAACTCTGCTCTCACTGCAGCCTCCACAATCTGATAATAACTGACCCCAGGAATACACATCAGTGAAATCAAAGCAATCTTCAATGACTCATTTAACCCTGCCTCGAAATGCTTGCATCTAAAGTCATCAGTCATAACTTCTCGTGGGGCATAGCGCGATAACCTGTTGAACTCTTTCTCATAATCAGCTACTGACAATGCTCTCTGTCTCAAACCCAAAAACTGCGCCCATCTCGAATCTCTATAGGTCTGAGTGATGTACTTCTTTATGAACTCACCCTCAAAGAACTCCCAGGTAATCGGATCCGGTAGCTGAGGATGCCTGCAAACCAACTCCCACCACTCAAAAGCAGACCCCTGAAGAAGAGCTAAAGCACACTCTGCCTGCTGGTCGGGAGGACACCGAATCTCTCTCAAAGCACGCTTCACTTTATCTAACCATCTCTCTGCAATCTCAGACTCATTCAACCCAGTACCATAGAAATCCTCAACTCCTGCTCTCCTCAGATTCTCCATAGGTGCTCTAGGAGCAGTCACTCTCTCCAAAACCCTAGCCATGTCCTGATGCAGTCTAAACATAGCCTCTAAGGGCATGGCTGCGGCCTCGGGCTGAACCCTAGCATGCTGAGCCGACACATTAACAGAAACAGACTGATCAACAGCGGGAGGATTCACACTCTCGGCGGACTCCTCACGCGCACCATGAGCAGAATTAGAAGCCATCTAAACAAACAAGAAACAACCGTATCAGCCAACACAGATCTAGACACATACGCATCTAAGAAAATCAGAACAATCATAACAACACCCAGAAACGCCTAAACCTATGCTCTGATACCACTAACTGTAACACCCCCTTCCCATACGTAGGCGATCCCATCCGATAAGGAGTGAGATGCCGTATGAGACAAGGTGTCACCAAACAATAACAAAGCAAAACATATATCCATTCATAACATACATTCAGAAATACAGAATAATTAAAAACTTTACATGCAGAAAGCAAAAGCTGATCATGCATTACTATAATTAAACTATTACAATAATGTGCTGATCAATCAGCAGAACAAAAGAATATTACAAATATAAAATATAGTTACAGAAGCGGAAGCTGATACAGAGAGTTCTATACAAAAAGAATCAATAACTGATACAAAACTGAGCCCTACACTAGTCCCTTCTGTGTTGGCTTGATGACGGCGACTCTCTCAAAGCAAAATGCCTTCCGCACCTGCACGGGTAAAAACACCGTGCTAAGCGATAAAACGCTTAGTGGGGAAACACACATAAATTATGGACGG